>VZRW01013367.1:164325-221146 GCA_013398125.1 Aegotheles bennettii | reverse complement strand
TGTGTGGTGCCAGGGCTGTGGCAGTGGGGGCTGCAGGGGCCGCCCCTGTGAGGAGCTGCCCCAGCTGGGTCCAGCCACCCCCAAGCAACCCAGCAGAGGGTAGAGTGGGGAAAGGCTGTGTCAGAAAGGGCAAAAGGGTGAGGAGTGAGGGGACAAAGTGTGAGAAGCAGCCCTGTGAGCCCTGAGGGGAGGGTGGGAGGGGGGGAGAAGGCGTCCCAGAGGTGCGAAGGCCTCAGCACTGCACCCAGGGGCGAGGGGTTTGCCTGGGGAAGGGTTTCTCCATGATCCTAAGAGGTAGTGTTTTGAGGTAAAATATTCATCATCTGAAAGTGTAGGCTGCTTCCAGGCTGTGCCCGGGGATCATTCTTCTCCCCCAGAACTGCTGTAAGCATTTGAATTGAGGATTGCCCCGTTTCAGAAGGTGGGAGTTTGTGAGGCTCCTGCTGGGAGTGGAGGTGGCTGGGGAGAAGCTGCCTCAGGGACAGGGAACAGAGGACATCCCTTCTCGCCTCTTGCCTAATGATTTTTATTTCCATTTTCTTCCCATAGTTCCTACTTCTAATAGGTTCCTAATGTCCTTTGTGCTGGGCATCAGGATGGCTTCAATGACATTGCTGGTGAAGAGTTTCTGTATTAGCAAAGCTGATGCCCTGGTGTTTGTTTGGGGTTTTTTTGTTTGGTTGAGTTTTTTTAGTTTGTTTGTTTTGGTTTTGGGTTTTTTTTTTGGTTGGATTTTCATTCTCATCACAAGGAATGTATCAGGGCAGTGGGGAGACAAAGCTGTTCCCTGAGTGTGGGGCTAGGCTAAAGGCTCATTGTGGTGTGATGGAAACCTATCTGAGGTGTGGAGAATGGATGGCTGCTGTCCCCATGACACTGCTGCTCTTTTTCTTCTCACTGGCATGAAAATACAGAGACAGAGACGTATGCAAATGACATTTATCTGCATTTTGGACTTTTAATCCAACTGCAGGGAAAGCTGTATGGGCTAATGTTTTAGTGGTGGAAGTCGATATGTGCATACCCATGTTGATCAGATCTTGAGTGAGTATAAATTTGCTCAGTGTGCTGATCTTCATGGAGGTACACCAGGCAGCAGTAGGTGATGCTTCTGGCCAGACAATGCCTAGTTTCTAACCTAAAATGCTCAATTAAGGATATATTTGATATCTGCTATTTGCTCCACATTATCTTTTGTTTCTAAAGCAGTTTAATTTCTTAGGCCTAGAAGTACAACATAGAGCATTTTGCTGTCAGTAGAAATCTAGGAATGTCCTTCGTAGTGTTACTTCAGCAGCACAGCTCTACTGCTGTCAACGTGCATCACAGGTACAGGGCGAGGATGGAAAAACACCTCACTTGCTAAGGGTGGTTTGGTTTCTGTTTCTTTCAGACTTGAAGATTTTGGTGGTGATTTCCTGGACACAGAAGTGCAGGGTGAAGGCTGACCTGAGCTCCCAGGGAATCCGATGGCAACTGAAAATGTTGAGATTTTGCCCTGAAAACCAGGATAAAGCCACCTGCCACTTCACTGGGGCTTCCCACAGTGGAACAGGCGACAGTTGCCCTGCCTTGTCCCTGAGAGGGCTGAGCAGATGTACCCATCTGGTGAGGATGGAGGCCAGCAGAGATGCAGCCATGTGAGTAACAGCAGTGTTGTCAATCTATATTGGTTGTTTATGAATTTTCCTTCTTAGCTGTGTGCTGCCTCCTGTCGCTTTGTAACTCTTGTAATAGGTCCTTTTCCTCCCAATACTCCTGCTTTTTAGCTGTCAGCCATGGACTGGTGCCCTGTGACCATCTCTGGAGGAGGGGGGAAGGCGTCCCAGAGGTCTGCAGGGTTTCTCCATGATCCTAAGAGGTAGTGTTTTGAGGCAAAATATTTATCATCTTAAAGTGTAGACTGGTGCCAGGCTGTGTCTGGGGCTCATTCTTCTCCCCCAGAACTGCTGTGAGCATTTGAATTGAGGATTGCCCCGCTTCAGAAAGTGGGAGTTTGTGAGGCTGAAGAGGGATATAAATGCAGGGGCTAATGAGTGGAAAAGTTCAAGAAGGACAGGGAACTGCTTGAAAGAGTCCAGTGCAGAGCCACAAAGATGATGAAGGGAGTGGAACATCTCCCTTATGAGGAGAGGCTGGATGAGCTGGGGCTCTTTAGCTTGGAGAAGAGGAGCCTGAGGGGTGACCTCATGAATGTTTATCAATATGTAAAGGGTGAGGGTCAGGAGGATGGAGCCAGGCTCTGCTCAGGGATGGCCAGGGACAGGACAAGGGGGAGCGGGTGCAGGGTGGACCACAGGAGGTTGTGGGTGAACATAANCCTGTGTGCCCTGCTCTGGGTGCTCCTGCTCTGGCAAGGGGGTTGGACTGGGTGAGCTTTCGAGGTCCATTCCAACTCCCAACATTCTGTCATTCTGTGAAAACTGTACCCGATGTGTTGGTCAGCTAGTGATGTTGCTGTGTGAGTGAATACTCCCTTCTGATCACCCAAAGTAATGAAAGAATGGTCTTTGCCCATCTCTGTCATTAGACTGCTTTACTGATGGGTAAGAGTGTCTATTACAGAGAATGAGACATATTTTCAGTTCATTTTCTGATTGTCTAAGTCAGCTTGGCAGCCAAGGCCCTCAGAAGAAGGGCAATCTACTGCCCCTCTTGCACAGAGCTTTCTAAACACAACTTTTTCTGTGTTCTGAGACTTGCAGCTGTTGTTATACCAGAGGTGCTGAAGTTTTTTCAGTGTTTTAAGTGATGCTCAGGTTTTTTCGACCTCTTGGCTTTCTGGAGAGATGCAGACTTCTGAACTATCTAGATGGCTTCCTTCAAAAGTCTCCTTGGAGAGTCAGTCATTCGGAAAACTGGACTTCTCAGAGCGCTGTGCTTTTCCAAGCGGGAACAGGTTTTGTGATAATGAGAGAAGTGTAAGGAAGTAGAGAGCGAGGAGAATTAGATTATCATCCTGTGGGGACAGGCTGTCTGTCTGGGAATGTGTCCAACACACCAGACGAGCAGCAAGACACTGCAGACCTTTTCCTGATTGCAGTCTGAGCGTTTTATGGCATGGAAAATCCTTGCTCCTTCGGTGAAGTGGTTACTGATGCTGAGACCTCACCCAGATCCAGGTAGAACCCATGGAGCAACTCCATGGAGTCCCAAGGTTTTGTAATGGGGAACCAGCTCTTGAGGTGTGACTTTGGTTTTCTTTTTTTGACTTGCATCTAGTCACACCTAAAGAGTCTGCTTGGGCAGGCTGAGAATGATGAATGACAATGTGGCAGAATTGGGTAGAGGTTAAGAGAAACAGGCGTTTTGTGAAGGGAGGAGAGGGGATATCATCTGGGTCAAAGGAAGAAGGTAATGGGGGGATAAATTTGAAGGATGGAGGGCAAAGGTTTACCAGGCAAAGATTGTCAGAAAAGAATATGCTCGTGCAATTTTTGATGAGCTCTTCCAGATCATCACCAAGAGTTTACTTTAGCAATCTAGATGAGCTCAACAGTTAATCCTCACCAAGCAATCAGCCACCGGCTCTGTGATATGTTACAGAGAGAGCCAGTGTTTTTTTAAAAAAGAAAGTGTTTTATTGAGAGCAAAACCATCACAAGACTGTGTCAAGGTAGAAGGGGAACAAAGAGACCGATACATTTGCAACTTCACATTCCCAGCAGCCTGATTACAGAACCTGCCTCTTTTAAGCGAGGGATGTCACGTCTTTAAACACAATTAGATCCCTAAGGATGCAGAGAGGCACTTTAAGGCATTCTCAAAAGTGTCTACACATCCTACTTAAGGGAAATAAGCCAAGTAACTTCATGTTACTTCCAGCTAATGCTGGGGGTTCAGGTAAGTCACAGCTTATGTTTATTTCCTGACTCACCTGTAGCCACCGGTAGTGTTTAAACCTTTTCACTATATTTATAGCCATTGTACAGCATGCATGCCACAGGATTATTTTAAAAATAACGATATCTTTTTTTTTAAGGAATTTATAAAGATGATTTCCTCCCTGCTTTCCAGTTCTTGTATAAAAGGCATAAACAGTACATGGCATCATAATGGTAACGCATAAAGTGTTAATTGGTCCAAATCTGGAACGACTTCTCTCATGGGGCCTGCTGTGATTTCCTTTCTAAAGAATTATTTGTCTCTTCCAGAGACATTTAATTTCCCCGTGGTTGCTTAATCATGCTTGTTATTCTAAATATTGTGTTAGACTAGACGTGGAACCTCACCTTTAACAGAGGTGAGCAATCAAACAAGCCAATACATGTTGCAGATTGCACAGATTGAAATACAAATCAGATACAACAAAATTATTGACCAAATGAGTTTGTTTTCCTCATTGCTGCTTTCTTTGCTTTTTCTATCTCCGTCCTTCTTCTCTTTTATATTTCCTCTTCTTTCTCTTTGCCTTCTTCCTCCCTGCTTTCTATTCCTTTCTTTAGTCTTGCTTGACCACAGGTGGAGAACTACATTTTTAGACCTCAATTGAGCACAGGGCTTAAACACAGAGCTTAATCTCCCCTTAGACATGCAATATAGTTAAATGAATTGAAAAGATTATGGGTTACATTGGCCTTAGAGGAAGAACCATCACTTTTTGCCAACAACCATCAGAATTCTGGAATGTGTTCTGTACATAAGCACATAAGATGAAATGTGTTCTGTTACCAAAGGCAAGGAAGAAATCTGGTAAAAACCTCTGACAATCTATTGTATGGGATCAAAGAAGTAAGAACTACCATTGGTGCAACAATTGCAGCTGTAAGTGTGAGTTTAATGAAGAGAATAATGAATGGCATAGGATGCTGGAGAAATACTCTTTTTAATTGTTAATCTGCAGGCTGGTTTGGTTTTCAGAGAAGAAAATCCATCTGTCTGAGTTTTCTAGCTGTGGTCCCACTTTTTCAGCAAATTTAAAACAAAATACGGTATCACCATACTTGTTCAAAGGCTTTCCTTGCCTTCCACATGTTTTGTTCTGAATTGATGATTTAGGGTTTTTCTTTCTCTTGCCTTCAGCCAAGGTTTCTCGGATTGCCAGTCTGGATCATACTTAGACATGTCTATTTAAGTTCTAGTTGTATTTTAGGGTAAGTTGAAATGCTTACTGCTCTCCCTCTGTGGTAATGGTGAGGTGCTTTATTATGAATGTAAAAATAGAAACCTTATTGTCTAGAAGGAATCTAATTGGGAAGATGTCCCTTAAGTTTGCAGGTTAGGTTAGGGTGTTTTCCCATAATTTATGTGGTCCTCCAGTGCAAAACCATCTCATATTGGGCACTGTAACCTCCACCAAGTCTCCGGAGTAGCTTGCTCATGCTATAGTAACAGCTGGGCCCTAAGAGCCTAACAGGGAACAAAACAAAGGAGAAGGGTGGAATAGGTGTATGAAGAGTTGTGGTGGCTGCTAAGCATTCTGCAGCACTTAGTCTGTAATAGCTGTGTGCAGCTGTAACCCAAAAGGCAGCAAACAAGCTGCTGCCACAAGGAAATACCAAGCTCACGCTTAGAATTTTTGTTTTTTTTGTTGGATTCACCTGGACATTAGTTTGAACTATGTATTACCCTGCAGAATTAGCTCTCTCATCTGATCCTAAAAGCAGCATTCAGACTTAATAATTTAAAAGAGACACAAAGGAAAATTCCCAGGAAACCAAGCAGGCCAGTTACTTTCTGTGTGGGACACGGGGTGGTAGGTTCTGTGGGTAACTCTGGTTCCCCAGCCTGCCTGCAGCAGGGACACAAACCTCCACAGCCACTTCTTGTGCTGGAGCTGTGCCTGGAGTCACTTGGTCATCCTCCATCCGCAGAGTTGGTTCCAAGAGCACAGCAAGGCAGCCAGGTTAGCAGCTACCCTGGGAACTGCATTCCTGCTACAGAACCCTAGAGACTGTCCTTTCTAAGCTGCCAGAGGCACTAATAAAATCAATAGCTCTTGACATGCCAGCAGGCTTGAAAGACTGTCCTGCTGGTGGTATCCCTGGAGTCTGTCAGATTGCTACTCGGCCCTCAGGGGTGAAGAAGAGGGAGGATTTGTGGTGGAGTGCAAGTCAGGCACCAGTACAAGCCTGGGAGGAGGCAGATGAGCCTGAGAACAAGATTTGTGTTATAATTAATGCTATTGAATAGTGCTGGATAATACTTGTTCTTTTCTGAGAAGTCACTGTGGTTGATGGCTTGAAAATGCAAATGCTCTCTGGTTAGCTGGCAAAAAGATGCAAGTTAAGCCAGCTGAGTTCCAAATAGGGCACAGCAGGACCTCCGTGTGCTGCTGCTGCTTCAGCTCTTGTAGGAGAAACATGGAAAAACCAGAGGGAGACAGAAATCTGAGTGAAAGCAGAGGATGGTAGGAATGAGCTCTGTGTGGAGGCTGGAGGCTTCCCCTCCCTGCCACAGGGATGGGGCTCTGACCAGCTTGCACTAGTCCATTGCTTTTCCAGGGAAAGGTGCCTACAAATAGATGAGGGACAACAGCCAACCTAAGAACATGAGCTTGTTGTGAAGCTTGGAAACCTATGATACACAAACAGTGCTCCTGTGCTTGTTCCATTAAAACCTCCTGAAGGTATCTTTTGATCAGTCACATAAAATTGATCATAAGGAGGGATATGAAAGCTCTGAGAAGCAAAGAAGGTTGCTGAATGACATGGGTTGGATTTTACTTGTCGAGAAGTATTAGAAGACTTCAGGTTTTTACTCCACATTTCTGAAGCAGATCAGTTACAGCAATAAGTTTTAACATTAGTTTCTCTGTAGAAGATCATTCTGAATGGTGGATGTTGATGGTAAGTCAACAAGCTGTAGGAACATTTGGGGCTTTCTTCCACCTTTGCTGCAGGTTTCCACTTGGAAAGGTCTTTACTTTTACACCGTGGTGCTTTGTGCTTTTCCTGACTGCTGTTTGTGTAGCCTCACAGTACTGCAAGAGGAAAATCCTAGAAACAGCAGCTCTCAGTGGTGGCACTCTGGCATTTGAGGCATGATGGGTTCTAAAGTGTAAAGTGAGAGTCATGGTCACTTCTCATTTCTGTTCCATTATACAGGGAGGTAAAATTATGAAGCTGAAATGGAAACCTACAATTTGTATATTGGACAAGATGATAGGATAAATCAGGATGTTTTTAAAAGGTCCTAGATATGATTGGCAAGGCCTGCTGGGTCTGTTAGANGGGATGGGGCTCTGACCAGCTTGCTCTCTAGTGGAGATGATTGGCGAGGCCTGCTGGGTCTGTTAGGTTCTGCAGAACAAGAGCTCTTCTTTCCCAGAGCTTTGGATCAGGTGCTAGGTGGGCTTGTAACTTGAATTTAAATTCAGGAGTTGTAGCCAACTTTCAATTCACCCACGTGCTGCCTTTCTCTAAATCCCAGACTTCCTGCAGTCTAGAACAGAGTTAGCAGCACTTTGCCTGTTTGGTGTATCATTTATCTTTGAAATGCAGGAGAGATCATGCATTGAAACAGCTGCAAGGGATCATCTCACATAGCATCTCTAAAGATCCCCCCCAAACAATCCAATACTTGCCTTCCCCATTGCCACTCCTTTTCTGGGAAATAATATACTAGATCTGTTAGATCCAATATCTCATGAGAAACTGGAGCACGTTGCAAGCTGATGGGCAATAAGATTGCTTTTTGTATTAGTCTCACTTTTATAAGTCTCACTCTACTTAAGTATAAACTCACCTTTAGTAAAGAAGCAGAATAAATTGTGGTTGCAGCCAGAGATTTATAATTGATTGGGAGATATCAGGCTTTTTTTGAAAACATTTGTTTTTTAATCTCAATAAAGATTTGTAGCAGGTGACATTAGTTTTCATTTTGATCTACATTTCTTGATATTTGTTGAAAATGACCAAAAAAAGGAAGAAAAACTTCCTTATTTGATGGCCAAAAAAGTTCTTCTGTTTCATGGAAGATTGGATCCTTTTTTTGTAAGAACAAAGACGCTGCTGGTTTTGAGGACACCAGAAGACTCCTCCTTGCTGGTTAGCCAGGGAAGGTGTTTGAGTGCTGCAGAGGAAGGTGTGAACCTCACATCGTGGGTGAGCTTATTCTGTAGCACTGTTGTGGAAGCAGAGGGAACTTTTCTTGAGCCTCAGCCTGTTGGCCTGGGACACGAAGGACTATCAGCAGCCCTCTATGTGCTGGTACAAATGGGTGAGTTCTTCTCTTGAAGAATACACCAGGAGAGACAGGGGTAGTGTTTGCTGTGTCTTGACTTCACAGTCTTTTTGAAAGACTCTTTTAGACTCATTTTCAGGAGCTGAAGAACCAGCCAGAAAATAATATTGCTTCTGTTACCGTGAGCTGTTAGGGACTGGGAAGTGCTTTGAGGTCTGTAGGCAAATGGCACCAGATTTATGGAATACAATGTGCTGCATAAAAATACTTGGGGTGTTGGAAATGGGTAGAGGGAAAAGAGCTGATTAGAGAGCCCTTTGAAGGCTGTGTTAGAGTTTTCACAGATTTCTGTGGGCCCTGGATCAGATAATCAGTGTGGAGGGAGGAATGTGAGGGGAAAAAACTTCAGCAAGGTCACCTCTACTTGATTTTAAACAGGGAAGCAAGTTGATGAACTTGTGATTGCCTTTTAAGCTGGTCCTCAGAAAAAAAGAAGGTGAGGGAAGTGTTGTTGAGGTCCCATTGATGTGGAGCCACCTTTGGAACAGATCATGGAAACTCTCTGCATCAATGCTGTCTGAATTTCCCTGTCTGAATTTCCCTGTCTGAATTTCCCTGTCTGAATTTCCCTGTCTGAAGATGATGATCCACTGATGGATGCACCCATAAAAATGGAAAGAACACTCTATCTGCAGCCCTGCTTAGCAAATCCTCTCCCAAACAGACTCTCCAGCTACTCGGAGTCACATTGCCTGGATTATTTCAAGGTTCATTGCCCGGGTGAGGAATGTGACATCTTGGGCCATTTATGTAACCACCTACTGGTGTAACAGGTGAGCAGGGAGCCCGTGTACAGTGTAAACAAATCCCCTTGCCATTTTCCCCTGCATTGTCAGGCCAGTTCTGATGGAGAAAACATGTGAAGCTGAAGCCAGGGGATCAAGGCTTGGAGAGCCCTCTTGGAGCTTCAAGAGGAAGTGCTTCAGTGAGGGCACTTTCCGGTGTGTTTCAAGGGAAGGCTAAAATATTCCCCCTGCCTCCGGTCTCTCATTTGTTAGTTCACCTCTGTGCCATGTTGGTTGGGTGCCAGGGATACTTGTGCTCCAGGGAGGGAGGGTGGTTGGCTCCTCAGCACATGGCTGGGTGCCAGGAGCTGTGGTCTGCGTGCGAATCGTCGCTCGGTGCCTGATCAGGTTTCAGTGTCTTGGTTTCTCAGCTATGAGCAGTGCCTTATAGAAGAGGCTGTGTTCATTTGGTGCTTCCAGAAGGAGGAGCTGGGTGTTTTCATTGTCTCTGCCACAAACTTATCCTAACCTGGGAGCCAGTTAGGCACTGCCTGCAGACACTGGGAAGGTGTCCCTGTGTGCTCTTAGTCCTTGATGAGTGTACACAGCAGCTGATAATCAACAGCTTTGCTCTTCCAATGAATTTGTGCAAAAGCAGAACTCATGCCTCTACTTCCCATCATCAAAAAAGAACATTTCTAATGGGCACCTCTTAATTGTTCAAGACCATCAAGTTACTCAGCTGGGACACACCATAGATTCAGGCATGTGTTTTACAGCTTTGTCTCCATTTATGTACGACACTGTTACATGCAGAGAACTCAAGGTTTACTCTCCAGGTTTACTAGGGCTCTGCTATAGTTACAATCAATAAGAATATTTAATAATTAGTTGCACTTTCTTGAGGAAAATGTGTATGTGTATGTAAAGGCTTTGCTTGATGCCAACTGAGTATTTTTCAGCCAAGTTTCATAAGTTTCTTGATTTTTTTTAAGGTGTGCTTTCTCTGGCAAGCACACAGTTAAAGACAGTATTTTATATATATTTAACGTTACGTAGTAAATATTCTATTAGCACTGTTAGTCAAGTTAAAGGGAAAGAATAGAGTAATAATAGCTTAAGTTAAGGTGGTCTCAGCAGGCATATATCTCTTACAGCTAATAAACTTGCCAATTTTCCTAGTTGGTGACCAAATTGTCTTGTATCTGCACAGCATCTCACCACTCTGCTGGGCTGTTTCCCTCTGTGCATGTAGTTTTAAACATGAACGTGTCTGGCCAATCAGCATCCTTTAATGGATCTTCATGTTGCTTGGGTTTTCCCTGTGCAGTGATCATCTTATTGCCTAGTCTGTCTGGGTGTTATTTTTATCTTAGGGGAAGATAAAGAACAGAAGAGGCAGCAATGCTGTGATGCTGAGGCACAGTGAGCAGGAGGTCTTGGTCTGTCTATGAATGCATCTTCACACTGCCTCCCTAAGTCAAACAAGATCTCATCTTATACTCCATACATGATCAGAATCACAGCAACTCCCTTAAATTAACACAGCTTTGTATTCTGTCCCCGCGTGGACACTGATCTAAAGCCTGCTGAATTCCTGGGGAGTTTGTTTGTCAGCTGGCATAGTCTTTATTATCTAGGAGAGAGTGAGGAGAAGGAGAGCATCCGAAGCAAGTAGATGTGTAGGAGGAGTTTCTCCCAGGTAATCACAAGCAGGCAGTGCTCCTGGAGGCCACAGAGGAGCAAGACAGAGGGAGAGAGAAAGAAGTCTTTTGGACCTCTAGGAGATCCAGAGGTGGACTTTCCCTGTGTGACACTGAAAATGTCCATGGAAGCACAGAAATATCAGAAGCAGAGATATTCCCCTGAGGATCAGGGACAAACATAGAAAATTGTGAAAGTTCTCTCTTGTCCAGTCCTGTTTGAAACAGACCTTCAGCACTCGAGTACTCAAAACATCCAAGCTGTTTGCAGAGCCTGTCCATTTGTTTTACTGCTAAGCAACTGAGATTTCCTTTCTTGCTTCCTTTAGCCTGTGCTAGCCCAACTTTACTGGAAACACGGAGGTGAGAGAGTGGAAACAATTCATCAGGGTTTGCAAAGAAGGGAATGATGCTGTACTAAACCTGACTCACAGTAAACCCACTAAGCCCCATGGAAAGCCTCAGTTATGGCTTTGGGGCATTAGCTTTGGTGTTGAAAAATGTGCCTATAATAGCTCAAAAGTGAGGCAATTTCTGCCTTACCAAGGATTTTCTGTTGAGAATTCCTGTGCAAGGTCTGCCAGTGTCTGATGTACTTTGCCTACTGTATGAAGGCTGCCTGGATCACCACTCTGCACTGTACTTTTCATTTTCCTTCTTCTGGACACAGTCCAGTGTCCCTGACGTCTCTCCACTGATGTCAGTTTGCACTGGATTAAGCCCAGCACAATTAATTTCATGGTTGTTTGTGGGTTATCTTCTGGAGGTTACAAGGTTACTGACTGTTATAAATATCCTTATAGTTTGGCCTTATAGAAGTGCAGTGCCTGTACCATGTTCTCATGCCTTTGTTATTGCCATTATTGAGTTACCCCTTTTAACTACTCTGTGGTTTAAAAGTGGAGCTGTGGAGCATTTTGACTTGGTTTGGGAGCACTACCCCTAATCCCCCAGCCAATACCATTCCCAGAAGGTGGGTCTGAGTTCACACTATTCCACCTCTCAAAGTTTTTTTAAGCTCTGTGATAAGCTGTGCTAACCAGAGCAGTGACTGTGCCCATGTGTCACCAGCTATCTATGGAGGCAAGTTTCAACAACATGGAGCTAAAAAGGGTTCACATTTTCTTGGCTGCTGTATCAAGCAGCTTTATGTCAACATCTTCAAGTTACATCTAGCCTTGACCTTCAGTGTCTGGCTTGGGACTTTCCAGAGTGAGAGTCTTTAAATGAATAGTACCAAGACTTTGGAACCCAGTCTGGTCTCTTCTGTATGGGCTACCACAGGAGATGCTTGGATTAATTAGCAGCCTGAACAGGATGAAAGTATTGTTTTGAAAATGTGTGTTAGCAGCTCTGTGTGGGGCTTCCAGGAGTATCATCCTGCTCAAAGCTTACAGAGTGATCTTTGACCTTGTTCTGCAGTGTGGCATGGGAGCATAACCCAAGTGATCTACTCCGCTCCTATGGAGAGCCAAGCAGGAGCCTCTCAAGTCTCCCCAGCTAGCACTTTAGCCACTGGGCACTCTTTCATGGAGACTGTTCACAGTGAGACTGTTCATGGTGACATAAGGGTGTTGGTCACATCTCAGTCCTGCTGTGGACATCTACTCCCCAGCACTCCTGTACTTTGTGAAGGTTTCTTTCGTACGTCCATTCCTTCCCCTCTTTCTGTTTGCTGTGAAACAGCCTCTGGCATGACTCAGATACCTTGTTCAGCATTCAAGACACAAGCTGCAGTTTGAACAGCTTGTTGGAGCATGATCCCCTAAACAGAATAATGAACCTGTTCCCTTGATGGAAGGACTTGGAATCAGTTAAAGGCCTTTGTGCAGGTGAAGCCTGGAAGATGACACAGGTTTCTGCACTGCACTTTCAACCTGAAAGCCCCCTAAGAAACAGGTTGTAGATATTTTTGCTGGAATTATCTTCAGGTTTATCACCCTGTGCCCACACAAGCACTATTCAGTTTTTAAGATTTCAGGCAACTGCTTCACTAGCAAAGCCTCATGATGAGTATTCCTTCTTAATTTGTTTTTAATTGGAGTTTTCACACTTCATCAGTGTAACATTTAAAGAAAACATTAGCTCTTCCTACTGTCAGGTTGACTGCACATGGTTTTGGGGTATATATTTCCTCTGTCCTTCTTCCTGTCAGAGCTTGTGCTATTTGGTTAGGAATATGATGGGATAAAGGTTGGGCTTGACGACCCTGGAGGTCCCTTCCAACCATAATGATTCTATGATTCTATTTAGGCATGGCTTTGGCATTCAAATCTGTGGCTGAGCTTGGCGTGGGGTATGGGGGACCACATTCATTGTCCCAAGCTGATGCTTATAATGCAGATGTCAACTTGTCCTTTCCCATCCCCTATCAAACTCAGTTTCTAGCAGTTTTTTTTCATTGTCCATGCTGAAATCAAGAAAGTGCAGTATCTCATTGCAGATGAGAGGTGAAGAACGCTGGGGGTTTGTCTGCATTAGATGCTGCATGGAGTATCACCCAGCAAAACCCAAGATACCTGGGATACAGAAATATATCTAATCATGTCAGAATGGGCCACGGTGGGGTAATTTACCTTTTGCCTCCAGAACAGTATCAAACAGCATTAGGCTTTGTAGCAGGAAGATCTAGGTCTCAGCAGAAAAGAAGACTCAATGGGAGAAAATAGCCTGTGTTCTGATGACAGCCATCTCTGAAACACCAGCCATTTTTTTACAGTTTTTGTTTAACTCAACGGGAGAAGCATGATAAAGTTCTCAATGCCATCCTCTGACCAACTGGAATTAGGCTGCTCTAGCAAGTTCATTTCAAGATGCTCCAGCGTGTCGGCACCACACTGCAGTCTGCTGTCTGTTGTGGCTAAGAGCCTTGGGGACAAAGAGGGACAAAGGAAAATTGAGAGCCAGCATGGGAATTGAGGCCTGTCTTCCATGGCCCATCTTTTTCACTCAGGGTGTTTGGCTCTGAAAGCATTTCTATCTTGATTTTCTCCAGTTTTGCTCATCCCACACTACATCATTACCCCCTTTGTTTATTTGGCGTGGTCCTCCAAGCAACAGACTGAAAGCTGAGTCAATTTTTTTAATAGAGCAGACAGGAGAATAATATCTATGAATCACTTTCTTTTTGCTTGATTGAAAGAGTGAATTCATTGCTGCTGTAAACTTTCAGCTCCCAGAGATGTAACAACAGCTCATTATCTTTGCAGGTATTCATCCACCACATTATGGAAATGTGTTATTAGCTTTATTGGATATGTATCTAGAATTAGAGTGTTGTGGTACAAGTGAATGCATCTGACTTTGCAGAACCAGAGTTGTTTAAATCTAATTCAAGTAATGAGATCAACAGGAGCAACACATGGAGAACAAGTGCACACATCCATGTATATGTGGGTGAAGGGAAGGTGATGGGTGTGCTTTTTCTGGATTTTAGTAAAGCTTTTGGTGCTGTCCCTCACAGCATCCTTCTGGACAAGTTATCCAGCTGTGAGATGATGGGGTCCATGGTATGCTGGGTGAAGATCTGGCTGTAGGGCAGAGCTGAAAGGGTTGTAGTGAATGGGGCCACATCTGACTGGCAGCCAGCCAGTCACCAGTGGTGTTCCTCAGGGTTCAATTCTAGGGCCAGTTCTGTTCAGTATATTTATCAATGATCTGGATGCAGGTGTTGAATGCACCATTAGCAAGTTTGCTGATGAACCAAACTGGGAGATGCTGTAGAATCTCTTGAGGGATAAGAGAAATTCCTCTCCCTTCTCCTCCCTTCTCCTCCCTTCTCCTCCCTTCTCCTCCCTTCTCCTCCCTTCTCCTCCCTTCTCCTCCCTTCTCCTCCCTTCTCCTCCCTTCTCCTCCCTTCTCCTCCCCAAAGAGGTGCATCCAGGGGAGGGCAGAAATAGGTGACAGAGAAGTGCTCTGTCTGTTATGTGGATAATTGTTTCTCCAAGACCACTTCAAATTTTCCACTAGTGCCAGACTCACTCTGAATAAGTAAAATGAAGATATATAAAGGAAGAAAGAAACTTTCCATGTAAGATCATGATCAGAGTTTATTTTTTTGTTAGAGAATAATCCCCTGCCTGCTGCTGGTTTAGGACTGAGAAAGATATGTGAGCTGTCTCCATGTGAGATGGCTCTATTTCCTCACACAAGGAATAGTGCAAAGCTTATAAAAGTCAATGTAGAGACTTCTACCATTATCAGTGGGCTTTGGACCAGGATTTTGGGTAGTGGGGTTGTGTATGTGAAATTACACTAGGATATGCTGTTATAAGCTGTTGTCTTCTGTCATTTTTATGGTGCTGCATGCAGTTAGTTTCTATGTGACTTGACAGAGCAGACAGGCAAAGAAGATTGCTGCCCCAAAATCTTTCAGCAGCTGTAAGAATAATGTGAACACAGGAGAAAGAGTGAAAGCACAGGAACAGAGAGCTTCAGTGAAAATAAATATTGTGAAACTAGAGGAAGATAAGCTTGACCACAAAAACAACAGAGGAGAAGCTAGTTGCTTGCCTCCCAGGTTATAGTACCCTGGCTTGGGGCTACCAAGGTGAGACCCCCAAAAGATCCATCTCTTAAGGAGGAAAAAAACCTGAGCTTGCCTGGGTGGAAACCAGTGGATGGGAATCACATCACCTCTGGACAGAGTCATGGCATCTGTTAGATTTCAGTAGAACACAAAAGCACTGAATTTTGGATGCCTTGTGTAATTATGGCAGTGTTTTTGGTGTTGAAATATCCATTTCCAAGTCAAAGCTTGGGCCTGAACCCAAGCCACAGTCTTAAGTAACTTCAAACTTACAAGTAGCTTGAGCAATGTGTTTGTTACCTGAAACAAAACCTTGTATGCAGCCTCACATACCCATGGAAAGCTAGAGATTCAGTTCTGGGGCCACATGTTGTGCCAAAGGTCCATTTTCTTTAGTTTGTGTAGAATTTATTTGCTTTTTTCTTTTTCCTTTCCTCTTTCTTCATCTGTGATCACACCTTCTACTCACACTTCATTGTTAGCTTATTCCTTCTGTTCTCATCTCTCTGTTTTCTTTGGTCAAAGGTTGAGAGTTCCCAGCACAGATTAAAAGAATTATATCAACATTATCAGTTGGTTCTGCTTCACTTGGCAAATCCTCTGCTTTTCAAGCTTGGTATCTGATATACTGTGCTGGCAAAGTTCTTTGCAAAGTTATTTGGGGAGCTTCTTCCAAATTCTTGAAATTTTGCTAGTATTAAATTATCCTAGTCATCTCATCTAAGATAGAGCATGCATTTATTTTAAGAAATTACGTAATGGCATGTTCTTCAGGTGGCTTCATGTCCTTTCCTCGCTGTTTTATTTCAGCTCTTGTCATTCCCCTCAGTTTTCTCTCAGATAGAACCACCTCTTGTGCACCTGTGTCTTCTGTGTTCTCCACAATTTGGGCTGATCTGTTTAGGATCAGGTTCTGTAATGTAGTGACTTGTCTGGGTTGGGCAAACCCTGGAGAATTTGATCCTGCATGTAAACAAAAGCTCACATCTTGCAAAACTGTAGCTGTGCCTTTTATTTTTTTGGCATACTGGGATTTATCCTATTGACATGGCTTTAATGCTCAGCTCAGCAAAACTTCTCTTCATTCTTCTTAAATGATTTAAAGATTACCTAAGGCAGAGTGTGTCCTGGTCTTCATGAAATTAAATAAGTTAGATTTTTTGGATGGGATGGAATGGAATAAAATGGAATGGAATAAAATGGAATGGAATAAAATGGAATGGAATAAAATGGAATGGAATAGAATGGAATATTTCAGTTGGAATGGACTTACAACAATCATCTAGTCCAACTGCCTGACCAATTCAAGCTTTTATGTGCAAGAAAATACGAACAGCATATGCAGTGCCTCGTCCTGTGTATCTTGGCACACTCTTCAATCAATTCGCTCTAACTCAAGGTTCAGTTTTTCCAGTCTTTCTTGTAGAGAAGGCACCAGCTAAGCTGAGATCCTGAGAAGTATTTGGGTGCCTGACTCTTCCTTGAGACTGAACTCCATTGATTTTGACCGAAGTTCACAAGCTGGGTAAGAGTGAAATCAATGCTGTTGAGGCACAGAGTACCCAGAAAGACAGAGCCAAACCTGCTGGCTCTGACCCACAGGCACTCACACTTGTCTTTCATTTTCAGCACGTGGGCAGCCCCGCTTCTCTAAATTTCTCACTGCATAGTTCCAGATTACTACGCAGAGCATCAGCTACACACACATCCTGGTACCCTGAAGGAGTGAGGAATGAGATACAAGTCCCCCGTGTAACTACTGTGTCTTGAAAAGCAAATCTAGGCACAAGCAATGTTTTATATTTGATAATGTGTTATTAGCAGAACTCCTCCTGCCTACGGTTCACGCCAACAACTCTGGCACAAAGTGCCACTACCAGTGATGTTCATGCTGTCTGTTTGCAAACAGTGCTGTAGTCTTAAAAACACAGGCCAGTACAGTAACACGTTGCTAGTGAGATAAACATGGGCTCCAAGCAAAGTTTAAAACCAGAAAAGGATGTGAGTCAAGGGTCAAGTCTAAGTAAGTTTTCCTAAGAGCCAACTGGTCTTCTGCCAGGTCTTCTGCTTCATCCACAGACTGGTTTCCCTTCAACTGTGTTGGCATCTCTCTGCTTAGGTGATGCCATGACTCTCTGCCAGCTTTATCTCGTATTACAAAATCTTGAATGCTAGGCTGGAAGAGGTTGAAGGGTCTCTCTGGTTTTTACAGGAAATATGTCTTATTTCAACATGGCTATGGCTTTGCTATCTTGTATTTTAATCAGTGCTGTGTTGCTAAGTCAGTATATTTATCATTAGTCTCATGGTATTTGATGTCCTGTAAAACTAATCCCAGCTTTCAGTGTCAAGTGATTAAACAAAAATCTCAACCTTCACTTAAAAAAACACATTTCTAGTCTCAGCATTGTTGGGAAGTAATCGAAAAATGCTGTTTGAAACACTTGAAAAGTACTGAAAGTGAAAAATGATGAAAAATACTGGAAGTGCTTATATACACTGCAAGCAGAAATCAGAATATATGAAAAAAATAGAGCTCTCTTTTTTTTTCCCCACAAAACTCCTATGAGCTGTCAAGTCCTCCTCTTTGACTGTTTGGGGTTGATAGAATTGTCAGTGTTTTCCTCAATTACTAATGCTGCTCTCTTGCTCAAAGCATCTTAGCAAGAGGAATGGAACAAATGGAGGATGTGAGTTTGGCTTAGTACCAGCCTTCACTGAGTTTCAGGTTAAAGGAGACCCACAAAGGAGTCAGTGCCAGTATTTCTCTTTCCCAGCCAGTCCATCCTTCACCTTTTTATTTAGAGTTAGAAAAACTCCAAAGGCTCTCCTTGATTTTTGAAGTTTGCTGCATTTCCCTTTGTGAATGCAAGGATTACCCTGCACTAGTTTATCTAAAAACATAAGTGGCAATGCTCTCTCAGATGTTTGAATTTAATACATCCTGTGGTTATTTGTTAAATAAATAAGACTTCATTTCCTGATGTTTTCTTTATTAGAAAATAATTTGTTTAAAATCTTAGACCTCTGTGGGACTTCAATAATGCAGAGATTTTGTGTTGGCTCTCAGCTCAGGGGTGACTTTTACTCTGTATAGTGCAAGGGTAGGTGGGGTGCCACAGAACACATGAGAATTCAGAAGTGCTGTGGGCTCCCCATACTGGGCACCAGTGCTCAGTTGCACTTGATCTGAAATGGCATCTGGTTCATGTTAGCATGAGTGAAAGGTGGGTTTGGGAAGATGTCCTAAGCAGATTGAAGGGCTCTCTTTTCCAGAATGGCTTTAGGAAAGTCAAAGCAGGCTTGGTCAGGTTTTGAAGCCAGCAAACTTGTGCAAGGCAGGCTCATCATCACCTTGCTGTGTGCTGAGGAATTTGGGCTGGGACCTTATCAGCTTTGGAGCAATGTCTTCCCACGCACAAAGATTACCTAAAGGTTAGAAGAGATGCTGCAATTTAGATAAAACCTTAGGTAAAAGCCAAGTTCAGTTCCTAGCTTGGCTAGCTAGTGTCCTAGGATTTCACAGGAACTACTCTTCTCTGCCTTAGTTCTGCTTTTTGGGGTTTTTTTTTGGTCCACATCCCATTTCTGCCTTCCCCCAAGATACATTCTGTTTCCCACCCACGCCTTCCCTCATCTGAGAATTACTTAACTTTCTGAAGAGGAGTCCTGTGAAATGTATCCTACACACATGCACTGCCAGGGTGGAGCTGGGAATAAAGCATGGGTGGAAGGAAGTGACTGGGACAGGGGTGAGGGAGAAAGGTGGTAAATGGGACAATCTGACACTGCAGCTCCAGTAGGCAAGAGAGCAGAACTGCTTCTTTCTGCGGATCTGAATCAGCTCAAGCTGATCTTGCACTGTCCCCTCAGAGGCCTCCATGAGCCCATGGTGTGCAGACAGAATTGAGAGCAGCCTCAGTAGTCAGGATGAGGTTGTGTGGGAGATAGAGCAGGTGTTGCCAGAGATGATCCTTCTCTGTCTAACTACAGTGCCTGGCCTTCTCCATCGGCTCCCTGGCATGAGTGACTTCTTCTCTGGTGCTCTCCTGTTTGGTGCTCTCTGGGCTTCCTTTGCCTGTTTCCCTGTCAGCTGACAAGCTTCTCCAGCTTCTCTGGGCCTCTTGATTTCTCTTTCCCACTGTTACTTAGGTGTCCCAGCAGCTGGCTCTCACACAAACTCCCTAATCACCAGCACAGTCCCTGAGAATGACAGAAGGTTTCTTTGTGTGCAAATATATAAGCTGGTGTAAGTAAAACCAAGAAAGAAGAAGGCTACAGCAATGCAAAACCTATTACTCTTTTATTGGACAAGTGTAGTTTTAATGCTCACACTTGTGGGTATGCTAGTAAATATGTTAAAAATGCTTGAAACATGGAAACTGGTTGCTGCCACCCCTGTTTCCTTGGAGCTTTGCAACCTTAAATTGGTACATGGGTTCATCACGGCCCTGGAGCCAGCACTGCCAAAGCCATTGCTAAGTTTACCATTGACTTCATCAGCTGAGAAACTGAGCCCTGTGCTCTGGCTTGTTGAAGAGCAAAAATCCTACCCCAGATCTTCCTGGAAGAGATCAATGGTCTTTCTGGTTGAATTACAGCTGCACAAGTGCTGTGCAGTCTTGAAACGTGGTCAGCTTATCCTTGCCAGGGAGTGGGGTCTGTGAGTTGGAGGAGCTGAGGTTATGTAAGTCCTTAGCTTTATTTGTCTGTTCCAAGCCAAGAATTTATTACCAAGGGCACATGGATGTTGTACAGGCACCCATAGTGGAAACCCAATCCACCTGAAAAGCAGACTCCTGACAAGTGCAGTGTACACATTTACTGAGGGTGAGAGTGGTCTGACCTACTCCTGGTTCAGCCTGGAGTAGAGCTCCTGACTTTTAAGACAATATAAAAGAAACTCTCATTAAAGCAGGGTTAGTCTTCTGTGTTTTTTGGTGGATCTACTCTCATTTTAATCAGATCTTCCAGTGCTGTAAATACCTGGAACTCCCCTGTGCAGGCAGACCTTTGTTACAAGGGAGTTACACCGAGGGCTGCAACAGGTTAGGTCAGAGGCCTCCTGATGGCTTAATGGTCTAATAGTTAGGAATATGATGGGATAAAGATTGGACTTGATGACCCTGGAGGTCCCTTCCAACCAGAATGATTCTATGATTCTATGCTGATTTGAGGACACTTTCAGCTCCTCAACGCTGAGAAGCTGGTAAAGGATCACTGGGTTGGTTCCAAGTAGAGACAGGAAAGTCTAGTGGATGTTGGAAAGCTTATAGTATGTTTCCACCTTGTTCAGAGTGTGCTGGGAAGCAATTTACACCAAGTGGCTATGTGAAAGGAGGTTGTATGTGTTCAGAATGCCTATATGTGTATATATAAAAGGTAACTGCATATGCCATAGGGTTGTGTATCCTAAATGTGTATGTCACAAGCAGTTTTAGTTGGGGGACACAACTGCCAGTGCAGCTTGAAGGAATCCTCCAAAGTCGCTGTTGCAAGCGTGTGGGCTGGCAATTTATTTAATAGCTCCAAAGGGAAAGAATTGTATCTTCAGCAGAAAGCTGGTGAGCCTTGGTAGCTTTTTTGTGAGCCTAATTGCCCTTCTCCCGTAATCACCGACCCCCATCCCACCCTGTCCTTCCCCAGGCTTTCCAAGTTGGGTGTGCGCAATCCTTCTAAACGTTTTGAAATGGGCAGTCATACTCTGTCATCCTGCAGACAATGAATTTCCACTGACGATCCCTGCATGGAAGAGAGACAGGGGAGAGAGATTAGTGAGCCAGAACTGCAGAGGATGAGACTGTGCAAGTAAAAATAACTTTACACCAGGTATCGTGGCAACAAAAACATCTGTCTGCCGTTAGCTGGCTTTCCTCTTGGTGCTTTTATGGGCTGGAAGGAGATTAAATGTGTCTGATAGCTGTAATTCCTTCACACTCCCTCACAAGGTAAGAAAATCAGCTCTCTGAATAATTGGGTGTCTGAGTATCCTTCAGAAGACAATGGCTCTTGATGGTGATCAGTCCTAGATTGACTTTAATTCAGTGACCAAGAGGAAAAGGATAGTTCTGTCAAAAGTTACTGTCGTGTGATATGTTGCTCAGAAATGTGTACAAAGTAAGACATGGGGGTGATTTTCCAGCTGTTTTTAAGTGGGAAATCATCCACACAGCAAAATTCCCTTTTTTCCCCTTTCATCTAGTGCTAGCTGGGGTGCTTTGGTATTAAAGATGTGAAGGAATCAATAATGAGAGAAATGAAATTCACTTCTCATCCTTGATCTCCACAAGTCCCACGTGCAGCAGAGAAATGTTTATGAGTGTGAGAAGAGTTTATGTTCTTCCTGGTTTGTGAGTAATTGGATGTCTGTATTCTCTCTCAGGAGAGTGATAAGATACCTGCTAACAATTTTTGCTAGGAAACATGGCTGGAGCAGCAGGATTCAACAGTGAAGGGAAAAGATTTAGTGTGCAATAGCTGCAACAGGCTGCAAATTTCCACCATAACTTATTGTAGGTTAAAGGCATGAGTTCAGAGGATTAAATACTGTCCTGTGTGGAGCAAATGTTCAGTTTAGGCTGCTTGGTACCAGCTAACAGGAGTTTAGATCTAAAGTCCAGTCCTTGCAAATAGAGCTGTCATTTAAATTGGCAATGGGTGGTACTCTGAGAGGTTCCTCAAAGTTTGGATTCTGCTAATAGTTATCTCTGAAAGCTGAGGCATGGGACAGGTAATGCTGCTGCAGTGGTTCAATGGGAGCTGGCTTAACAAGACCCCTGCACAGTCCTGGGTTTCTGGTGGCCAGCTCCAAACAAGTGACAGGACGAGAGGAAATGGCCTCAAGTTCCATCAGGGGAAGTTTAGGTTGGAGATTAGGAAGAAATTCTTTCCTGAGAGGGTGGTTGGGCACTGGAATGGGAGGTGGTGGAGTCACCGTCCCTGGGGGTGTTCAACAAACGGATTGATGAGGCACTTGAGGGCATGGTCTGATGGTCCAATGGTCAGGAATATGATGGGATAAAGGTTGGACTTGCTGCCCCTGGAGGTCCCTTCCAACCAGAATGATTCTCTGATAAGTGAGGAAGCTGATGCAGAACCTGCTGCTGCTTGGGGCTGTGCTGAGACAACTTGAGCCCAGATTTTGGTAATAAGTGCTCTTACATAGTTTCATTGACTGGGTGACTGGAATGAGGTCAATTTGACTCTGTAAGCTCTGTGTAGGTATAAAGCATCTCATTTCAGCTTTCATTAACTGAGGCTTTTTAATTGTAAATTTACTCTGCTACTTCCCCAGCTTATGCTGGGTGTCCTTTGGAACTGGCTCTGTCTCATACTCATTAGCAAGTCTGTGTTTGGTTATGAAGTGGGGTTTTTTTGTTAGGCCTTTCATAGGTAGTTTTTAATTGTGATTACATCATAAAACTGCTACCAGAGGTTAATGATATGCAAGATTCATTTTTAGGCTTACTTTAGGAAGTTCTCATCTGGACTATGTGCATGGCTTCAAGGACAGTTATTATTACTCTCTTGGTCTCTCCATTCTGCTCCCTGTCTTCCAGCCCAGGGTCTGGGTACCCAGATAACAACTTGTCTGACTGCTAGAGACTGAGGCAAAGGTGGCATCAAGTCCCTCAGCCTTTTCCTCATCCTCTGTCACTGTGTCTCCTCCTGCATCCAACAAAGGATGGAGATTGTCCTTAGCCCTCCTTTTGTTGCTAATGTATTCATAGAAACATCTTTAATTGTCTTTTACAGCAGCAGGCAGATGAAGTTCTAGTTGGCCTTTGGCCCTTCTAATTTTGTCCCCTTTGTCCCCCTGAGTTGCCTGCCCCTTCTTCCAAAGGCCTTAAACTCTCCTTTTTTTCTTCCTTTCGTCATGCAAAACTTCTTAGGGACCTACAATACCCTGTAATTAGCTGATCTGAGCTCAGTAGGTACCCAGCTTGTCCAGGCAATTCAAATGTACCTGCTGCTGGGGTAGCTGGATGTTGATCTATCTTCCAGTGATGATATCTGAGCAGTTCCTGGCTATTCAGATCACCCAAATAAATGGAGCAGAGAACAGTTTTGTAAAAGAAATGAGCTTATGACAGTCTGCATGTGCTATTTGTACACTGTGCAGCCCAGGGCAAGCTGTGGCACTTACCAAGCACGCCTGGCAATCCTCACCTCCCTGTCCAAGCTGCTTGCTGCAGGCTGGGCTCTGAGTGCTCCAGTGCTGCTCCCTGGACTCAAGAGATGAATCCAACCAGACCACAGCCCCATAACAAGGCTCTGCAAGGGAGCCATGACATCATCACTTATGTTTCAGAGTTCAGACTGAAGTTATTTTGAAGCTAGTTTGATTTTTTCATGATTATTTTATTTTGGAAGCTGTTTTGATGAGCGTTTGCAGCGTGCGTGTCTATGTGGGCAGCTTCAGTTGTTTACAACCTGTTTCATATACACCATAGCCACTCTGAAACTTAACTGTATCAATCTGTCTAACAAAAGATACCACCTTTCCCTGCAGATATTCCCTCACTTATTGTCTATAACTCATCCTGTCTGCATCAGCGTTACAACCACGCTCCCAAACGTGCTCCACAGATACTTCAATTGTCTTCTCCTTTGCACCTATTTAAAATGGACAAGAGGAGATGGCTTTAAATTGCAGCAGGGGAGATTCAGGTTGGCCATGAGGGACAATTCCTTCCCTGTGAGGGTGATTGGGTGTGGGAATGGGTTGCCCAGGGGGTGGTGGAGTCCCCGTCCCTGGAGGTGTTCAAGAGGCGTCTGGATGTGGTGCTGGGTGCTGTGGGTGAGTGGGGATGGACATGGGAGTTGGACTGGGTGAGCTTGAAGGTCTCTTTCAACCTCAATGATTCTATGATTCTGTGAAAATGGGACTGAAAAATGTAAATATTAACCACTTCTAAAACCTATTCTCCCCAGATGAGCACTAAAACATCTGATGATGAACAGCAAGTCTTTTATTCATTCCTGATACACAGGCATGGGAACTCAGAGGGTGATTAAGAAGAGGAGGCAGGGATACCACCTTTCTAAACTTCCTACAGCTTTTGCCAGAGGCATCACGTGCTCTCTCAAACCTCTGTTCATCAGCAGTGACCCCAGTGATGCAATGTCTTGAGGAGTAGGAAGGGAGGTTATGATTTCTGCCAGTTTATTCAGAAAGTCTAAAAATACCTAACTGTGTGAAACTATTAGGAAAGCTTAAACTCAAACACCTTCAAAGGCTTTTTTTTTGTGCCTCTTGTTAGCTCAAGAACATTGCCTGTCATGGGTTAAACAGTATGGACACAGATGTAACCTGCTTGAAAAAGAGAAGGAATCTCAAACCCTGCAGCATGTTTGCACAGACAGGCTGCACATGTGTGTGCTGCTGGCAGGCTGAGACTGGGAATAGCTTTTTTTGCTCCTCAACCAGCTGCAAAGAACCATTTAGGGTGACCAACTTTGCTGACTCTTGTGAGTACACCACTCAGGAGTTACTGTGTGAATATGAATTATGAACTGGGGTAGCAGGAGTTGTTTTTGCCCCTCGTGCAAGGCAACACAAGTTGGTTTTAATTATTCTGGAAGCTGGGAGCCAGAAAGTTCCCTGGCAGAAGAGAACTTTCCTAGATTGCAGTTCACAGAATGTTTCCTCTGTGGTTTTCACCAGTTACTATTGCAGGTCTATCTGTGATATCATATCAGTGGTAGGACAAAGGTATTGGTGGCTTCTTCCCTTTCCAGGTACTGTGGTTCCATAACCTGTGAAGACTTGTATTTCTGCTGCATCATCCCTGTGATGCTGCCTCTACTCTTGCCCACTGCCACCTTGTTCTGAAGGCTGTGTCAAGCCTTCAGCAGTCACAGACAGAAATCTGCTCAGAGGCATTGGTTTCCTCAACTGCTCTGTTTTCTAGGTTTTTCCTTGTGATTCCCAGTGTTACTCTGGTCCACATCCACTGGGGGCTGGAATCCAGCTGCAGGGGGGTGCACTGTGTATTATGTCCCCTGCTCTTTGCCATGGCTGTGAGGGATGAGGATTAAGAATAGCACTGGGGGAACACTTAAGAGAAAAGACCCAGAACAGGAATGTCTCTTGCAACCTTGTGAATTCTTTCTCTAAGGATAGATACCTTTGAGTCAATTAATTGGAAGTTATGCTTCTGCTTGTAGGGACTTTGAAGGCATCACTTCCATTTGTTAATAAACAGGCTAATGAATTTTAGCCAGAAAATGACAGTTATGGCCCTGCAGCAGTCTGACAGTGTGTTATCATTTCTGGAAAGGTGGTCTTATCTTAGGGGGTCCCTAGTGAAGTCTGGCAAGCTGAGAACATCACAAGGACAAAAGCACCTTGGCTCCTGTGAGGGTTATTAGAGACAGCTGGAGATGTTGTGTTTAAACTACTTCTTCTTTCTTCTCCTGTAGCCTGCCTTTGCAATGAAAGACCAGTGCATCCCAGCTTGCCCTGCTGTCTGTGCTGTCTTTGGTAACAAATGCTTTAATACACTGAGGTGTCTGCTAAAAAACATCTCTGAGGAAACAGCTGACAGCTGATGTGTTAGAGGTCAGCTCGAGAGGAAAGAATCAAGATCCAGCTACAACTTCACTAGCCATGGGGTCTCACAGGGCCTGGGCTGAACAAGAAAAAGCAGTGAACTAATTTTCTGGAAAGGGATGGATGTGCACTGCGTTTCCTTAATTCCTGGAGTGGCCTCAGATGTGTTAGGATTGTGTTGCAATGGTTTGGGCAGTTTACAGTTTGTATGGCCTTTGCATGCTGGCAGGTTCCCCACTTCTCTGCAGAGTAAAGTTGGGCCAAAGTAAATCCCTCATCCCCTGAAAGGACAGGGTGTTCCAGGCTGAGTTTTTGCTGGGTTAGACCAAACATGCTCTGACTAGAGAGAGGTGAGAAACAACACTGAAGATCTGTTATGCTTTGTGGAGCTCAGATTTAGCCAAGCCTACCATTGCTATATTTTTCACTACTTGGGCAGACATGGCAGATGATCCCCTTCTGCATGAAGATGCCCTTTTCCTGATGCACTGCCTGAACCACAGAACTTTGGTCCTCAGAAGCCTGATGCTGAGTACCACAGCAGAGGATGTGTAGCCAGGTGCTGTTTGGGAGAAATAGAAAAGTCAAACTTTTTTGAATTTCTAGTGAAACAGATGAAAAACAAACCTGTCCACAGCAGAGAAGGTTGTGGTTGCCCCACGGATGTAATGGTCATAACTGTACATCATCATGTCCATATCTTCTCCATAGTGTCCTGGATATTCTGTTGTTAACCTTGGCATTAAGGAAAAAGAAGATAAAATCATTTACCATCTTACAGAAGAGTTGAGTGAATTCAACTCAAATAACAGATTTTTCCTGTTTCTTTGAAAGTTCTTGGTTTTTAGTAGCACCACAAGATGCAGTCTGACCTAGAAGACTGCATTTCTCTTCCATGCCATGAATTCATGTACGTATTTGAATAAATTTCAGCAAGTTTACAACTGTTAAGAGCAAATTGTTGTACTCTATGTATCTATATCTGCAGCTCTGGGATAAAAGCAGCCTGAACGAGGATGTGAACTTGTCTGCTACTTCTGTCTTTACTGCAGGGATTTGCTCTGGCCTCTTGTCAGTCTGTTTGGTTTGCTGCTGTGGAGTTCTGTAAATGCTGCCAAGTCAAATAGTGACAAGCATTTATGAATGATATTAAATTAATGTAGCAATTAATCCATTCCTCTTTGTTCTTTCTGCTTTCTGCCTTGTTTATCATGCAAAAATACCGACCTGGTATTATATATTATTTTATATTATTTAATATTATTTTTATATTATTTTTATATTATTTTATATTTGTGCAGGATATTTTATCTAAGAAGCTCAAGGTGCTTCTGCATTTATGAATCAGACAGTGGTTACTGCTTCCCTGGGAATAGGCAAGTAACACTGTGCTTGGTTTTACTGATATTTTACAGATATTGAACAGATTCAGGAAGGGGCTGGGACCTTGACCAGCACTTTGTGTCAGCATGATGTTAGAGGTCAGGAATGGAAACCTGGCACTGGATCTTTCCCTGTATTCCACCATTTTACGTGGGAGTTGCTGGTGGGTTTGTGTCACTCCAAGAAGAATGGAATTCCCAGTAAGGAAGATGCTATCCCAGTGGAAAGGAATGGCTGGACTCCTGTTGAGACTGACAGGGTTAAGATGCCTTTACAGAAATCCCAACAACCTGTTTTCCGACTGAATTCAGCCCAGTATTAGTTGAATGGTGCTTGAAGGTGACCCCAGCACATCCCCAACAAAAGCTTGGTGAAATAAATGGGGTTTGAGCACAAGCAGAAATATTTTACTCGATAGGAATGTAATTATTGGGTTGGTTTTAAGTGTTTAAAATGAGGGGCTTTGAGGTTGTTTGGAGCCCCAAACCAGTAACTGTTGGAATGCTCAGAAACTGAAAGTTTGCCTGGAAACTGAGGGGCTCTGGAATACCAGGCTGCTTTCTCCTGGAGCTACTTACAATAACAGAAACTCCTCTGAAATCGCCAACACTCTGTGTGTTTTAAATGGATTTTTGATCACTTTGTTTACCCCGTTCTCATGCTGTTTGCATCTTCTTTGTGAAGGACTTAATTCCAGGTCATTTTTAAGCATTAGAAAATGGAAGAAAAACAGCATTCAGTTGGAACATCAGTCCTAGCAAATCATCATTCACAGAATCACAGAATCACAGAATTCTAGGGTTGGAAGGGACCTCGAAGGATCATCTAGTCCAACCCTCCTACCAGAGCAGGGCTACCTAGAGTACATCACACATCCTTGCTGGATGAAGAACGGGACCGAGTGTGAAACCCAAGATCCTTAAGGCTCAATTTCTTTGGACATATCTTGTTCTTGGGCCTCCTTTGGCTGTGGCAGTCTTTGTCAGTGTCAGCTTACAGCTCTGATTTGAATACTTTCTTACCTAGACAATCTATAACTTGAAGCTCTAATACACCTTTGTGGCCCATAAAAACCCTTAACCTGAGCACGAGCTGGTTCCTTGGTACAGCCATCAGGCTGAAAGCCCTCCAGTGTGCAAAGAGATGCTTTTCAGGCCCTGCACTCCATGCCCAAAGCTGTAATGAGAGCTAGAGAATACTTCATCCCTCTGCTACCTGCTCTGTATTATATCCATTTTCTTTACCCAGAAATCAAGGCCTTGAGGAACACTTTCTGCATGTCTGAGTCTCCCATCAGTGAAGCCATGGATCTGAAGCTGGGAACTCGAGAGCATTTCTGGATGCACAGCTGGAGGCCGAGAGAAACTGGGGCTACATCTGTGCTATTAAATTACCAACACCAAGGGATGTTTCTGGGCACTATAACTCCATTGCCCAGATGTGGAAGTTATTAGAACAACTCCTGAGAGACTTTTAGCCCAGAGCAACTGGCATGGTCTCAGTAGATACCTCAAAGAAGCAGTTTGTGAGTTAGCATGTGGTAGGTACCATTCCTAATAGGCAGAATGTGGTCATCCTGCTTTGGAAGGTAAGAAAGTTTTATAGCTTGGCTGACTCCTCTTCTAGAGGAGAGTGCCCACGTTTAGTTTACTAATTTGTAGCCTGCTGATGCATCTTTGAAGATTCCTGAGTCACAGCAGGTATTTGAAACATGTGGCATGGAGACCAGCTATGGACAAGGATTTCATTTTACATCCCCCCATAAACTCCAGGTTTTGGGGCTTTTTGGGGCTATTATTATAAGAAAACACTATAAGAAAGGTGTGTGTTTATATATGTTTCACTGACTGTGCTTTATAACATCTCTTTGGCACCCAGTTTGGCTCCCCTCTCTTTTCTTTCTCCCTGCTGTCATCTCCTCCTCCCTCTCCATAAAGCCTTCACGTTACCATTCAGCCACTAAGAAACCTTGGAAAGGCAAATATATGCAATTACCAAAAGGAAATTCTATGGGGGCTTGAGCTGCTCTGAGGTTTGTCTCGTTATACAAACAGATGCCTACTGACTCCTTTTGTCCTGGAAAGGAAAACTATACATAGTGCTATGAGATGTTCATTTTCACCCAGGTCTGTGTGGTCTGTCTGTCCAATCCAGTCCTCTTTGATGTTTGCTGTACTCATTTATGAAACTGCTCCCTTAAGCAGATGCACCTGAGAGTCATCTGTACTGGGCTGTATCCTTTAGAAGGAGATGCAGTTGGTTGTCCATCTAGCAGGGCTCTGTGGTGTTACCCAGCCCTTCTGTCATCCCCGGCTTTGGGAGCCTGGGGATAAGTTGCACAAAGTGTATCTGCACTGAGAGATGCTCTGGTGTTCATAGGGACATTGAGTACCTGGTTCTCTCATCGGGGAGGGTGCAAAGGTCATTTAACTCAGCCCCAGCTGAGGGAACTGGGGTTATTGAGCCTGGAGAAGAGGAGACTGAGAGGAGACCTTATTGCCCCCTACAACTACCTAAAGGGAGGTTGTAGTGAGGCTGGGGTTGGTCTCTTCTCCCCAATTGCTGATGACAGGACGAGAGGAAATGGCCTCAAGTTGCATCAGGGGAAGTTTAGGTTGGAGATTAGGAAGAAGTTCTTTCCTGAGAGGGTGGTTGGGCACTGGAATGGGCTGCCCAGGGAGGTGGTGGAGTCCCCGTCCCGGGGGGTGTTCAACAAACGGGTTGATGAGGCACTTGAGGCCATGGTCTGATGGTCTGATGGTTAGGAATATGATGGGATAAAGGTTGGACTTGATGAGCCTGGAGGTCCCTTCCAACCAGAATGATTCTATGATTCTATGAAGGCTCTTCTCAAAGTGATCTGGTCCTCAGAATTTGTTGTAGCTTGGTCTGTAGCCCGGTTCTCGAGCACTTCACTGGGTGTTTTACTCTCTAATGCATATCAACTGTGAGCCACCTCCCCGGGCCCTACAGACAGGTCATTTATTTACAGACATGACAGTGTTTTTGGGCCATGTGTGGCTCTGTATGGTTTATACCTCAGAGGAGCCATGAAACAAGTGAGAGATGCTTTTAGCCTGGGAGGTGAGGGTTTGCCTGCCCACAGGGTCTGGACTCCCAAGGAGTCCAAGCCAAAGGGCAAGTACCATTGAGGAAGAGCCATCCATAGTGACCTGCGTGAGGGCCCTGGCAGCACTTCTAGCACTGACCTCTTAGCAAAGAAACCTGGGCTAGGAGAGCAGTGAGAAGCTTGGGGATTGCCAAGTGCTGAGACAAAGTTGCTGTGGCTGTTTGAGGTGACCTAAGGCTCTTTAGGACCAAGATGTGCTGCTTGTGGAGCCTAAGAGGGTACGTGGAGGAAAGCCCTAGCAGAGGGGTTTGCAAAAGCAGCTGTGAGAAGCCCTGTGTTGTACTGCTCATGGGGTCTAGACACGGAGTAATTTGGTGCCAGGATCTGGGTATGGGCTAGCAGGGTGCATTAAGTTTAGGTGCCTTAGGTTGCTTACTAAACCCAGACATGCACATAGGTGTAAAGTTCAGGGAAGGACTCACAGGGGAGAAAATAATAATCATGTGAGACCTTTAGCAAGCAGTTGTCTTTCCCATCCATAGGACTGGATTGCAAAAGCTAATATGGAAAACAGAGGGATTCTGCTCCAGCAGAAAGTTCAGAGAAAGTCCAGAGCCACTTCAGGATGGTATCAGGGGTGTGATTTTTGGAGACAAGAGACTTGGAGCACTGGTGGCATTGCCAAGAGAAGAGAAAGCAGGCAATTAATTCTGCATTAAAGACTGGGAAAGAAAAGCTTGGGAGAGGGGATGGAAGTGGTTTGGCATGAAAACCAGAAAGAAAAAGGTATTTTCACAAGGGGCTTTTCAGGTGGTTTAGAGTTGATATGGGATGGTTCATCTTCAGACTGGTTTGCATCTCCCCCCCATCCCCACATTGTTCTGATGCATTTTACCATAATCCTGTAAATCTTGCTCAGGGCAGGAAATATATTGGGAAAAAAAGACATTAAATCTTTAATGGGATTACTGTTGTTATTATTTTAGTCTGAACGTGGTGGTGTTGTTTATTTTCCATGGTGAAGAATTACTGTGTTAGAGATGAATAGGGAACACAGAGTTCCTCATTTAGCACTGAGAAGAATGTTTTGTACTGATCTGCAGTGATCCCTAACACCCTCTGGAAGGTTGTCTTCAGAAATAGTTATCATGAGGCTATTTTTTACTGCTGAGAAGATGGAGTCCCATCAATGGCCTCATTAGTATTGCACAGCCAGCCTCTTAGGGAAGCAGATGGGAACTGTGGCTATGCCTTGCCTGCAGATGTCAAGCAGACAAAAGAAATGGGTCTTTTAAAGTATTGAGGACAGTCAGTGGTAGAGCTCATGGTTCCCTGCTCCAGCTGTTGGATATACTCATTCCCTGCTGTTCAGTGTGGTGTTTGGGAGTGCCTTACACTGCTCACTTCTTGTGCAGCTACAGTGCTAACAAGATGAATGGCTCCTCTTTAACCTTCATTTTCCTCTTTGCTGCTGAACTCCTAACAATGCCACAGCCAAAAGAAGGAGCTGTTCCATTTCCAGAGGAAACATAAGCTTTGGCATTAACTTTCTGACCTTTGAGGATGAGGAGTGTCCCCTGAATGACCTCGCTATTATTTACAAGTGCTTCAAGAATATGGCTCTCCTAAAGAAGAGTTTTGTTTCAGGAGCCCTGAGCCTGCATGTCACATTCAGTGAACATGGGAATTATATGCTCTTTAATCAATTCCAATTCTTCCTCCAGCTGGAAGACAGCAGGCATCCCCTTTTAAAAAGCATACTATGCTGGAAAGCCAAAGGTCTTAGCAAGCTGTCTACAGAAATTCCTGCCATTGCTCACAGTATAGATTCCAGATTGCTGGGCTACTGCAAGGGAACTGGAGGTGACCTGAGATGCTCTGGAGAGGAGCAGTTCTCTCTTGTGGCCACGTCACGTGCATTTTGGGACTGAGTTCAGGCTCCAGACTCCAAGATCATAGGTTCACCTAGACACATCACTGCCTTTCTGCTTCCTCTCTGTTGTAGTGAAAACCACGAAGTCTCACAGGGCTGAGGAGCCACGAGGACAACACGATGGGACCACAGTTTTTCTTGGAGACCTACACGAGCTACTGCAGTACAGATACAAGCAGCAGCAGAGAGCTCAGGGCACCTTATGCCTCTTCCTCAAGGGAGACATGTCTGAAATAACATCAGCCAGCTTTCCAGCTTTAAGCAGATGTGTTTCTCCTAAGATGTCTCTGAAAGATGGTTCTGGAGATTGAACTGGAATGTTGTATTTGCTGGGATACTAAAAAAAAATATCAGTTAGATACTTTTCTAAAGAAAAAAGGTGGGGAGGGGAATTGGATTGCCCAGAAGTGCAGGTTTCCACCCCATCTATTACAGAATCACAGAATGTCAGGGGTTGGAAGGGACCTTGAAAGCTCACCCAGTCAAACCCCCCTGCCAGAGCAGGAGCACCCAGAGCAGGGCACACAGGGATGCACCCAGAGGGGGTTGAGTGTCTTCAGAGAAGGAGACTCCACAGCCTCTCTGGGCAGCCTGTTCCAGTGCTCTGGCACTCTGACAGTGACAAAGTTCTTCCTTATGTTCACCTGGAACCTCCTGTGTTCCAANCATCATCTTTGTGGCACTGATCTATTCTGAGTTCACCTCCTGGGTTTGTATCTCTGCTGTTGGTAATATCTGGGAAACCTGCTGAGGGTCTCATGGGTTTCAATGTGGCTTTGGCAGCAGGTTGAGTCAAGAAAACAAATAAGTTCTTTAAGCCCTATAACTCTGGGAAAATGTAATTGTTGCCTGGACAATCTCACCATGACAGGGAGCAGCCACAGCTCCAGACAGACCTCCTGGCACTTGAACTGCTGGGAATGGTCATAAACAGTTTGCAGACTTGGGGCTGCTCTGTGACATGTGTTTGCTTTTGAGTGCATGGAGTAAAGCTTTCAATTTCCTGGCCAAGTGAAAAATCTGAGCTGTAATGGGATGACTTAATAACAGCCTCTCTGCATCTGTGAGAGATTTGCTTCCTTTATGGTTCAAATCAGCACAGAGTTTATTTTACTGTGGTAGCATTCCCTAACCAGGTAAAATAATGGGAGCTTTTCTGCCTCCTAGGAGGAATGCTAATTATTTTCAGTATGGTAGAAATGTGCAGAATCCATGACAAGACTTGGCACGGGAAGGAAGGAAACAAAGTACTTGTAAAAAAAAAAGAATAAAAATAGCAAGTGTAAAACTAGGAGACTGGAAAAGATTAGTATATTTATTTGCAGGACTATACAGGCTTACTGTACAGGTAAACTGGGAATTACTGGTGGGAAGATGAGCTGTGAAACAGAACTGCTGGGCTCTAAGAGAAAGGATACAGATGCTACCATGCAAAGTCCTTAAGCATGTGTTTGGCTTTAAGTGTGTTCTTAAGTTAAGCAAAATGTGTTGAGTGTGGGTTTCAGTCAGCATGATGGTGTCATAAGTTAATATTCCAATAAGTATTCATGGTCTAATGGTTAGGAATATGATGGGATAAAGGTTGGACTTGATGACCCTGGAGGTCCCTTCCAACCAGAATGATTCTATGATTAGCAGGACTCAAACAACACAGGAATGTCCTAGCTGTAAAAACTGGGTTGAATTTTAACAGACCATTTGCATGGCTCATCTACATGGAGAAAACCTGTCTTTATTCTTGTAGGGAAGGCCAGCTCACTACAGGAGTAATGGAGTGCTGAAGAAAAGGAGCCAAGAGAAACCATGCATAAGGATCATCTGTCTTAATGCTTTCCTGTTTCCCAGAGAGCCATGCAGAGAGACAACTGGAAGAGGAAGGGATCAAATACCCAAGGTGAGAGCTAATTTAAAACAAAGAGGTTTGTTACACCTCGGTATTGTCAGTTTTCTTAAAAATGCTTGTCTGCCCATGTTTGGTTGCATAATGGATTCACTGCACATTGAAATTCAAGGGAGTTGAGACATTCTGCAACGTGGATTGTCTCTGAATATGGATTTTCCTATGTATCATGCATGATCCATGAGGCACCACAGCCATTATGTATTTCCCTGGTATTACTTTTCTATATAGTTATATACTAATGGACACCTTTGCATGGAATTAAGCTGCTTCAACCAAGAAATAGGAGTCAGCAAGATGTTAATAGCCATTTCTCCACTGATAGTTTATTGACAGCTGGTTTCTGGAACAGAATCAATACCATTATAAGTTGGGGCAGAAATGGTAACCAATAATGATACTGTATATGCACACACATTTTTATTGTGCCATTTATGCACATACATTCTGCAATCCTACCCTTGGTAGCCCAGAACCACTTTGCAGACTGTTTGGAAGACACAGAGTTCAAGATACAGACCAGAAGTGTGATGTATGAGCATGGTTTTGTGACAATAACTTGGAAATGCTGATGGGAGTCAAGTTGTGAGTGAGATTTCCTGGGCTAAGGCAGTGGGAAGTTCAGTGGCTGTACACTGAAGTTCAACAGTTCAGACAAGTCACATCTGTAGTAGTGAAAGTGAGTCCAAGGCACAGGGTTTCACACCACCACATTGCAGTTCATGTTGTTTATATCTTACCATAGCAACTAGCACTGTCCCAGACACTGTCTGGACAGGGAATAAAACCAAAAAGAAACCATTCCTGCCAGACATTAGGCAGGAGACCACTGTTGTGGAGAGGAGAGAGGGTTTAGGTGCATGGTGTGGGCCCTAGAGGAATCATCCTATTTGGGATAACGGTATAACTCTGGTGGAAAAGGGACCTCCAGAGGTCTCTGGTACAGCCCCCTGCTCAAAGCAGGGTCTGCCATGAGATCAGACCAGGCTGCTCAGGGCTTTAGTCAGTCAAGTCTTGAAAACCTCCAAGGATGGAGCCTTCACAGCCTCACCAGGCAGCCTGCTCCACTGCCTCACTGTCCTCACAGCAGAAAAGGTTTCCTTTGTAACCCTTTGAGCAGCAGTCCTGCCCTCAGCTGTTCCCCCCAGTTTGGTGTCATATGCTAACTTGGTGTGAGATGTGCTCTGTTGGGTCCTCAAAGTCATTGGTAAAGATGTTAAGCAGGACAGGTCCCAGGGTAGACCATTAGTTAAAGTGCTCTGGTGGTAATGAGCACCCAGGCAGAGTATCACCTCGTAACCACTACCCTCAAAGCCCATGAAACCATCAGTTTTTTAGAATCATAGAATCATTCTGGTTGGAAGGGACCTCCAGGGTCATCAAGTCCAACCTTTACCCCATCATATTCCTAACCATTAGACCATCAGACCATATTCCTAACCATTAGACCATTTTACCCATCTAGTTGTCTGTCCATCCATATACCACAGCATCCTAACTTGAGTAACTGTATGTAGAAAGAGCTTGTATCTACCTTGCTGACTCCCAAGGCAGAATGAGAGCAGGAAAGAGATTGGAAGAAATGTATTGTAAGGAGGAACTTCAAAGAGTAAGGTCAAACAAAGCTCCTAAGTAGAAGAAACTGCCCAGGCTGAGGGTGGATATGGAAGTGTCAAGACAGACCAGTAGCTTGAACAGAACAAACTGGGCTCCAAATGGAGTGACCGTCCAGGGCACAAAATGGTTTGATAATGAACCCATAATCACAATCTGTGCACCAGGAGCTCTTCACAAGCCAGGGACAGGTCTTCCCAGAGGCTTTACAGCTCTCCCCTCCCATAAGAATGTGAGCACATGGGATTTCTGTCCTGCTTAGGGGGAGAAGTGCTTCACCTGCCTTTGAAACACTGCCTTTTCTGCATGGAGAGACAGTAGCAGCCGAACTGCATTTGTTTCCAAGCACAAACAAATGGAGTGCTGTCACTGCTGGAAACAGAAGGGCAGCCTTGGACTCCTGTACAGCTGGGATGGAAATGCAAGACATCAGCAACCCCGAACATTTACATCAGGATTTGCATTACTCTGGGTGCCAATTTGCAAGGCAGAGACAAAGCTGTTCCCAGTTGTCAAGGCGATGTCTGAGGGAAGCAGAACTGTCAACAACAAAAGAGGTCAGAAGATTTCTGTTGTCTCACTAAGAATTCCTGCAGTATTAGAGGAGTAAGAGAGATTAGAAGAACTGCTTAAAAGTTAGAGTTTCCATCCGAGGAAAGAGCCTGGGCAGGTAAGGAATAAACCCCCAGGCAGAGAACATCCGTAGGCAGTGTAGGCTGGAAAGGGGGCAGAAGAATGTTCAAAGACTTGGTTACAGAGTTCCTGTCATTTAAAATACTTAAAAATAATAATATAAAAATGTTTCTTTTCCTTCGGGCTGCAAGGATGCAAAGCAAGGCACTGCTGTTGTGTTTGGCCAGTAGCCAGCCAGACAAGAAAGACCAACAGGAATGTAAACAGTTTGCGTGCATCCCAATGGGAAGTTTACTTAAAAGCTGAGTTCTGGAAACAAAGATTCAAGCACAGATTTTTTTTCCCCTTATTTTCTTCTTTTTTTCTTTTTTTTTTCTCTTTTTTAAATGGAGGCAGGTTATTCTTTGTATCAGTGAGAACAGCTGGATGAATACCCCTGGAGCATGAAATCCCGAGTGCTGTCACACAGAATGGGCAGGAGCAGTATGAGCTTTGTGCTTCCATCTCAATTTAGAGAAACGACAGCTGGGGACACAGGGAAGCTCAGGATCTGTAGTTCATTTTTCCATAGTCTCTGTGAGGTTGCCAGCACCAGTTGTGGTGCTGAGGTGGGGCCACTTTTTGTAGGTTTGGACTATGATCAGTAGCTCCTTTGGGCTTTGGTCTTCAAATAGCCTTGATAGAGGGAGCAAGTTGTATGTGCTATAAATACAAAACCCCTGAATTGTCAGCCAGAGGATGTTTTCTCTGAGATAACTGGCAGTAAGTTCATTCCTGTAAGTCATTGTGGCACCATTGCATAGCGCAGAGATGCTCCTACTACTGTGAATGTGCTGGATTTATAGTGAGAGCTCTATCACCACTTCTGAAATGCTGTTCCACTTTGGAGCCTTCTGCCGTGGTTCATTTAGGGCTGAGCTACTGCATTGCACAGTTCAGTGTAACTGTGCCCTCAATCTCTTCCCTTAGCTATGGATCCACAAGAATCTTATTACCAGACTGGGAATAACCTGCTTAGCCCCATTGGCACTGGAATGGGCTGCCCAGGGAGGTGGTGGAGTCACCATCCCTGGGGGTGTTCAACAAACGGGTTGATAAGGCACTTGAGGCCATGGTCTGATGGTCCAATGGGCAGGAATATGATGGGATAAAGGTTGGACTTGATGCCCCTGGAGGTCCCTTCCAACCATAACGGTTCTATGATTCTATGATAAAACACAGTCAACTTTTTCTCAGGGAAGGTTTTTGGTGGGCCAAGCAGGCAAAGATGTTTATAGGGACTGGTGGGGAGAAGAGGCTGACAGGTTTGGGTTGTGCTTGCACTCACCAGCATGAGTATGGGCACCTCCGGCTAAAGCGGCAGCAGTAAAATTGCCATTCACGGTCAAGCACAGATGGAAAATACTGGCTCTGGAAACCAGCCACCAGCCCATTGTTTGAGCAGGTTTGGTACCTAGGAAAGAGGAGAAAGAAGAGAACACGTAAGGAAAACATGACGTTAGATTCCCTGATAGTTGCAAGCATTCCTGAAAACAACATTAAAGGTTTTGGTTTAAGGTGGAAGCCAAGGGTTTGGCTTTGCGTTGAGAGCACTGTATGCACTTGCTGTGTGTTGAGTAAGAAAGCAACAGTAGTTAACTAATAATATCTTAACATTTTTGTTGCACTTAAAACTATTTAAGCTGTTTAAAAGTATTTAATCATCCTGCTACATGACCTGTGAATAAGTCAGATTTTGCTAGAATAAGCTGTGGCTGTGTAGTGGAACTAAGTGTATTTTTAAGATAGAAGATAGAAGGAGAATATTGTAAGAGGGGCATCACAGAAGAATGTAGTCAAGGATGCAAATCTCCAACAATGGTGGGTACGTCCTGGAGGGGCACTGATATACCAGCAGAACAGGCTGAAGCTGAGATAAAGAAGTTAAGAGATTTATAAGTAAAGTGACAAGCTAAGGAAAAACCATATAAAAAAGAAGAAGATTCAGAGTTCATGGAAGGGACACCAAGGGATGCTTTTTCCACAACTACTAGACACCACCAGAGACCCCCTTGGAAGTCCCTCAGAGACCTAGGCTTCATGCATAATCGTTATGCACATATGTTAATTAGTTCCAGGAAGTAGAATGAATATGCATGACCATTCTGGAGATCTGATACGTGTGCTTCTTTAGACCACACTGGTGTTAAGGAGTGTTATTCCTGAATTTCAGTGACAGTTCCACTGTGCTAACCAAGCAAGAAGATTGTTCTGGTGTTGACATTCTCAACAGTTTACAAATCATGAGACTGACTTCAAAGTAGTCTATTAATGCTTTCATCTTTTAGTGTTGGTGTTTGAGCATTTGGGGTTCACAGAAGTAATTTTTTCAACTGCTTTTCTAAAAAAAAGAAGCCTTAGAAACTCTCCTATAAGAGAAGTTCAGCAATTTCTTTTCTTTTCTTTCTTTCCCAGTTACCTGTCTTCAGGAGAAGGCACTCTTAATTAAAAACAATATAGGCTTGTGGTTTGATAACATCATAGGAGGAAAACTGAGACTCCAATGTTATGAAATTATATAGAAATTTTATGACTGGATTTTCAAAAGAAAAATCAACTGCTTTGTGCTTTCTGTGTACTCAGGAATTCTGTCATACACATAAATCACTGCCTTCAAGTAGAACAGATGTGGTCTCCAAGCATGCAGGTATATGCTTCTCTTCCTGCACACCCTACAAGCACCTGGACACTGATAGCCAGAGTTAATTCCAGTGATAACCAGTTTGAATAGCTCCCTTCTTGGAGGCTAAAGACAAGGAGAGTGTGAAAACAGACAGCTCATTAACTCTGCTGCTGAGTGCTCATTCTCTCAAACCCCCTCCTAGCCTCCTTGTTTCCCTATTGGAGAAATTTACAGGGATTCAGTTTTTTCCCTTTCCCTCTTTCCCTTTCCCTCTTTCCCTTTCCCTCTTTCCCTTTCCCTCTTTCCCTTTCCCTCTTTCCCTTTCCCTCTTTCCCTTTCCCTCTTTCCCTTTCCCTCTTTCCCTTTCCCTCTTTCCCTTTCCCTCTTTCCCTTTCCCTCTTTCCCTTTCCCTCTTTCCCTTTCCCTCTTTCCCTTTCCCTCTTTCCCTTTCCCTCTTTCCCTTTCCCTCTTTCCCTTTCCCTCTTTCCCTTTCCCTCTTTCCCTTTCCCTCTTTCCCTTTCCCTCTTTCCCTTTCCCTCTTTCCCTTTCCCTCTTTCCCTTTCCCTCTTTCCCTTTCCCTCTTTCCCTTTCCCTCTTTCCCTTTCCCTCTTTCCCTTTCCCTCTTTCCCTTTCCCTCTTTCCCTTTCCCTCTTTCCCTTTCCCTCTTTCCCTTTCCCTCTTTCCCTTTCCCTCTTTCCCTTTCCCTCTTTCCCTTTCCCTCTTTCCCTTTCCCTCTTTCCCTTTCCCTCTTTCCCTTTCCCTCTTTCCCTTTCCCTCTTTCCCTTTCCCTCTTTCCCTTTCCCTCTTTCCCTTTCCCTCTTTCCCTTTCCCTCTTTCCCTTTCCCTCTTTCCCTTTCCCTCTTTCCCTTTCCCTCTTTCCCTTTCCCTCTTTCCCTTTCCCTCTTTCCCTTTCCCTCATTAAGGAAAGCTGGCAGCTTAGAGCTGTAGCAAACATTCCTTGCAATACCATGAAATCAAATACATTGATACATGCAAAAGACATTTTCAGAAGCAACTTCCTAATTAACAAACACCAAAAATTTCTTCCAGTTTCATTCAGTGAGCTCAGAGTTTTTTATATTTTAATGAGCCTGGAGTTCCAAGAAGGGGAAATGCATCGTCTAGCAGGGTTTGGTGTTTGGAAAGTCATTCACTTGTACATACACAAAGCATGAGGCTCAAGTGTGTAGATGCAGAAGCTGAAAAACTGATCCATTTTGACCAGTGCAGGGATGAATTCCTCTGCCTAAATCCCAGCTTCCTCCTTTGAAGCAGGGGTTTCTTTTGCACATCTCTTCCATCGTGTTCTGTTGTTCAGAGAATGTTATTTACACTTGTTTGTATCCCTGCATCTCCCACGTTGCTAGGGCCACACGTACTTGCTGTGCTTTGTGAGACCCTTCTGAGGACCTTGGGAGTGAAGCAGGGATGGGGACTCGGAGTTGCTATGGCATCACACCAAGTAAGGCAGTTTGGCTCGCACTCCCAGGATTTCAGCAGGACTTTGATAGGAAGTTGCTCTGTTTTTTTGGCACATGGGCCATGGGAACATATGGCTAAGACTCTGTGTAAACATATTGGGTAGCTGCAGATGATTGGTGTTCTCCTGGTGGAAGGAAGGCCGATACACAGAAATACAGGGAATGGTTGTACCTGTTGCAAAACGAGCACTTTTCTGCATTAGTTTGTGTAAAGTAGAACTAAACCTGTGTCTCTTCATCTTCTTCTGCCTCTCCCCCTTCCCAGGTACCTGCATTACCACTCATGAAGCCCTTGTGCCCCTGGGAGATTGGCTGGCTCCTTTGCATAGGTGCAATATTGGTAGCATTTCATTCCTCCTTTTCCTTTGCACTTCCTCTCAGAGGCTCAGCATTTCCCTACAATTTCCCACCTCCACTGCTCAGCATCTGATATTCCTGCCCATACTTGTCTTTTTGGGAGATTCTTCCTTCTTCTTTTCTCTCCCCAGCTGTCTACAATCAATCTGGGAAGTCCTGCCCTCCTTTCCTCTCTCTTTCCCCTACAACAGGTTTGATTTTCTTGACACCTCAGTGAATCATAGAATCACAGAATCATTCTGGTTGGAAGGGACCTCCAGGGTCATCAAGTCCAACCTTTATCCCATCATATTCCTGACCATTAGACCATCAGACCATGGCCTCAAGTACCTCATCAACCCACTCCAGTTTTGATGGAAAGATTCATCTTGAGAGAGACATCACGTATGGACCCTTCTCTCTATAGTGGATTGATAAAAATGTAGCTAACATAACACTCTCATGTTTACATGCATCCGTAGGTGGACACCAAACTTTAGGAAAGTTTGGCTATTTTGGTCCTGGTTCTGTCTTCTAATGAAAAGTTTGTTTAAAAAAAATATATATTTGGAGTTGCCTTAAAATTTTTTTAGGTGGAGCTGGACACAAGTCATGTCTTATAATTAAATAGCCATTTTATTTTAAAAACATTTAAATTAAAATTTGAAATATACTTTTAAGCTCATATTTGCTTCTCCCTCTCTACTTCTGCCTCATGCACACAAAGTCCTGCAATCTGTTATTCAAGCGCAATATTGAGTTCAGCAAAAGAAAGACAATAATGACACTGAAGTACTTTCCTTTATCTTTGAGATAACACATTTTTTTTTCTCAGTCTTTCTAATTTGAAAGTCAAATCCAGATATTCCTCCAAAAATGAAGAGATGCTCTCAGAAACGGGAGCGCTTATTTGTGAGCTCATAGAAAATATTCTCTTCTCTTTCCTTTTCCCAGTTGGCCTCTTTCCTACAAGCAGAAAGCAATTCTTCAAGAGAAAGGGATGGCCTCCTCCCCACACACCTTTTTAGGCAGATGCTCTATGCACTAATCTGAAAGCAACACTTGATATGCAAGGCTATTTCTTCCTTCTCTGCTGAATTCACTCCTCCTGTCACAGCAAATCCTGCAAAGCAGTGTGGGGAAGAAAAACTTTGATTTATGGCCAAGTGAAAAAAGCACCTTTTTTACTTTTGTTGTAGAGTGTAATGCAGTGTTCAGAATTAGTGTCACTGGGTTCTCCTCACTCATGAAATCCTGAATGGCTAAGAAGAGAGGAAGGTACCTCTTAGGTGAAGAGCGTGAGAAAGCAGCTGGGACTGTGTGGGATTCAACTTGGCAATGGGGTGTTTTGTTATTCGAGTTGGCTCAAGTTGTGAAGAGTTGCCTTTTGGATCTGGTGCTGGGAGAAGAGGAGGTGAGCTGGCTGGTAGATGGAGGAGTGGGAAGATGGGTGGTGGTTGGGGTCAGGTGCTGTTGAATGGGAAGCTGCCCTTCTCTCATCTACATCTGTTGGAAATGATTGTTTCATAGAAAGTAAATAGACCATACAGCCTTATTTTGGGTTGTTTTGGGGAGTAGCAGGGACATAGAATCACAGAACCATTATGGTTGGAAGGGACCTCCAGGGTCATCCAGTCCAACCTTTATCCCATCATATTTCTGACCATTAGACCATCAGACCATGGCCTCAAGTGCCTCATCAACCCGTTTGTTGAACACCCTCAGGGACGGTGAATCCACCACCTCCCTGGGCAGCCCATTCCAGTGTCCAACCACCCTCTCAGGAAAGACATGCTAGCTGAGACTTTCCACGTCCTGCTGCAGTTGCTGTAGGGAAGCCTCTCCTTTGCCAAACCTTCTGATCTGGTTAGTGAGTGTTGTACAGCTGAGTTCTGCCATGGCAAGCAGTCGTGTCACAAGTTTGGCTCAGGGCAGCACTGCTTCCCTTGGGCACCAATGAGCATTTATCTGTGAGACCAAACTAGAGCTGCTTTGAAGCAAACCCACTCAAAAGGCACATGTGGATTTTGTGTCCATGCACAAACTGTTTCACTCTAAAACTGAGTTTTTTGCTTCAGTGACCAAGCATTTACCCCACTGACCCAACAGTTGCCTGCCAGACTGAAGACAAACAATTGCTTGCAGTGGTATAATTGTTTGGAGTGATGGCACCAATCGTGGTGACAATTCATAATTATGTCTACATCTTATTTTTGCTCTTTGCTAGCCAAAGCTCTGGAGTGTTGTGCCCCGTGCTGTGTGGTAAACCTGTCTCTGAGGCCCTCTGTCCCTCAGATACAGCAGGAATTAGCCCGAGCAGCATGTTGTCCTGAAGATGACAACCCAGAGAGGAAGCCTGTTCACTATAGATCTGCTCAGGGAAGCCTAAGCAGATGGCTTCTGTAGAACTTGCATCATTAGTGACTTGAAGCTGTCTCCCCAGAGCCTGTCACAGCAGAATAGATCTGTGTATCATGGAGATAGGTCAGACATGGCAATCCTCCCTGGAAGGCATCCAGAGAGGTGCCCTAAGCTCACCCAGCCATGGGCAGAGTGTGGGAGGCATCCTGGAGTGCTGTGCCACCAAAACCTGTTACTTTCACAGAATCACAGAATGTTGGGGATTGGAAGGGACCTCTAAAGATCATCCAGTCCAACCCCCCTGCCAGAGCAGGGTCACCTAGAGTCCATCACACAGGAACGCATCCAGGTGGGGTTTGAATGTCTCCAGCCAAGGAGACTCCACAGCCTCTCTGGGCAGCCTGTTCCAGTGCTCTGGCACTCGCACAGGAAAAAAGTTCTTCCTGATATTCACATGGAACCTCCTGTGCTCCAGTTTGCATCCATTGCCCCTTATCCTATCATTGGTCAGCACTGTAAAAAGCTTGGCTCCATCGTCCTGCCCCTCACCCTTTCCATATTTGTAACCATGGATGAGGTCACCCCTCAGTCTCCTTTTCTCCAAGCTAAAGAGCCCCAGCTCCCTCAGCCTTTCCTCATAAGGGAGATGTTCCACTCCCTTCATCATCTCTGTGGCTCTGGGCTGGACTCTCTCAAGCAGTTCCCTGTCCTTCTTGAACTGTGGGGCCCAGAACTGGACACAATACTCCAGGTGTGGCCTCACTAAGGCAGAATAGAGGGGGAGGAGAACCTCTCTTGACCTACTGACCACCCCCCTTCTAATGCACCCCAGGATGCCATTGGCCTTCTTGGCCACCAGGGCACATTGCTGGCTCATGGTCATCCTCCTGTCCACCAGGACCCCCAGGTCCCTTTCAGTATCCAAAACTGAATTTCCTTCTGGTACAGCTGTGGAGTGGAGCCCTTGTCCTGCTCTCCCGAGTTATTTCTGTGGAGTGTCTGTGTGATCTGGTCAGTGGCATGATGAAAGCTGATTTAATGGTCAGCCTGTTCAGATGAGTGGGGAGAGATGAGTGGCTGAGGGCAGGCTCAGGACACTGGAAACACTGGCACTGGGAGGAAGGGAATGACTCTTGTGTGTTTGATTAGACCGTGCCAGTCTCCAGTGGCCACTTCTGTGAGGAGTCTCCTCTATCTGGTGTGGGGTTGTCAGATGTGTTGTTGTGACTTCCACTTGCCAAATGCACCCTTGCTATCATCTTCAGCTATTTTTAATTTCATTTGCTGGTCAGTGATTACCTTCTTTTTCCTCCCCACCCCAAATCACCCTGTTGATTTCCTCCTGACAGATGCTGATGAGGTCCTTCCTATGTACAGAACCATCCCTCTGCTCCTCAGATGTTCCCACTGGACTCAGTCCATTGCAGCTGTGCTAAGAGCTTGCAGCACTATCCCTTTAACACAGACCTAGAGCTTGGAAGAAAATTAATGAATGTGTGTAGATGGCATAAATGGGAACATTTTGAAAGGGCAGCTTGAGTTTGGGTCATTTGGAATTGGTCAGGGATTGAGAACAAACCCAGCTCCTTGCAGATGTGCTGGGGTGTGCTGCCAGTGCCTGAACAGAAGGCTCCTGCAGACACCTCCTTTGCTCATGGCTCTGTCTTTTTTTGTGTGTCTGCTTGGTGGATCTGAGTGTGTGTTTGTGCACTTGAAGAGAAGGCAAAGGAGAGAGGATGGCAGTGGGGAGGGAGAATCTAGATGTCTGTTTTTTCCAAGTCCCTTCCAAACGCTTTCTCAGGAGTCTAAACAGGATAAAGAGGCAATAAACAGACATCAAATACCACTTGGCTGGAAATACTTCTGCTTTGTACCTTATGGGTAACTGGGAGTATACTGGGGATGTGGCATGGTTCCATCTGTATGGTGTGCTGTAAAACAAACAGTTGGTCCTGGAAGGAAAAGTTGCTTGTCTTTGACTAGCAAGCTTTTGTTCATGTGTTTGTTTGATCCTTGTCCTTTGGTACTTTCAGGCAAGAAAAACAGTTTTCCTTAAGTACCTTGTTCAAAGGCTGGTCCATAGGGCCAACTCTATAGTGAAGAAGTCTCACCTGCAATCACTTAGACCTTGCCTTAGGTGGTGAAATATTTACCCAAGGTCAAACTTCCTCCAGTACAAATGGAGCTAAAAACATAAGCTTTATTTTGTCTGAAAAGGCTGGATTCCTGGAGATGTCACAGCATAGAAATAATCAGGAGTGTGTAGAGTCAGGGGATGTCCTGAAGACTTATCCCTGCTCCAGACGTGAGTATTTCCAAATCATCAAGGAACAAATTCTGCTCCCGGTATTGAACAGCATCTTGGTTAGCAGGTAGCCTTTGCTAAGATTAATGGAGCTGAGAAGGCATCACTGATCATCTCATCGCCAAAATTTTCTCTCTGAGTCTTATAACACATTTGTAGGTGTCTCGTGTCCATTCAGCAAAACACAGAAGAGCCTGCTGTCTTCAGAGGTGCATGTCCACCCATGCTTAACCTCAGGGCTGAGTTTAGGAAATGAAGCACTTACAGTTAGATGGATTCTGAAGTGCCAATAGGTAATTCTAGGAACCTGTCAGAGGTGATTTGACCTCGTAAGTCTGCTGCTGGAGAGACATGGGGTGCCCCAGAGGGTACCTGTTTCTCTCCATTGATGCTGGGAGAGGGCAGAGGTCATAAATTAAGCATTGTGATTACGTGCCTAATGTGGATCTGTGTTGTTGCCCCCTTTCTAATGAATCATTTTTTCATATCTGTAAGATGCAAAGCCTTACTGTTTTAATCCTTGAAGTCCATAGTGTTAGTGTAGAAGCAAACTTACCTAAACCAGCTCTGCCAGTGGTTCTCTGCTGCCCTCCAGTCCCCCCAACTCTCCCACCCCTCTGCTCCCCACATCTATTTCTGCCATTCCCCCCCAGTGCTAACCACCAAAGAAAATCATGTGTTGAAGACTCTTTCTTCTCTCTGCTTTATATTCCCACTTTGTTTTCTGTCTAAGGCTTTTCTTGGGGTTTTTTTTGTCTTTTCTAAAGAAACCTCTCTTGGGTTTCTCTCTGTTGTGCAGCTGCACAGCAGTCAGGAATGGTGATTTGTGAAACACCACAGACATCATGTGTCAGAGGTCAGTTTTTGGAGTTTCTGCCAGACTGGAGTTTCTGGGACATGGCTGAGAAGCTGGATGGAATTCAGAGGAGAGCTGTACGTATGATCAGTGCTTGTTTAGGGGTGTTGGAATATAAAACTTCCAAAGGAGAACTAGAACAGGGGTGTGTTCAGCCTGAAAGCAAAAGCATGGATGAAGGTGCGTGGGTGAGGAAAAGGCATAGCTGCTACCTATTAATAAATGAAAGAGACTTTACAAAGGATGCAGTGAGCGTGTTCTCATTCCTAGAGCAAGGAAGAAAAGCCTCAATTACAGCAGCAGAAATATAGCTTAAATTTTAGGGAAAGCTTGGCAGCTTTGTAGTTATTGGTGGTAGAAGCCATTGAATCTCCCTGAATGTGCTGTGCAAAGTGAGACACAATACTGCGGGAGGCAGAGCCAAAGAAGGAATACTGGAGTCCATCCTACCAGGATGGGAATGGACTGGCAAGTCCAGCAGAGTGAGTGCTGTGGCAGCTGACCTGAGGATGAGAAATTGCTCACCAACAGGTTGGTTCATCAGATCAGTGAGGAAACAGAGGTGGCTAAACAGGAACTGGTGGTACAGCTTGTGCCCCATATTTGCGGTCCCACCTGATTACTGAGTGCATCTCTTTAGGGTTGGGGATGGCTCCAAATAGCACTGGGCTATGGAAGAGGGAGAAGAAAGAGAGACATTTAGGCTGCCAAGAGAGAAGATTTGGGGTTGTCAAAGGCCCCACAGGCTACATCTATGCTGTGACATTAATTTGAGGTTTGAGGTTGCACTCAGATGCTCCAGACTGTCTGCCTTCTGGCCCACTTCAGTTTGGAATAAGCCTGCTGGGTCCTCAGGTCTGGGCACAGGGAGGAGTGTGCTGGCAAGCCTCACTCCATGAAGCACTGTAGATGCAACTAGCTCAGCCCTGGGTGCAGAAAACTGCAGAACACAAGCAGGCACAGCTAGCTAAGATGTGTGCCAATCGCCCAGTAAGGAGCACAAGTTCATTTTTGCAGGTGAGTGTGTGTTCCCTAATCACTCTGGTGTATTCTCTCTTCCCCCAGAAATATATAGAAGAAAGAAAGAAGTAAATCTATGCAGAGAAGGCAGATAGATGTAAGGATGTTGGGCTGGAAAAGTGGGATAGGGAAGAAATAACTCAAATAACACCAAAAGCTAGGAAAGAGAGCGAAACAGGGTTAAAAAACATACAAAAAGGGCTTGGAAAAGAAAAACATTTGTAGAAAAGAGAGGGTTGGCAATAGGAAAAAATGTAGGCAAGAACAAGGACACAGGGGAAAGATTTTTTTAAGAGGTCACAAAAATGAGGATCAGAGAATGCACTGTGGATGCAGTCATACGAAGCATACAGAGGTGGTGATGATTGTGGCCCCATGGTTAGACAGCAGAAGAAAACATTCTTATAAACTTATACAGTATCCTGTTAGTGAGAAGTGACCTCGAGCAATTGCTGGAAGGGATTTTTAGAACGAGAATAATAATAATAATAATAATAATATTTTGAACAATAGAAAGATCTAATTCAAAATCACTATGAAATAAGTAGGAATTACACTGATGTATGAGAAATGAGGGAGTTATCCAGCATTATCTTCTTTATGACTGTTTTGCAGCCGTCTCCCTTTCTTTTCACTTCTTATTCCAAAATAAATTATAGGGTCAATCTTTTTTTCCTTAGCAATTGCATCAGCCATAGGGATGTATCACGTGGTAAATGAAAGAGTATGAATAATTCACAACAAACTTTTGAATCTTTTAAAAAGCAGAAGCTTCACATTCCATTGCTAACTTGTTCTGATATAATGTGGAATCTACAGAAATCACATCCCAATTTCTGGAGCAAAACCATTTCAAGTGTTTGAAAATATTCTTGCATTCATTTCATTCTATCCAAAGAATTTTTCAAACTCAGAGTTTTCCAAAACTGTGTTTCATGTTTAGGAGATAATGAAATAGTGAGTATGTGCTGCCTTCACATGAAACACCATGCCTATTTCCAGAAATTATTGTGACCATAAAATGTGGCCACCTTTGCCTCTAAGGCTGTTGGAAAATGCCATAATTACTTAACCAAAACTGACTGTATTGGGGAATGAATGTGATCTTCTACTATCTTTATCCTGCATGTATATATGTGCCACCATCATCACTTGTTAGTGTGGATTTTTGGCTCTTGTAATACCAGCATGACTAGAAAACAGCCTTTGACTGGGCTAAAGCCAAAAAGCTTAGCAACAAAAACACAAGGAGAAAAGCCAGTGCAATACAGAGGAGATTTTTTTTCCTAGTGATAAGAGCAGGAGGTCAGAGTGAGGAGTTTTACAATTTGTTCCCCAGTTTAGTCACCGATTCAGCATGTGGCCTTTCAAGAGGGACTTTATCCTCTCCTCACTGAAGGTTCACACCTCATTTTCCTCATTTGTGGAACTAAAGAGCAGGATGGAACCACCCTGCAGCTGAGGTTGTGAGTGACCAAACAACACAGCCTTTCTAAAGCACACTGAGACCCTCCAGCAAGAGAAGGCAAATGTGATGCTGAGCACTTCAGGTGCAGGCATCGTGGTTAATGAGCCTCAGGCAGTCATTCAGGGCAAGGAAGCTGCTGGTTATGATGGCAATAACACAGAATCACAGAATCCTAGGGGTTGGAAGGGACCTCGAAAGATCATCCAGTCCAACCCCCCTGCCAGAGCAGGGTCACCTAGAGTCCATCACACAGGAACGCATCCAGGGGGGTTTGAATGTCTCCAGCCAAGGAGACTCCACAGCCTCTCTGGGCAGCCTGGTCCAGTGCTCTGGCACTCTCCCAGGAAAGAAGTTCTTCCTGAGATTCACATGGAACCTCCTATGCTCCAGTTTGCATCCATTGCCCCTTGTCCTATCATTGGTCATTACTGACAAAAGCTTGGCTCCATCGTCCTGCCCCTCACCCTTTCCATATTTGTAACCATGGATGAGGTCACCCCTCAGTCTCCTTTTCTCCAAGCTAAAGAGCCCCAGCTCCCTCAGCCTCTCCTCATAAGGGAGATGTTCCACTCCCTTCATCATCTTAGTGGCCCTTTGCTGGGCAAACACACATCTGTAATGCTCTAAGGGCACCATTAGCACCCATAGGGGATGTGGGGGGCTGTGCCCTCCAGGGGTGGTCGGGGGTGTCCTACCATTGAGTTCCTGCCCTGTTGATCTCTTCCCACCAGCACTCCGTTGGCTCCCCGAGGCTCTGGGCTGCTGGCATGCAGGCGTAGTTCCACAGTCTGTCAGACCCTTCCTTCTTGCTGAAGACACTCCTGACGGCCACGATCACCTGCCCGTGGGGGCACTGGAAGTTGAAACCCTGGCGGTAGACGTTGGCCCACTCGTCGTTATCTCCATAGTTGTAGGGGCCGTAGTTGTAGTCACCATACTGGCCCCAGGCCACGGTGACCAGAGGCAGGAATAGACAGAGAGAGATGAGGTCCATCCTGAGAACGTTCCTGGCTTAGAAATGCCCCACTGATTTGTTGGGCTGGCCTTTTTATATCCCTCCTAACATTTGGCTTCCAGATGTTACACGTCCAGATCCAAGTGCAGTGTGTCATTGCTTAACAAACCTTCTCTGAGTTACAGACACATCCAATTACTTTTAAGGTGGAATTCTGCAAGTATGGGAAATCTGCAGACCCTGAGAGCAGGGTCTTCCCACCCCCACAAACCATCTGGGATCCCTTGCTGCAGAGCTACTATATAGAGCAAGATACACATTGTAGTACAACTGTTGCAGGCATCCCACTTTTAGCCTCAAGACAGCAGTTAAGCAAGTTTGAAAATGACTTTATTTTAGATTAAAGCTCTATTTGAAGTTGCCATTTTCCATCATTAGGAATATGGAACAAAATGTGTTCCTGTGTGTGTCTCCCCACCCTCTTTTCCCTAAATCTGCGTGGCGTGATTCTGCCAGTCCCTAGAAAGGAGGGAATTGGGCAAAGTGGGGGAACTGCTCCTGTTGTAAACAAATAATTTAGATGTTTTGATTTGGTTGGAGGGGAGGTGGAGCCTGAAGGACTCTGGCTTCTCGTGGGAACAGCCCACCCTGAGAAGCAGGGCATCAACCTCTGCCATGCAGAACTGGTTTTGCTGTGAACGTGTGTGAGCACCATAAAACTGTGGGCTCAGCAGATGTTTGAGTGTGAGGACAAAGCACAGAAGCAAGTTAGGATGAGATAAGGCTCATGTGTCTCCATAGCCTAATGAAACCTTTGAATGAGGCCCTCTGGGCTACTTTGCATTTATCATAACCTGGGAACATGGGGCTGCTGCTGAGGAACAGCTGTGCTGCAAATTCAAAACCTGGCTTGCTACCTGGGAATGTGTATGTGTGTGCCACGTCCTCGGGTAACTTCTTTGTAAGGAAACCACCCTATTCAGGAGAGAGTGGAAGGGTGTGTTTTACTTAACTGTGTCCTTGACCTGTAGGAAACTGTGGCACTCGAGCACGTTTTAGTAAGTAAGACAGTCCAAAGTCATTCTGACACAGTCTAGAGATGTGTGTGTTGCTATGCTGTGTTACTAGTGAAACGTGTGACCCTTGGGATGTCTCCAGGTTCAGATCCTGTCTCTCCTAGTGAAACCACTGCAAAGGTTCCAGAGACTTTCTTGCTGCAAGTTTCCCCTCTGCTCTTTTCACCACCCCTCTTCCCTATTTGGATCATGCACAAAATTGTGTGAGCTCTTACTAAGTTGCTGATATTATCAGGAGGATCTGTGATGGATAACAGTGGACTTGCTCTTCTCCAGGGATCTCAAAACTCATCATGCCTGATGACTGCTTTGCAGGAACATCAGTGTTCCAGGAGGCAGGTGCCTTCCCTAACCAGCCCCAGATGTCCAAAGCTGCCTTCAGCCTCAGCAGCCAGGCACTTCTGTGACTTTAGCTGATGGCTTTTTTTTGTAGCAGAGCCTTGTTTGATGAAACTTTAAGAGAGGGTTGAGCTCTTTGCCAGGAGCACAGAGCTGCAGTATCTCAGTTGCCCGTGCCAGTGCAGATCCACATGAACCTGGCAGCTGAGAGTCGCTGACCTAGCTCAGTGCTCACCTCCAGCTGCCTGGGGGAGAGGGCTTTGGAGACAGCACAGAACAGCCCTTTCCTTGGAGCTGCCCTGCTCTGTGTGTCAGATAACAGCTGGGGACACAGGTAGCTAAAGAGAGGACATTTAAGATTAAAAAAGCCCATAGTTATCCAGTGGGCACCGGGGTGCAAACTTGAGCTGTTCCATCTCCACCTGAGTTTTTCACCTAACTCAACACTGTGTATTTTTTCCCTCTTACTTCCTTAGACATGTAGTGAATGCCTGGGAGCACTGCACACTGCTGTATGTGCCTGGGAGGCATTCTGAAAGAAGTTTTAGCAGGAAGCAACACATCATTATATATATATATATATATGATCCTCACCTCACATAACCCTTTACAAGCACCATTTCTTGGAAGGAAGTCCTTGCATAACCCACACAAAACCAGAGGGGATGAGAAGGGGGTGGAGGGCTGTGCAGAGAGTAGGGCACTGTCTTCCTTTGCTTGCCTTTGATGTGTGTGTGAAGCTTCAAGGTGTCTGTTGTCACTTCCTACCTATCTTGCCTGATCCCAGTTAGTGGATAGGGTGTCACTTCCATGCTGCACTGTGATCAAGGAGTGGTTTGGTTGGGAGGAAAAGCTGTGCAGGGAAGACAGTGAAGAGGAGAGGTGTGGGATTACAACTCCCTGTAGGAGTCTGGCAGTGCAGGCATGTCCTGACCAGGGACTGCCTGAAAATTTACAGTTCTGTGTTACTGGATCCAGTGTTTTGTAGGAACTTTTAATATTAAATTTCCTGCTTCATTCTGATACTGAATAAACCCAGAAGAGAGCAGAATTTCTTACAGGAGAGACATTTCTTTACAGGAGGGACCTGATGGTTTTTAGTCACCTTGGAGAAGGGTGGTGTTTATGAGTGGGAGGAACTGTGATTTGAAAATTCCTGTAGAGGTTTAGAAAAGGGAATAGTGTACATAGAGGAATTTGGGTTCTGAGCAATGCTGATTCAGCTCTGCAGTTCACAGCTGCTTGATTCACAGAGCAAAGCTGAGGCTACATGAAACTTGTTCCTGTTTCACACCATTGCTCCAACCAGGATAATTCCACTGATCTCACCAGTGCTGAGAGCTGCAATTTCAGCTGTGTTTCCATGGTCTCACTGGTGTGTTACCCTTCTGTTCTGGCCAGTGAATCAGACACAGCAGTTGAACAGCCCGTGGCTAGTCTGCAGCTCGGTGACTTTGGCTGCCTTCAGCTGGAGTTTGCAGGGAGAGAAATGGCATCGTGACATTTCACAGGGAGAAAAAAAACTCTTTTCATGTCAGCTCATTGCACCAGTGAGGTTGCACATTTTGAACACGTTTTCCATGTTTTATTACACGCTGTCTCAGAGTGCTGCTGGCAGTTCTGATAAAGCAGAGTAGCTGGGGTGAGTCAGGGAGGCTGCACAATCTGACTGACAAAAGCCTGATTCAATCACTGATTACTTTTCCCTGCCATCTTTGCAGCATGATTTTTTCTTTCTTTTTTTTTTCATAAGCTTCCTGCATTGTCAGTTCTCATAAAAGTGTGAGGATTTGGGATGCCTTTATTATATTTTTGAAATGTGGTTACAGAATCCTTGGTAATGTGGAGAAGGATGAAGCTGCTAGAAAACTGCTTCACGGGGGATTGAGATTGTCACTGTGAACCTAGCTCAGAGTCATTGCCTTCTTTTGGAGAAACATAGATGGTAAAGCTGGAGTTCATTTGTTAAGGCTTCCTACTGTTAATGATGTTTTTCTAGCACCTTTCACTCACTCTCAAGTACTTGATTACATTTAATCACCTTCTTGAAGAGTAGGAAAGGTTAAACAGCCCTTGTTTTACATGGTAGGTCCAGTGATCTGCCTCAGGTCCACCAGTATCTCAGGGATAGCAACAAATCTTAAACTCCAGCATCTAGACTGTCAGCATCAGACTCCACCCTGGGAAAGCACATCCTTTCCCAGCCCCTTCTTTCTGTGCAGAGATGCTGGTTCAGCTTCTACTTTGTGTAGCTCTTTTTTTTGTAAAAGGGAAAATACTCCTTATGATCCTGTGATGCTAGAGGATATTGCAAAGCTCTTTTCTCCTTGGAAGTAGCTGTTGAAAGTTCTGATACAGCTGCACTGCTGTAACTGGTAACTTCCAAGGTTACCATAAGCCTTTTGGATTACTTTTGTAATAGCTTCCTACCTGCATGTGTAGTATTAAATCAGTGGGGTAAGTAGCAAATGGGAAATGCAAAACAGAAGAGCTAAATTGTGAAAGGGGGGACATCTTTATCAACTGCAGGGTTTTTGCAGAAATCCTAGAACATCTACACAGGGTAATCTGCCATTAATTAACCCTGGAGCCTGTTGCCATCGGTAATGACTGCCACAGGTCTCTCCTCAGGAATAATTTCAAGTAGATTTACTAGGGGATATTTAAGCAGTTCTGATCCGGCCATTCCTCAGATATGGCCATGAGGAGCTGTGTAACTCATCTGTTAGTACATGTAGTAAGAAGCCACACACAGCTTATGCACAGGGAATGATGCATTTTTTGTTAAGGCCCACCAGTAGAGAAAAAGATGATTCCTACTCTTTCACCTCCTGCATGGTTTAATCATAGTAATACAGGCTTTTGTCAGAGCAGTGATTTAAGTGCTCCTCCCCACTCTGTGCATCAGGCTGTGAAAGTTGCCCTGTTGCCATTTGTGCTAATAAATTCATTCCCTAAAGTTGTTGCAAATTACAGAGCTGTTGCAATTACAGTGACTCTTCCAGGATCATTAGAATGAGGAAAAGCCAATTTGATGAGTGTTTGCAATTACAGTTTCAAATGTCAGGACAGGGCATGGTATTTTTCCAATTCCATGTCACTGCTAAAAGCTAGGTACCCTTGCTAAAAAGGTCTTTTCTTATTGCTGGAGCTGTTGCTGTTGGTTTTATCCCTATTTTTTTTTTTAGTATATATGCTTAAAACCCATAACAGGTCTCTAGCTACAGGCCAGTATTAAGCCCAGTCATGCAGGGTGCAGGGTTTGAAGGTGAAGCTGCCAAAGGAAAAGAGAAAAGCCTGGAGGCTACAGGAAATTCAGGTGGCATCCATCAGGAGAGAGCCAAATGCTTCAGGCTGAGTCACTGCTGAACCTCCTCACAAATTTAGCAGGCAGCATTTTGTCAGGACCAATTTATACATGAGCTGAGTAATTGAATCCCCCTTTTCATTTAAGATCTCCTAATTTATCTCTTTTTTTTTCATATAATAGCTTTATATTTAGTTTTTGGGCTAAATTCAGGCTTGGCTATCTCTGTGCTACCTAAAAGCTGGTGGTTCCTACTTGATATAGCTGGAGAGCTTTCTTGGAAGAGCAGGCATCAGCAGATCATCAGAAGCAGAAATGTTCTAGAAGTTTATATGTTTCCTTCAGAAAGAGATTTCTTGGACATGAGAATGAAATTGGTTCTAAACCTAATGCATAAGTAGCTTTGAACAGATGTGTGAAAAATTACCTTCTTCCTTTCTCGCATCAAGTTTGGCCTCAAAGCAGCTTCAGCTGATTGTTGAAGCATTTAGGAAGTCTGTTGTGATCAAATGGGGAGGAAAAATGTTCAATTCTAATGCAGAAGAAGTTAGAAAAAGCAAAGTGTTTCTGAGGTGTTCCTCATAACCTGAGAAGAGATAGGAAAGAGGTGCAAGTCCTATTGTGTTTATTTTCTAAGTCTCACGCGAGTCGTTTCCATGTGTGGTTCAGCTACCTTTTCTTTCAGCTTAACCCATGGGAAACCTTTTAGGAAAGGCCACAGCATCCAGCTGTAACATTTTTAAAACCCATGGACTGCTGACCTGGGGCTTGATGTGGGCCACCCTTTGCCAGAGGTGTGACTGCAGCCGCCCGACTGCACGGCATTAGGAGGTCAGTGAGCTGTGGGCCTTGTGTAACTTGTCTCTTGTGTACATACAATAAGAAGCCCTGCACAGCTTAGGAGCAGGAATTGATGTGTTTTTTATTCAGGCCAACCAGCAGTGAAGAAGTTAGTTGATTCCTACTTTTTCCCAGGAAAGTTGTGGATGGTGAACAGATTTCTCCTTCACGGAAGGTTGGTATCGTTAGAAAGTCCTCACATGGCTTTCTCTAGCCTAGACCATGACCTGCAGATCATAACATGGCTGTGAAATGCTGGAGGGGAAAATCTGAACTAATCACTCATAATAACTCTGCACAGACCCACGGGGTAAGTCTGAGGTCAGGCCTGAATTGATCTTTGATGTGAGAACGGCAGTAGCTGTAATTCACTTGCTGGTCATGGGAATGGGACTGAGCCAAAACCAGTTTTCTTTGAGCTGGAGAAGGGGGAGAAGGGGTGAGAATGTGCCTTCAGGGTGTCTCAGTTTTACATGCAAAGGGTCCTATCTCTGCATGGTCATTCAGGCCAGTGCACAGTGAATGCTGAGAACACTCAGAGCTCCTGGTGTTTTATAGGGGTTTGGTACTTTCTCTGTGCGTGCTTCTTTGTGTCAAAATAAAATGTTAACAGTTCAGAATGCTCTTGCTTTAACAGTAACTAAGGCTGGGTGCTATCTGGCAGCCCGGGTTATGTGGGAAATGAAAAAAGATGCTTAGTTTGTGCCTTTTGGCCATATGGTTTGTGAATTTGGACAGCTGGAGTGACAGCGCAGCCACTGAAACCCAGTTCCTGGTGCCCCCTGGCCATTTGCATTCGACTCATGAGAATGAGTTCTCTTTTCTTTACTTTCCTGCTTTTGTGATACTGCAGATGGTGGGGAGGAAGAGAAAATTTGGGGAAGAGGCTTCTGTGTCCTCTCACTATAATTCATTGCAGTCTGACCCTTCTGGGTTTTCAGTCCTGCTCAGCCCATCCCCACCAATCCTCGTGTGACTGTCACCTCACATCATGGTAATTAGCAACTGCCAGCCCCAGAGATTTGATGGGGAAAGTGAAAAAGTCCAAGAAGCTCTCTGCCAATTTAAAATTAACCCTGTCACCACAGGACAGGTTGTCCTGCTCTAGAAGCAGCTCCTTGGTTTTCGCACTGACACAATCCCAAGCTTCTGCTCCTTTGTCTCACCCTGCTTTGTTCTCCTTGTGTCCTCCTGGCTCCCAGGGCTGCTTCACCCTCCTGCCCCCCACACACCATCTCCCTTTGCTGGCTGTGAGAAGTGAAGCTGCAAATGAGAGTGCTCATAGAATCACAGAGACCTCCCAGCTCACCCAGTCCAACCCCCACCTCCATCCCCACTCACCCACATCACCCAGCGCCACATCCAGGACACCATCTTGAACACCTCCAGGGACGGGGACTCCATCACCACCCTGGGCAACCCATTCCCACCCCCAATCCCCCTCCCAGGGAAGGAATTGTCCCTGATGTCCAACCTGAATCTCCCCTGCTGCAATTCCAGGCCGTTCCCTCTCATCCTTTCACTGTGGGCAGCAGAGACCGACCCCCCCCTCACCCCAACCTCCTCTCAGGGAGCTGCAGAGAGCCA
>VZRW01013367.1:68699-164086 GCA_013398125.1 Aegotheles bennettii | reverse complement strand
CCCAAGTGCAGGACCCAGCACTTGGCCTTACTGAACCTCACCCCGTTGGCCTCTGCCCATGGACCCAGCCTGCCCAGATCTAACAGTCCAGATCCCAGTAGTCCTGTGGCTCAGCTGGGTGATGAACTATTTCAGTGCCTGTGATGGGCAGGTTTGGCACTGCCCTGGATCACCATTCTGAGAGAGTTCACATAAACCCCAAAATAAATTTGCTTGACCTCTTCTGCACCCTCCTGTACAGGTACAGGTTTTTACACTGCCAAGTTCACACAACCTGGTACCCTGTAGGGTAAGGCCATACCCTTTCTTGCAGTAGTTCCACTGTGCCACAGTAAGTTCTGATCCATGATGTGCTTCTTCCTCCACACCTCCCCTTGTTGCTGCAAGCAGTTGCAGTGATCACTATAGCTACAAATTGCCTGTTTTCTTAGTTCAGCTCCCCTGTGGAGCTGGAGCAGATCAGCTCCTCCTCACCACCACAAGAAGCTCAACTGAGAGCCCCTGAGATGTGATTTCAGTGTCTGGTCTTTACACACTTGAGCCATGAAGTCCCTGAGCTTGCCCTCAGCTCTCAAACGTTGCAGATCTGCCTTTGCACCACACAGCTTTTAATGCCTTATGCCCATCCACGTGGCAGGCCACTTTTGTGAGAGCACTCCTGTGTCTTGTTGGTGTATCTTGCACTCCTGTATCTCGTTGGAGCACTCCTGTATCTTGCTAGGTCCCAGCAGTGGCTGTGTTCACCAGGCAGAGGAAAATGCCTACAGAGCTATTGCTGGCTTTAGCTTGCCTGATCACATCAAAATCTGTTGGCTTGGCCACTGCATCCACAGTTGATGCCTCCATTCCTTTTCTTTGTGCTATGCTCTGGGTTATTTTATTGCATTGAAAGCTCAATTGTGATTAGAATAAATGCTTTGTTAGGGCAGCAGACTCTCCTCACCTTTAGCATGTTTACAGCCACTGCTCATTGTCAGGGAGCACTGTGGCTCTGTGCCTGCTGTTACTGTTTGCTTTGTATGGATAAATGAAGAGAAAACAGTTGCCAGTAAATGTAAAGATAAGGCATGGGGAGAGTGAAGAAGAATCAGCAGAACTCTAAAAAAATCTCTGGAAGCAAAGTTCTGCGGGTGGATTCTCCATGAGGTGAGGTGTTGGAAAAGCAGGCATGGCAGGCACTGGTGGATTAGGTTGTGCTTGTATTTTGGGACTGCCTTCGAGGGAATCTGACATGATTAAGAGAAATTTCTACTTATTACTTAAATGCCTGGTTTAATTTTATATCCACCAGCAGAGTGCAAAGTGTCAGCACCCCTTGGTTCTGGAGCTGACTAGAAATGTGTGTGGGTAAGTCTTGCACTCGTAGCTTAAGCTGCCCCTGTAGCTGCACTCAGTGACAATTTCTGCTGGAGCACGAGAAATGGAAGGGTTTGTCTTCAGTAGCCAGAAAATAAGGGCCAGAAGTCACCATTCTGCTAGCCAAGGGCAGCAACACCTCACCTCCCTCATGCTGCAGTGGGCACAGCATAGTTCAGGTTGGAAGGTACCTCTGGAGCTTCTTGTTCAAACTCTTGTTCAAATCAGGGTTGGCTGAAGATCTGATCAGGTTGCTCACAGCTTTACTGGGTCTTGAAAACCTCCAAGGATGCACCACCTCTTGTTTTTCCACCCACAAACAGTGACTTTAAGGTACAGTGCATGGCAGTGTAATTTTTTTGTGACCAGAGGAACTTGGTAACAGAATCAAAGCTGCTCTTATTCTTCTACTTGTGCACTTCTCTGCTCTGTAGCTGTCCTTATCACTGTTCCTTTCAAGGTCTTGTATTGAAAATGGTATATTTTTCAATTTAGGAGGCAAGTCCTGCCTCTGTGACCTTAGAATATTTAGCAGCATGGGTGCAGCCCATGCCACACGTGCAGTGAAAATCAAAGGGAATTTCTCAGCCTATATTGGGCACATTTGCCAGCTCTCATCTGGTTATTTTTAGGAAGGATACAAAACCCAGCAGCTAAAAAAAGTGCATTTTGGTGTTCTTTTATGTCAGCAATGGGTTAGACCGATTGCCTGGGGAACTGTCACTGCCTCCAGATGCCCTGGGAACTTTGCACCCAATAAACAAAATGTGCTAATTGCTTGAAACCCTTTTTATATCTTCCTTCCAACAGTAATTCCCTGTATTTAAACCTAAGCTTCGGAATATCAGCAGTTCAGTGGGAGGTGCTGGTTTGGTAAATCCTGGGTTAATAAATCCTGGCCCACTGGGTTTAGTCACAGCTCAAGCTGGCTCTGCTCCTAGACTGTTCTGGATCTTCATGTTTGGCCTTCTGCTCATTTGTGGTCTTTCTGGCCTGAGGCTGTAAGGCCAGTTGTTAAGTCACTGTCTCTTACTATGGGTTTGACAATTGATGTCTTGCAACCCCAAGCCCATATTCCTCAGCTATTAACTGTTTGTGTCTTGCTTTTTGGTCTCTGTCTTTTCGCAGGAAAACTCACAAAAGTCTCTCTCTTGTCCTGTTTTGAAAGAAGATGAGGAAAGAAGTTTCCAACTCTTCAGCAGACAATGAAAAATAGTTTCTTCCCCAGCAGTTACAATAACTGCCATGAGCCTGTCTCTCTAGGTATGTGATTTCCTGACATTAAATGAATTTGACATTTACAGCTGCTTTTATTTCTTCCCAGAGCCTTGTCTCTTTTTTTCCCACTTAAAATGCTGTTGTACTCTGAAAATTGTTGTTCATATTGACACCACGGGGGCTCCGTATTTCTTATGTCAAATTTACTCGGAGCACAAACGTGCGGATCGACAGCAAGAAACTCCCTGGCTTTTGTTGCCTTTGAGTCATGGTGGAAAAAAAAGGCCTTTGATAGCTCACAACCTTGCGCCCCCCAATCTCAGAGGCTGCCTGAAGTGTGCAGAAGTGATGGATGGTGATGAAGGAGAGCGTGATGCACGGCACCCAGAATAGGCTGGGCAAGAAAAGCAGAGACAGCAGGCTCCTCTTCCTCATCCTGCTCTTGCTGCTACGGAGGATTTATGACGTTGTGAGAGGCTTTGCTGTGAGTTGAATATGAATAACACTTCTCCTGGGCTGGAGTACAATCAGCACTTTTGCTGCATTGGCTTCCTTGCTCTGCTTCTGACTGGCAGAGTCCAAAGCTGCATGCAAAGATCCCCGCAGCGCTGCAGGCAAAATAATGCCCAAGCTGCAGGAATAAAGGAATAATGTGCCTCCTAAGTGAGTGCCCTTCACTTAGGCAGAGATTCCCTGGGGAACAGCAAGAATCCTGGAGAGGGTGTTGCCAAAAATTCCTTCTTTGCTGTCATCCACTGCAGAGAAAATAATTTGCATCTAGTTACTGCTCTGCGAATTGCCTGGTGCAGCCTCTGCCCTGCATGGCAGAGAATTGCTGGCTGCCTTCACACACAACAGCCACATCCACATTGCCATAAACATGAGGCTGGGACGATGGGATCACTCATCATCTCACCAAGATGAAACCCAATTAGAAGAAGCAATTTCATTGCAGTGCATCCATCTCCTCCCAGCTTACTCTGCCCATTCTGGTCTCTTGCTTGCAGTCTAAAGATGAGACCCTGGAGTAAGGATCATCAGGTGCTCACAGTGCTGAACACAATGGGATCCTGATCTTCCTTCATCAGGCACTGACACCATCACATCAGCATTTACTTGTTTGCACTGCTCTTTCAGTAGGAAGTTCTGCTGGGAACCATACTGGTCAGGAGAATAGAGCATGTCTCAGCCGTGCCTCCTTTGAAGAATATAAATGGCTTAGCCCTTTATGGCACCAAAAATGACATTTTTTCTACAGCTACCAGTGATTATTTTCTGAGTTGGCTTTTCTCTTTTGTGCCTATCTGACATTTTTCTACACTGTAATATTTTATAGCTTTCTGGCACTTTCCATTTAAGGATCCTGAGGCATTTATATCTATTGAGGTACAGAAATGTTATACCTATTCCCAGGTGTGGGAAACTGAGGAACAGCATGGCAAGGATTACTTGTCATTGAGGTCATGCGCTGAGTTTATAGCAAAACCAGCAATTAAAAAGAAGCAGATCACCACCATTTCTTCCCCTGTTCTTAACCATTCCTTTCCTTCGTGCCTTATCTCCCTCTTGTCTTCTTTTCCTTCCACAAGGAATTTCTATAGCAAACTCCCACCTATTGCAGGGACCCTGGGCACTGGCAGTAATTCTCATCTCTCCTGCTTTTTTTCCTGTGTCCCATCTACAGTGCTGGCATTTAACTTTGTGGCATAGGCCAGTAGTATTTTGCTTTACAAACAGGTCATTCTGAAATGCTGTGGAGCCTGTGGTGTGTGTGGACTTGGAGAAACAGTGTTCCCTGGGCCCTTCTGGACATGGTGTCTGTTGTAGGAGTGTCTGGAGTGATATGTGGGAGTAAGGGCCAGCTTATATAAATATAATATATTATCTATATTATAGAATATAAATTTTGTTTCTGTTAGTTGCCCATTGGGAAAAAAAACCCAACAAATGATTCCTGGATGAAATCTTTGGTGTTTGCCCTGCAGTGCAAGCCCAAAAGACATACATGTGGTGCAGCTGGATAAAGGGAAGTGTTTGGGATTGGAGTGGGTTTTATGGGTTGGCTCCCCCACAGGCTGGCCCCTATATGGGTTGTGGCCTCCCCCCCAAAAAAAACCCCTAAATACCTGCTGCTGGTGGTGATNTCCTTCCACAAGGAATTTCTATAGCAAACTCCCACCTATTGCAGGGACCCTGGGCACTGGCAGTAATTCTCATCTCTCCTGCTTTTTTTCCTGTGTCCCATCTACAGTGCTGGCATTTAACTTTGTGGCATAGGCCAGTAGTATTTTGCTTTACAAACAGGTCATTCTGAAATGCTGTGGAGCCTGTGGTGTGTGTGGACTTGGAGAAACAGTGTTCCCTGGGCCCTTCTGGACATGGTGTCTGTTGTAGGAGTGTCTGGAGTGATATGTGGGAGTAAGGGCCAGCTTATATAAATATAATATAATATATTATCTATATTATAGAATATAAATTTTGTTTCTGTTAGTTGCCCATTGGGAAAAAAAACCCAACAAATGATTCCTGGATGAAATCTTTGGTGTTTGCCCTGCAGTGCAAGCCCAAAAGACATACATGTGGTGCAGCTGGATAAAGGGAAGTGTTTGGGATTGGAGTGGGTTTTATGGGTTGGCTCCCCCACAGGCTGGCCCCTATATGGGTTGTGGCCTCCCCCCCAAAAAAAACCCCTAAATACCTGCTGCAGGTGGTGATTTCAAGAAGCTCTGGGAAATGTACTGCTGTGAGGTAACAGCCAATTCAGAATTGTGATTTCTATTGATGTGGGCACTCTTTGTGTTTTAGGCACTGTGTAAATGCCTTTGCTGGGTGGATTTGTTATATTGGTTTTAATGCACTGAAACAAGGGGCAGCTGCTAAGGAGGAGGGGAGGCTCTTTGCCAATGTAAGGACACCAGGGAAGCTGTCTGCCAATTGCAGCAAGAGAACAATTTTTTTTTCCTTTCCACTCCTCTACTCCTTCACATTCACTCCTGGATAGAGGTAGGAGTTCAGTTTCCAAACTGAATCAATTCTTGCTTCCTTCACTAGGGCTGTCAGCAGAGCAGAGTTATGTGCCATGACAGTGCATTTGTGCTGTGAGTAGCTCTTCTCCATGTGCTGGGTTGATACAAGCAGGCTTATAGACCCTTTCTCCTTCAGCCTGCTCAATGCTGGGTTGATATAAGCTGGGTTGATACAAGCAGGGTTATAGACCCTTTCTCCTTCAGCCTGCTCAGTGCAGCATGCATGCTGCAGATCAATAAAGCTGAGGTTACAGGGCTGTACATATCTTCCCTAAAATCATATCAAACTCTGTCTCTCTCCTAAAAAGCACTGCAAGATCTCTGAAGCCCTGCCTTCAGTCTAAGATTGCTCAGAGGATAAATTCTTGATTTTATAGATGTGGTTTTCTTCTCACTTGTTTGACATGAGCAGCTTTCAGTAGGAATGAGCTAAGGCAAAGCAGCCATAAGAAGGAGTAGCCCCATGCTGATAAGCTGACCTGAATTTGCAGCAAATTCCAATGAGCTCTACCCAAGGAAAGCATCACTGACTGCAGTAACACCACGGATGGGAGATTCTCAAGCCAATGCCAAGTGGATCAGCAGCCTCGTGTTAGGTGCCATGGTACTGGTGAAATGGTAGTTTTCAGGTGAGACAAAAAATGAACTCCCTGCTATGCCATTTTCCACAAGAGTAGAGCCTGTCACTGCCTGATTCCAAACACAGGATTACTCATCCTTGCATGTCTGTGCCACGTCTTACTAGACTCTAGTTACTTTCTGCCTTACTCAGTCTTCCCCAAGCACTCTTGATGTGCAGAAGCAATCCTCCCTGCTTTCTGCCCTGGCCTGATGTGCTGCTATGCTGGGGGGAAATTTGCCCTGCAAGGAATCACAGAATCACAGAATCCTAGGGGTTGGAAGGGACCTCGAAAGCTCATCCAGTCCAACCCCCCTGCCAGAGCAGGGTCACCCAGAGTCCATCACACAGGAACGCATCCAGGCGGGGTTTGAATGTCTCCAGCCAAGGAGACTCCACAACCTCTCTGGGCAGCCTGTTCCAGTGCTCTGGCACTCTCACAGGAAAGAAGTTCTTCCTGAGATTCACATGGAACCTCCTGTGCTCCACTTTGCATCCATTCCCCCTTGTCCTATCATTGGTCATTACTGACAAAAGCTTGGCTCCATCGTCCTGCCCCTCACCCTTTCCATATTTGTAACCATGGATGAGGTCACCCCTCAGTCTCCTTGTCTCCAAGCTAAAGAGCCCCAGCTCCCTCAGCCTTTCCTCATAAGGGAGATGTTCCACTCCCTTCACCATCTTTGTGGCTCTGGAAATATATTGCAAATGGCCAATGTATCTATGCAATTGATGGAATGATGAAACTTGTCCTGATTGCTTCAATGGCATCATTCATAGGCATTAAACTAATGGTGGAGTATTAATGTGGAGAGAGGAGCTTCTCACCAGGTTGGAAATCCATCTATGGTTGGCAAAACAGCATTTAAAGTTGGCCTCTTGTTCCCCCTTAAAGTTCTAAAAGCACTTCAGCTTTTGAAGCTAAGCCACTCTGCTGGAGGACTGCCCGGTCCTGCCTTGGCTTGTCTCTTCCTCTGGATTGCAGCCACCTAGGAGATGTTCACTACTTCACTTGTGTTTTACAAACATGGAAAATGTGGCTCATGTAAGCTTAAGCTAATGGATTTCTGGACACTTCAGGCTGATGTTGTCTTCTGCATCCTGCATTTCGTGCTCCCCTTGTCTAGACCTCACCCCCGTTGTCTGTTTGTGAAGAGAACTTTTCTGCAGAGGTGTCAGGAAGGGAAAGGGGCTTGCCAAGAGTAGGAGGGGAAACAGGAGGCCAGGTGACCCAGGATATGGAGAAGGCTGAAGTACTCAATGACTTTTTTGCCTCAGTCTTCTCTGGCAAGTGCTCAAGCCACACTGCCCAAGTCACAGAAGGCAAAGGTGGGGACTGAGAGAATGAAGAACCACCCATGGTAGGGGCAGATCAGGTTTGAGACCATCTAAGGAACCTGATGGTGCATAAGTCCATGGGACCTGATGAGATACATCTGGGGGTCTTGAGGGAACTGGAGGATGAAGTTGCTAAGCCCCTACCCATCATATTTGAGAAGTCGTGGCAGTCTGGTGAAGTTCCTACTGACTGGAAAAGGGGAAAAAGAGGGAAACTACAGACCAGTCAGCTCTGTGCCCAGACAGATCATGGAGCAGATGCTCCTTGGAAACTATGCTAAGACACATGGAAAATCAGGAGGTGATCAGTGACAGCCAACATGGCTTCAGAAAGGGCAAATCATGCCTGACAAATTTGGTGGCCTTCTATGATGGAGCTACAGCATTGGTAGATAAGGGAAGAGCAAATGCTATCATCTCTCTGGACTCCTGCAAAGCATTGTCCTGCACATAACATCCTTGTCTCTGAATTGGAGAGACGTGGACTTGACAGGTGGACCACTTAGTGGATAAGGAATTGGCTGGCTGATTGCGTTCAAAGAGTGTGGCTTCACTCTTTCACTTCTCCAATCCTGTCTCTGAGTGTGACTTCCTGCCAAAGGACCAGGAGAGCTCCATCCACGTTACCTATCTCCAGAGCTGTGCTATGGAGGACCTCTGAACCCAATGTGTCACTGCAGTGTGATTGCTGGGTGTTCACTACCCATGGCATGGAATTTGCTGGTGTGAGTGAGGGGGAATGGTTCCCTCTGTGCCAAGCAGGGCAGCACCAACAGGAATCAGAGGAGAACTTGTGCTTTGGGAGGAGGTGGGACTGAAACCAGCAGCCTGAAGCTAAAAAAGTGCTTTTCTTAGGATTTATATTGGTAGTGGTTAACAACAGGGTCAAGATGAGTCAAAGGGCAGTAGTGGGACAATTTCTACTGCAGATTTCCAGATTTCCCTGTAGCTGTTGCACAGGTCCAAAGAGACCTTCAGCATCCATTCCTGGGAACAGGAACCTGGAGGCCTGCCTCTCCTCTGGTCATTGCACAGGTCCAAAGAGACCTTCATCATCCTGGGAACAGGAACCTGGAGGCCTGCCTCTCCTCTGGTCATTGCACAGATCCAAAGAGATCTTCAGCTTCCATTCCTGGGAACAGGAACCTGGAGGCCTGCCTCTCCTCTGGTCACTGCGGTATGAATCAGGAGAGAACCTGTCCAAGTGTCCTGACATAATGAGGCAGAGGATGAAGACACATAAATCCATCAGCCAGGAAAGTGACAGCCCTGAAGGCTCAAGGACACACTGAAGTGACTGGCTCCAGAGGCAGCAAGGGTGCAACTTCTTCCCACAGCACTGTTGAGCCAACGCTGATCTTCAGGGAGAATTCATAGGCTCTGTCCCCATGTCTGGTTTGGCTTCTGGCTGCTCTGCACCATCAGCCAGCAGGGTGGTTGGGGTGAAGTGCCTGGCATCAGGCACCCTGCTCTTAGAATCATAGAATCATTCTGGTTGGAAGGGACCTCCAGGCTCATCAAGTCCAACCTTTATCCCATCATATTCCTGACCATCAGACCATCAGACCATGGCCTCAAGTGCCTCTTGTCCCAGCACGTGCCAAAGGAGCCATCAGCAGCAGGGACTGGTGAAGCCCTTCCCTTGCTAACCCTGAGGATGGTCAAGGACTCACAGGGATCTGTCCTGTTCAGTCTCCTTTGCTCCTGTTTCTCCCAGTGCTGGATAACTGGCTGCTGAAGCTGGGGTTATTTCTAACCTCTTTAACCAAATTTTACTCCACTTTCTAGCTGGTCACATGGGTGCTTTCTTCTCCCATTATTGGTGGGGTGGTGCAGCCCAGAGCTGAGCTCCATGTCCACAGGGCACCGGGGAGTGAGCCCACCACAGCAAACACAGCTGGTTCTGCTGCCACGTCCCTCATCTTCTGCCCGTGGAAGGAGAGGGTTTGGGATGCTTCAGGATCTTTTTGATACAGTGGACAAAGGTGTTCTCTTGTCCTCCTTCAAATATACACTGTCCTGGGCTGTAGCTTTGCTGAATTTCCTGGGAGCCCAGACCTTGGTGGGAACCCACTGACATTGTAGGATTGTCCTCCTCCATGACACTGATTAGTCCTTCACTGGCCTAGTTCTCCATTTACTCTGGCCCCCTGTCAACAGCTTCAGGGAGACTTGGATGTCAAATGTCCCCTTTTATTCCTCTGCCTTCAGGAAGAGTTGATGATGAGGCTTGGAGGACAAAGATGCGGAACTCCTACTTGCTCTCCATTTCCAGTCTCCACTTCCTCCCCTTACCAGATCAGGAGATGTCTATATTTCAGGTATATTTTTCCAGTTTTAATGGAGAATGTTTTCTAGTATTTTCTGGTTGACTGCATTCATTTTAGAGAGTAATCATACAATTTTGTCATTCATTGTGGCCTTCTGTTCCCTCTAGTGGTGGCTGGGCTCTCTGTAAGCCATAGCTAGGTAGGAAGCTCGTTTTAGGTCTGAACCTACTTTCAAGATCTAATTTACCCTCAATTTGTATTGCTCATCACAGATATTCAGTAGGAGAGCTAGGAGACATTTAATCCAAGCTCTGGAGTTTGGGTATAGTCCTTCTGCAGGCCTGAACTTCCCAGGACCTGGTGTGTCAAGCACCAGTCCACCAGCAGGTGTCCCAGAAGTCCATTGGTTTGTCAGGACAGCAGGCACAGGATCTCTCATACCAGGACCCGGATATTCTGAAGGGCAGTGTGGATGCTGTAGGATAGAACTGGGATACAGCCAAACTGAAAACACAAGGTACAAAGTGTGTGGATTGTGGGACTGGGTGTGCCTGAGCCATGATCTTCACCTCACCACACGGATACACTCCTTTCAGGGGCTGAGGAGCCTTCTGTTGCCTTGGTGACTGGAGCCTGCTCTGTTAGCACAACCAGCAGAGCCTAATCCAGTGTAGTCCAGAGGATTAAGAACGAGTCCCTGCAGCATGGTGTGAGAAGGGGTGGTTTCAAGGATGACATGAGGCACGTACTGAATTTAGTGTCATGTTTAGCCAACACAGGAGGACTGGGTTGAGCCAGCTGGCTCCTCACCACCCCCCTGTGCTGCAAGGAGAGTGTTCTCGTTCTTATATTCCAGAATCCTTTTGTCTTTGAAAGGGACAAGAACTTCACTGATGACTCCCAGGTCTCCCTTAGCAGTACCCACAACAGATGGCAGTTTCTCCAGCTCCTGCCATGGGGGTGAGACCTGTCTGAAGGAAAAGCAGCAGCAATGTGGGATCAGTCCCTAACAAACACGCAGGAGTAGGTGCTAGCACCATCTAGCCAGCATCCCCACCACTGCAGCACCAGCTGCCTCTTCCTCCCTTTTTTTCCATGCAAGTAGTTGTCCTCTATTTTCAGCTGCAGCTCTTATTTGCTGCCTTGTGTCCTCGGTGCTCTGGCATTACTGCACATCCTCCCCCACTCCCCATCATCTTGCAGGGAGAGGCTGCAAACTTGCAGGCAAAGCATCCACTGTGTCCCAGAAGGAGACAGATGTCTGGTGATAAAGCCTGAGTATTCCTGTGCTCTGCTAACAGTAAGTGCCTGAAGATGCTTTGAAATGCCTGAAGATGCTTTGAAAATGGCTCCAGAGCATGGGTTGAAGGTTCTCAACCCATGGCTTGGCACAAGGCACGGTCCATTAGCCCTAAAAGCAGGGAGCTGGGAAGTCACCTTTGCTACCGGCCATCTCCAGGTGGGGTAGCCCCAGGCATGGGTCAGCTGGACCAAACTGTCTCATTTCAAGCCCATGTGTCCAAAGCAGCAGAGGAAGGGGCAAATGAGCAGCAAGCAGTCCCCTGAGGCCAGTGAGCACCATGGAGCTGGTGGTGCTGTGGGACCAGCCATCCCTGCACGCCATGGAAGCAGCGCCCCGGTTCGTGCCATGGAGCCTGTCCTGTCTCGAAGCTCTCAGAGCTCCTGAGCTCATCTCCTGGCCTCCTTTTTCAGGGTGTGCTCTGCTTGGGTGGTGACATGGAGGTAGGACAGCATGAGGGCAGGAGTTCCCTGCAAGCTGTCGTCCCCAGCATTGTGAAGGTCACTGGCTCCTGGGTAAATTTCCATGGGATGCGGCACTCTCCCGGTGCGACTCAGCATTCCTGACACCCGACTGCAGCTCCTCTTTCTCATCTGATCATTTTCTTGGTGAGGGCAACTCTAGCAGCCGTTACTAGAGTGATTTGGCCACCGTCCAACAGTGTGTATATTACTCACACATCTCCCTGCTAGCAAAAGGCTTTTCTTTTTCCACCGTCTGGTTGCAGCCTCTTCCTATCTTCATCGTTAGATAGCTCAGGTCAGTGCTAAAAGAGAAATCTTGGAGGCTTTTTTTACAACCCAGAGTAAGGGAGAGAGCTGAGGGGGAGGGGAAGGGTGAGAGGGAAGGGAGGGTACGGCCAACTGAATTGATTCTTCCCTAGGATTGTCTGTGATGCAGCTGAAAACACCATCCTGGAAAATGGGATATTTATAGAAAGCAGACTGCCCCGGTTGGGTAAATCTCAAGGTCATCTGGTGATCACTGCAGAAGGAATGGCCAGAGACTGCTGCTGGTGCCCTGGCATCCTGCGACTGCAAGACCTTCAATTCAGCACAGAAATCTGCATACAAAATGGGATCCTACTCCCTCTCCCTAACAACGGAGCCGCATTAAGAAAACACACAGCCCAGCACTGAGCCTGCTCAAAATGCCTGCATGGTGCTTTTTTTTCTTCTTCTTTTTTTTTTTTTTCTTTCCCCTCTGTGAGAACATGAAGCTATTAACTCTAAGTCCCTCGGAGGTGGAGATCCACAATTCATTTCACATAGAGGGCACCTCAGGAATTCGCCTGAGCGAGCGAAGGACCGAGGGCTGGCCCCAAGCCAGGTCTTTCATTTCTGAGCCCTTCCCATCCCTGGAGGAATTTCTGCATGTGGAGATGCCAGAGTCCCCAGGCAGAAAAGAGGAGCGGAGGACTTGTGTTTTCCCTACATCTGTTATGTTCCTGCACAAAGACAAGTCCTGATCTCATCGTCGGGTGAACGCAGCCCTTCCACTGCCCTCACTCCCTGGAAGTAATAGATGTCAGAGAAATCCATGGTGAGAGAGAAAGGTGAGAGCAAGGTCATGACTGCAGCCATTTCAGCCTGGCCTGAACAACTGTGAGGAGTCTCCAGTGGAGTCAAGGAGGCACTGTCCTGAGGCAGCCACCCACTTTTGAAAGCTTAAAACACTCTCCCCTTCCAAAACATTGAAGACAAACTGTACGTCACCTCTGGACAACCTTCCTGAATTGCCTTTCCTGAGCACAGAGCAACACCTTTCCTCATATTCTCTGCTCCTGCCCTATCTCTTCTCCAGTGTGGGTGCTTGCAAGAGCCTTTGACTTTGGTCTGCAGGGTTAATAGGGTAAATTAGGGGCATCATTTATATCTTCATTTATTCTGCCATGAACCAGAATCACAGAATCCTAGGGGTTGGAAGGGACCTCCAAAGATCATCCAGTCCAACCCCCCTAATACTTGATTGCAGTGACAGTGTTGTAGCCAACACAATGCAGTGAAAACAGTAATAAAAGCAAAAAAAGAGTTAGACTGTGCCATGTGAATGTGAGAATGATGGTGTGGCAACTGCTACAAAGCATACAACAAAGGTGAATGCTCACAAGAGCACACTGCATGAAGGAAACGTTGCTGCTCTACATGACCTTGGGCCAGATTAAGTGAGACCAAGCAAACACAAGTGTGGTCAGCTGTACTGGAGCGTGGCCTTTGGAAAGGTGTATTCACTCAGGTGAGGCTGTAGGACTTCTGTGGTCACCTTCCAGGTCCTCAGCTCTGCAGGACCCCGGGGATACGTTTTCCTCTGGGTAGCTGGAAGCTGGTCTGGTTGTCTCCATAGAAATATCAGAAATATCAGAAATATCAGAAATAGTAGAAATCTTTCCTACCCATCAGGCTGCATTGCAGGTGGATTTAAACCTGGTGCATACTATAGTAGTGAGGGATTATTTCTGGTGTAGAAGTAGTAAGTAGGTAGCTGACCAAGAATGCAGAGGGAAGTTATGGAAAAGCACTGGAAGACCAGCAGTTTTGAACATACAGTGGCTAACAACCTGAGTCTCAGCCAAGCTGAATGGCTCATTAAACTCAGGCAATAGGTTTTTGTGGGTCAAGGGGAAATGAATAAGGAAAAATGCTGTGGAAAAGCTTAACTTAAAGCTGCAGGGGAAGGTGAACACTGAGTGTGAACACGCAGTGCTGCACCAAAAGTTGTACAGATATGAAAGGGAGATATAGGGCAAGACAGTCCAAAGCATCTGACCCCTAAATTCCCAGACTGAGCCTCCCCCTGTGCTGGGAAGGAAAAAATATATAGGTTTAAAGGTGGATCCTATGGGAAAAGCAGTGGTTACTTGTGTCTCTGAAGAATAGAGGCTGTAGGGGTATGAATTCCTAGCCCAGGATGGTCTGTCTTGCTAGGATTTGTGTGAAATTGAATCCACTGTAGAGGATTCATAGCAGAAAGGCTGCAGCTAATACCCATGACATTCTCAAGGATTAGAGAGATGATTTTTTCATGGGCCAGATTAGTTTAGAGACATTGGCAGTATCATATCAAGGTGAATCCTATTATGCATCCAGGAGTACACATGACAAATGAGAGTGCCACTGGGGTATGAAATGCAGAGGCAGCTTGCACACATGGGAGGAGATGGTTAAATGCATCAGAAAGGCAGAGCTGTAGCTCAGACATCGTGGAAGCCTTTGCCTGTTCTTTTTTCTCTTATTTATTAACACTTCTTGTTGAAGAAGAGCTGTAGTGTAATCCTTATGCTTATGCCTCAGCCCAGGTAACTGAGGCATGAGAAAAACTCTCTTCTTAGGTCTTGTCTTTCAGGTGTAGCACCAACTCCATATTCATTTTTAACACTGGGGCAGCCATCCCCAACAGTGCAGAATGCTAAGGGCACCCTACAGAGAGTCTATAGGTTAGGGCCATGCCAGGTTCAGGGGGAAATAATCTGTTCATCCACTCCCTCCAGCACTGTTTTGTGCCTTTTAAATTCTATAAGGTCACAAGAGGCTCCTCCTGCTATCCACATTTTTGAAAGACTTCCAAGCAGAATGACCTCCTTCTCTGTTCCCTTGGTGAGAGGACACACTTCTGCCTACAGTGAAAAGAAGCAAATAATAGCATCTGCTAGTCCAGGGGGCATCTTTCAGTAGTGAAAGCTTACAGGTTTTTCCTGGTATTTTCCCTCATCCTGAAGCACATGTTAATGATTTTGACCTTTCAAGTAATTTGATTCCAAAAACAGTGTTGCAGCAGCCAAGCCCTGAGCTGTCATTTTGAAGAGGAGATTATCATCACCCTGGAATCAAAGCAAAGAGCTGCTTGTTCAAGCCTGCGTGGAGATCCCCACATGTAGGGAGATCCTCCTCTCATCTCTCCATGTCCTCAGCTCTGGGCCTGCTGTCAAGAAGTTCCAGCCTGGTTGGCCAATGTGAGGATAAATCTGCTGCCTATTTTGGGTTAGTGGAGTGTAAGAAAGCTCTAGGAGAAGCAAACAGATAGAGTATTTTGGGGTGATAGTAAAGGAATCCTTGTACACAGGTACCTAGGGTAGAGGGTGGACTATGTGTGCAAACATTTGTTCATGGTGTGCAATGGTTGAGAGGACATTTAGGCTATTTAGACCAGAAAGTGCTCCCTGCTTGCCTTGTCTTACGACACGGAGATCAGGAATGTGTCTGTGTAGTGAGGAGCTAGTAAAAGCTGGAGTAAAAACCCAGACCTCCCTCTTGTTCACTCCTGGAAACTTTTTCATTCATGTTTGAGCTTGCAACCTTTTTTTTTTTGTTGTTGTGATTTCCAGGGATCTTGCTCTGTTGGTGGGAACAATAAGGTCACGGGTTTATTTTTAACTGCTTTCTTTTGCATTGCAAAATTCAAGTTGCTGCCTAGAAAGAGAGTCCAGTTGGCTGCTTCATGAGACTAACATGAGCATCTGCCTTCAGCTTTGCTGGTTGCATGCCCCCTTCTCCAGGTACCCTTCCTCCTGTTCCCTAAATGCTTCTTAAGAAGAGCAATTGGAAGGACAGGCACATAAAAAAGAGGGAGAAGTAATCTCGTCCATACAAACCCCGAAGCCCATGGCTGTGTTTCTTTTATCAGCTGAACAGAAAGCTGCTGTCCTCAGGAAACTGATAATAAAACTCATTTGGGAGGCTCAATAGCTCAGTGCAGAGCAGTGTCTGTGCTCGGTGCAGCTTCTGCTTGCTCCTTTATGGGGAGTGTCCTCTCTGCTGTGCACGACAGAGGTGGTTCTCCCAGGTTGGATGGAGCTTTCACAGCCACGTGCAGAGACCTCAGAGCCTCACCATGGGGCAGATACAGTGGGGTATGGTCACAAGAGGAGTATCCAGACATTTTTGTGTCATATTCAGAGAGAGGGTTTTTACCTGGCTAACTGAAAGAAAGAACTGATAGAAAACAAGCCTTATGGAGACTGGCTGAGGGAACTGGGGTTGTTTAACCTGGAGGAGACTGAGAGGAGACCTTATTGCCCTCTACAGCTACCTAAAGGGAGGCTGTAGTGAGGCTGGTGTTGGTCTCTTCTCCCGAATTGCTGATGACAGGACGAGAGGAAATGGCCTCAAGTTCCATCAAGGGAAGTTTAGGTTGGATATTAGGAAGAAGTTCTTTCCTGAGAGGGTGGTTGGGCACTGGAATGGGCTGCCCAGGGAGGTGGTGGAGTCCCCGTCCCTGGGGGTGTTCAACAAACGGGTTGATGAGGCACTTGAGGCCATGGTCTGATGGTCTGATGGTTAGGAATATGATGGGATAAAGGGTGGACTTGATGCCCCTGGAGGTCCCTTCCAACCAGAATGATTCTATGAAAGGTGGGGGTAACCCACTTTGCAGGGAGTTCACATACATGAATGCAGATGGGATTTGAAAGTGGTAGGCGTGGATGTCTTGCAAGTCTGCACCATCTGCCTTCCCTGGCCATAATCACCTTTTTGGAGAGGCTGTATCAGCCACTCCTGCTGTCTTTGATCATCAGAGTAGCACTTGATCACACCATTCATGTATTTCTGCAGCCGTGGTCTCCCCCATCAAAAGGTGCCTCCCTTAAGGTCTCCCTGCACCACCATGTTGGCTTTAATCCCACAGTTCTGCTGGGGGACTCTCCCCTTGCTTTCTCTCCAGGGTGTCTATGGGGAGCAAGCAGCTGATTCCTTACACAATAGGTGCTCTTTCTGAAATTCAAATAATCCCTTCCAGGTTTTGGTCCTATTCAGCTCAGTTGTCCCTTTTTGGCACACGATGTAATTGGTTGACTAAATAATTTATAGGTGCCACCTGGCAGGAACAGAGACACTGACATTTAAAGAGTCAGGAAGGATGAAACAAAGGCTTTTTTGTATGATGATGCTCCAAGAATGGGCTGCACTGAGAGCAAGCACACCTTGTATTTCCCCTCTGCCCCTTGTCCCTTTGGTACCCCCTATCAACCTACTTCAGCCTGCAATTTCCACTTCTTTCTTCCCTCTTCCACTCTCTACAGTTGGCTGCCTCATAGGAGTGTGAAGCCTGGCTGCTCCATGTCCTGATTGCACAGAAGCTTCAGTAGACCATAGGCAGAACTTGAAACTGTCACCTCTTTTGCAGTCACGAGTATTACAGTGTATAACACAGAACCAGGGTGGTTGGGCACTGGAATGGGCTGCCCAGGGAGGTGGTGGAGTCGCCGTCCCTTGGGGGTGTTCAACAAACGGGTTGATGAGGCACTTGAGGCCATGGTCTGATGGTCTAATGGTCAGGAATATGATGGGATCAAGGTTGGACTTGATGCCTCTGGAGGTCTCTTCCAACCAGAATGATTCTATGATGAGCTGGGACTCTCCCCAGCCTGTTCCAGCTGGAACCCTGGAGTGGACCAATCTGCCTCATTCCTAGAGCTCTGAGTAACTCTTTCCTGCCTCATTTCTTCTTTCCGTTTGCCTAGGTGTAAGCATCTGCTCAGACCCCTGACTCTGACTAAAGAGCTTTCTCACCCATAAGCCCAGTTCTGGACTCTTACCTTCCTCCTAGTCCTCCAGCATGGCCAGTCTCTGAGCTGGAGGGGACTGGTCGGATGGGAAGCCCAGTCTGCAGGGCTGGAAAGGAGAGATGTGATGGAATTCATCCTAAATGAGATTTTTGGCAGCAGTTTAATTGCCAACCCATCCTGGGCCACATCTGACCTGCCAGCTCTTGTCTTTCAGGGAAAATGGTGGGGTGGGAAGAGTCAAATGGATCGGTTTGTATTGAGGCTGGGACTTTGATGGCTTCCATGGCTCTTCTATGGCTCAGATGGCTCTGTCAGGCCAAACCTGGGTTCACTGACTGCTCTGGTTATTCAGACTTTGCTGTCCATCATCCTCAGAACCAGCCAGTTTCCTGAGAGTGAATTCTCCCTGCCAACACTGCCTTTCAACCCAGTATCCTGGGCAATCCCAGGACATTTTTCATACTGTTTGATATGCTTGGATCTGGCCTAGATAAACTAGGGGACCTTGCTATTGCCCTTTGAAGAGTACAACCCTCTTTGCACTGAGGAGTTGTCAGGCTGAAGTATTTGAACCCTCTAGGTGATGTGCTTCTCTTTTATAAAGAGAAAGACAGAGAAAAGCACAAATATTCACATGGAAACTACAGAATTAGGAAAAACAAAGAGATTTCTAAAGTTCTAGGTGGTGTGCTTCTCTTTTAGAAAGAGAGAGAAAAACACAAATATCCACATGGAAATTACGGAATAGTGAAAATCAAAGAGATTTCCAAAGCTCTCTGTTCAGATTGGTAACTTGCAATCCAGTGTTACTGGGAAGTTGCTCAAGTCTCCCGGGAAGTTATTTAGGAGGAAGAGGGAGTTGCATATTTCCAAAGCTAGATGTGTTGGAATGGATAAACAGCTCCCTCCCATAGTAACCCCAGTCAGCCAGGCATGTGCTGGGTGTCCCTCAGGGGAGGAGTGCCTGCTCCACTGCACAGCATCTCTGCTCTCACTGCCAGTACCTGCACTCCTGTATTCCTCACTTGTCTTCTCATCATGACTCTCCTCTGCTCCCTGCTCCTGGGTTAGAGATCAGCCCTGGGAGTGCAGCCCCTTTCTTGACTGTGCTGTGCTTTTTGTGCCTCTGTGCCTTTTGCACTCTCACATGCTGACCAATTTCATACTTTTAATCTCCTGTATTTCTTCCCTCCCTGCTCTTTTCAGCATTATAATACTACTTAGCACTCTTCAAAGAACACTTTTAAGCCATAACTGTGTTTCCTTCAGGTTTTTATAGTTTTAGCCATCTCACAATGCCATTGGGAAAGTGAAGCTGAGCACACTTAGTGATCATTCCAGAGAACATTCATGTCAAAATCAGAGCAGACTTCAAGGTGTCTCAGTCTCAGTGCATGGTGCTGGCTCCATTGCAAGGCATGGACACCACGCTGTGCTCCAAGCCTCTCACCACGTGGGAGTTCCTGCCATCACAGATCAGCCAGTGGGATGGGCTGTGCCAGCCCCTTGTAATCAGGCTGGTGAGCTTCCTACAGGTAGGTGAGGGTCATTTGCAGGATCCCATCACCAGCCTGCTTTTGGGGGTACCAGCAAGCACCTGGCTCTGCAGGAATATTGTAAATCTTCTCCAGATCCTTGAAGCACATGCCTGAAAGCATAAGGGAGAGATGTGATAAATTGGATAGATCTTTTCTTTGCCACTTCTGACCTGTATGATACTGCCATTATCTGATGCTGCACTTTCAGACCTTGTGTCATCCTCAGCACAGGGATGAGCATAACTCATCTACCTGGAAATATTTGTGTGCTTTGGTTCATTGTGGGGAATGTAGCAGAAAGGAGTAAAACCAACCATTTCTGCCATTTATGGAGGGTAGTCTGTGTGTCTACTGTATATTGTTCCTCCTTGGACAGGGCTGTTGAATGGCTGTCAGCACACTGAAGGCTTTTAAATACAATAGAAAGCCAACCTAAACTTCCCTCATCTGGTCTGGATAATCTGCCTGATCTCACCATTCCTGCCGAACAATGGAAAATTGCCTGAATATTTAAGCATGTATTGTTCTTAGGGAAACAAAATGTTCAGCTAGTTTGGTTGCCTTAGCAACATCCACTTCTAAAAATACAAAAGAGACAATCTACAAAATAAGTGAATGTGTGTAGAACAGGCAAGGAGAGAAAATGCTTCTTTCTCCCTGACCCAGAGCAAGTTGGTCACGGGCGTGAAGTGCTTTCATTTAAATCTCAGGGATGGATTTAGGGTGTATCTTCACACACTTGCTGCACAAGTTTGATTTTTAATAGGTTAGAACATGACTGATAATAAACCCAGGCAAGCCCCTGTGGCTTCTTTTCTATTTGCTCCAAAGGGAATCTGCCAAGGGTACATTTAGAGTGTGGTGAACCCAGAAAGCAGAGATTGCCCCAGAAGGAAGCAGCAGGTCACAGCAAAGGTTGCTGTGTGTTGGGGGGCAAGAGGGCTAAAACTGTAAGGATTAATTGAGAATGATTGAAGGCCAACTAGAGATAGACCTTACAAAGGCAAGTGTAAGAAACAACAAGTGATTCCTTTGTGACATGGTGTGGAATGATGGGATAAAGGTTGGACTTGATGACCCTGGAGGTCCCTTCCAACCAGAATGATCCTATGAAGGACCTGTGCATGTTTGAGGGAAGTATATGAGGGCATCATGAGTGCAACCCAAGGACAGCATTAATTAAACAAATAAGGCTGCAGTTTTCAGTAATTCTGATGGTGGAGAACACAGGGCAGACACTGAGTGTATAGGAAAGGAAATGACTGCATTGGAGATGAAACAAGAACGTAAGCATCTCGCTCAGCTCCACTCACAGGGACCAGAATATCTCCCAATATTGAGCTAGCTGCCATATGAAATGGCAAGTCTTCCAGGGTGGATTTTTAATTAATCTATCAAGTTGGTGGTGGCACTGTCTGACTGCAGAATAACAGATGAAGTACTTGTGTTGTGTCTAAGGAAAGGAAAAGGGTGTAATGTAGGGAAATGCAGACCCTTCTTCTGCCCGCCGGGGTACGTAGAGCTTTAGAGCCAATCTGTAGGAGGGAATGAAAAAAAAACCAACACAGAGGCAAATGAACAGTGAGGTACAATGCAATGTTGGTTTGTTGAAGGCAGAGCATGCCAGAATAACTCGATATTTCTCTTTGATAAGGCAACTATTTTGGATAGAGGAAACGATAGAGATCTTATCTGTCCAGACTACAATGAAGTAGTTGATATGGTGCCATATGCTGCATTAATAGCTCAAACAGAAATTATGAAAAAGTTAGAAGGCAGATAAAGAGCTGGCTGGTGGGGAGATGGTTGTATGGAAAGGGAAGGTATCAGGTTGGAAGAATGGAATTGGGCTTTGCTAGTGCATTAGCTTTAATATGCAGGAATCTATTGGCATCTGTAACAGCAACACTGTGGTGGCTCAACAGCTGGAAATGGGAGAGAAGGAGAAAACCTTGCACTTGGTAATACATTACACTGTCATCACATGGTAACTGTGAGCCCCAGCATGTCCCAGTAGTGAGAAGGCAGATAATACCCTAGAATGTATCCAGAGGGAGAGGGAAGGTTGAATAGTGGTATGCAGGGCTCAGGAGAGATCAGAGAGTACAATTTGTGGTGCCTGTTTACTAGAAATGTGTATTCCAATGGGAACAGGTGAAGAGAAGAGTGAGCAGATGATACCAGGAGCAGAGAGGCTGTATTTCCTCTGTATAAATGTATTGGGCTGTAAAAATCAGAAGTTATTAAAGCTGAAGGACAATTGTATCCCAAGAAGAAGTGGGTATAAACTGACCATAAAGGAATTTAGCCTTGAAAGTAGAAGAAAGCTTCTAGCCATGGGAGCAATTAGGTTTGGGAGCAGCTTTAAAAGGATTTCACTCAAACATTTTGTGCTGTGGCTTCCTGTGATAGCACTCAGTGGCTGAGGTGTTTCTGGGGCTATATTTGCCTAATCACAAATCAATTCGGTAGCATCCATATCCAAGAGATCTCCACTTTACCTAAACAGAAGTGTGCTTTCAGGCACACCAGTACAACTCAGGGTGCCAAACTGGATTCACTGGAAACTGCTTGGTGGGGAGAGGGTGACAGCAGGGAAAGGAAAATGTTATTGGAGGAGAAATCCCTTATCCTGCCCTGGGACTGACCGACACCACAATTGCAAATTGAGGATGCAGCACTGTGATGCTGATGGCAACAGATGAGCCAAAAGAGCTTTGTAAAAGCATAGTAACTGTACACACTGTGTATGGACCTGTGGTGGAGGCAGGCAGAAACAGCCCCAACTCCCTCCCAGTCTGTTGCTGTTTGCTTTCCCCCATGAGCTGTGGCTTTGTTGAGGCTGTTCATATGTCTGCCTTCTTTTTGCTGGATGCTGTTCAGCCTGGGTTTTATCACTTCCAAGATGGTCTCCATGCTTGATTTATGCTCCTCCTGACATTTTGCAACAGTTCCTCTCACAGAAACTTTTTTACAGAAGAGGAACTGATGTTCAGGCTGATGGGATGACTTGGGAAACTCGTAGTAGAAGAGGTTGTCTACCAAATCCCTACTCCCTGCCTACCCACAGCTTCTCTGCTACCCTTTCTTCCTTGTTTCATTTTCCACTTCCATTTTAGGCTACTTCTGTCAAGCTTTCTCATGTCCTCTTCACTCCCTTCTGCTCCTTGCCAGAGGAAGCACATGGTGCAGGCACCTCTGCCCTCTGATTTCTCGTGGTTCTCCGTTTGCTCCATCCATCACTCTCACAACTCTCCTGGCTGTGGATCACTGGGTGATTAAGATGAGCAGAAAAGGAATGAGTTATTGTGACTCCAGCTGAGTCAATGTGCATGTGCAAATGGGAAGCAGGGCTTTGGGAGGGCAGGTTTCTTGGTTTATACAGTGCATGGAATCTCATACAACAGACTGGGCAGATTGTGCTCATCAAGGGTGAAATTCATGCAATTCATTCCCATTTTGTGCACCTCAGCAGGCAGCTTCTGCTCTGTGTTTTCTCTGCAGCTTTGCAGCCTCTGGCTCCCCTGTGCCCCCCTTCCTGTGCCAGGCATGGCTGGTGAATGTAATCTGTGATCCACTGAAGACCTCCCAGGGGAAAGGAGGTGCCACAGAGCAGGACACAAACTGCTTGTGCTCTCACAGGAGCTGATGGGCCACATGCAACTCCCATCAGTTTAATGCATGGAAGAGAAAAAGGGTTGGCAGAGAAGCAAGCAAAGGCAATGGTTGCTGCAGTTGCTATGCAAGACTCTTGAAATGATCTGAAATTATGGAATTGTAGAATCATGGAATAGTTTGGATTGGAAGGGACCTTGAAGATCAAGTCCATGTCTAAATTAGAGACAAGGATGTTGTGTGGGACAGTATCAAATGCTTTGCACAGGTCTGGATAGATGACATCAATTGCTCTTCCCATATCTACCAATGCTGTAGCTCCATCGTAGAAGGCCACCAAATTTGTCAGGCATGATTTACCCTTTCTGAAGCCATGTTGGCTCTCACCGATCACCTCCTGATTTTCCATGCAGTCTCCAGGAGGATCTGCTCCATGATCTTGCTGTGCACAGAGCTAAATGGAGCTGTTCTGTAGTTCCCTGAGTCTTCTTTTTCCCTCTTTTTCCCCTTTTCCAGTCAGTAGGAATTTCACCAGACTGCCACAATATCTCATATATGATGGATAGTGGCTTAACAACTTCATCCTCCAGTTCCCTCAGGACCCACAGACATAACTCATCAGGTCCCATAGACTTGTGCACCATCAGGTTCCTTAGATGGTCTCAAACCTGATCTGCCCCTACCATGGGTGGTTCTTCATTCTCCCAGTCCCCACCTTTGCCTTCTGTGACTTGAGCACTTGCCAGTGGAGACCGAGGGCAAAAAGTCCCTGAGTACCTCAGCCTTCTCCATACCCTGGGTCACCAGATCTCCCATTTCCTTCTGGAGAGGGCCCACATTTCCCCAAGCCTTCCCTTTATCACCCACACATCTACAGAAGCTTTCTGTGTTGCCCTTAGGTGTTTGGTAAGACATTAAAGGTTTTCTACAAAATGCTGTAAAAACACTCAGTGAAAGAAAGCACACACCTATAATCCTGCTTGCAGGGAACAGTGAAAAGGAGAGGGAGAAAGAAAATGCTGTTTAATTTATATAAATGGAAGGAGGAAAAAATACAGGCATATACAACATTTTAGTCTAATTTTTAGTTGATTGTAAAGGAAAAGCAGTGAGCTGTGTCTTTTTTTTTCCATAAAGACTGGGTTGCTAAGGCACACTGCCACCTTCTCCCTCACCACAATCCTTGGATCAGCTCTTTGCCTGCTTTGTACCACAGGCTTTCCACAAAGCTGGGGGCCACAGGTCTGTCCCACTCCCTCCCTTTTCTCTCCATCCCCTCTCCCAGCTGAGGAGCTGACACACCATGGTGAAGGGCTCAGATCTCACCATCTCCTCAGTCTGACCACCTGGAGAGTTTTTCTTTATTAGTAAGATTGCTGATGACAGGAGGAGAGGAAATGGCCTCAAGTTCCATCAGGGGAAGGTTAGGTTGGATATTAGGAAGAAGTTCTTTCCTGAGAGGGTGGTTGGGCACTGGAATGGGCTGCCCAGGGAGGTGGTGGAGTCACCGTCCCTGGGGGTGTTCAAAAAAGGGGTTGATGAGGCACTTGAGGCCATGGTCTGATGGTCTGATGGTTAGGAATATGATGGGATAAAGGTTGGACTTGATGCCCCTGGAATTCCCTCCCAACCAGAATGATTCTATGATTCTAGGATAATTCAAGAGAAGCCCACTTCATACATCAGCTGCTCCTTTGCAAAGCTTTCTGCTTTGTCCAGGAGGATTCTTTTTCTTCCCTGTTAGAGGAATGACTGATGTGGGCTCATCCTCTTTTATCCAAGGCATCACACCATGAGAACAGCAAGAGATTCTAACCTCTGTGGTCCAGCAGTCAGCAGTGGTGCTCCCGTGCCATGATCCACTCTTCTTGTATTCCTGCATGGCCTCTTTCATCAGGCTGCTGACCTGTCACATCCCCTTCTGTGGGTGATTTCCAGCCACCCGTTTCCTGCTCCCCCTTCCCTGCATAGGAGAGAGGACACAGCATAGGGACACAGCATAGGAGAGAGGAAGGGAGCAAACAGTGAACTGAACTCCTCCAGCAAAGGTTGTGTCTGCTCGAGGACATGGCTGCAGGACCACAGCCACAACATCTGTATGCATTTCTCTGCAGTTACCTACTGCTCCTCTGCTGGGCTCTCCTACACTGTGTTCCACCAGGTGGGAGACTCTGCAAGGATAAAAGCTCAGTGGGGAGACCCCAAGGATTTCTCTCCATCAATTATGAAGCCTCCCCAGCTCATCTGCCACCAGCTTTTTGCTTGCAGTTACTGAGCTGTTCCTAAAACTGGGGGCAGATGTGAGTAAGAGAGTAATAATACCTTTATTCCTCTTCCCCCTGTAGGAAGGAAAAATGGTCACAAACTTGGAGATCCAACTGGAGCTAAGGAGCTAACTGGGCCAGGAGCTAACTGGGGCTTCCTATTGAAGAAAGACTGTCTTTCTCCATGGCTACCCTTCTGCTCAAGGGGATCAAAACCAGCAGGATTCTGCCTACCAGAGAGCTCCTACTCACATCTGCCTCTCAAGGGTGAGTGCCCCCCATCCGTTGGTGTCCCAGCTGATGTCCCCATTGCATCCCATCCAGCACTTTGCATTCTTTCCAGAAAATCTGCCTGGCTCACAACACTGCAGTGGGCACAGGAAAAGCTGCCCTGAAGGTTGCCTTTAAAGCCGTGAACTGGTGACGTTGTCAGCACATAGTGTTCATTCCCAAGTCATGAAGTTTATTCTGAGACCACTTGAGAGCTTCAAAGATCCATCCCCTTGCCAGGAAAATATCTGTGCCGTTGAGCTCTCCTTCAGATTCTCTCCACATGCCATAAAGGAAATGTTCAGAAACCTAATCTGAGGGGGATCGGGCTGCAAATTCTCCTTGTCTCCATTGACTTCAGGAGGCATGAAATGTGAGGGTGCTGGAGGAATCAGGTGGCCTTTCTCATGCACACGGGCTGTGTCATGTGCCTCCAGCAGGGAGACAAGCTCTCATGTGTCCCCACTGCTTCAGACTCTGCTCTTGCTGGTACCCTGCTCTCTTAGAAGGACCCTATTGCCTGCAGATAGGACTAGGGGAGCAAATAGGAATGGTGTGTTCTTCTCTTTCTAGGAGTGAAAGATGAAGGGTGGTCTTGTGGACACTGAACTGTGACTCAGAGAATAAAAAATTCAGTTCCCATCTCTGTTGCTCAGTTCTCGAGTGAGCTGGACAAGTCACAGTCACTGTTCCAGTTCCCATCTTTGATCTGGGGAAGACAACGCTTTCTTTTCCCTTTGTCACTCCTCAGCTTTTTGTGCCACAGACTGTCCTCAGCAGTATGTTTGGGTGTCATCTGGCATGGTTAACCCCTCGCTCTGGGTGAGCCTTTAGGTGCTGTTATGATATCTCTAAGCAGCAAGAGGAGTGGAGCCTAGGGCATGCTGGTCTTGACAGCTTCTCCCTGGTCCTGTTCTCTTGGCACTTACTGACTCTGTCACTGACTCTTGAGCATGAACCCCTTGGTCTGAGCTACAAATAACCACCACAGTCTCAAATGGGTAAAGACCAGATGCTGAACATTCACTGTCAGCTGCTGCATTGTAAGGGAAGGCAGGCAGTCAACCTCCTTTGGGTACCTCATCAGGATGTCGAGATGTGCTCCCAGTTGTGCTGACACAGAGTGGAGGAGATCAGCTAAATCAAGTTACGTAACCCTCATGGTCTGCCAGGTGGGTCAAGTGGGCTTGTGTGCCATCATTTGGGAGGCCACACAAGTGCTAAATGCCTGACAATATTTGGAGAAGAGGCTACTGAAGATAAGCAATAGCTGTTCTGGAAATTGTGTGTAAAATGCCTATCATTGGATAGATGCTGGTGAGAGGTCTGGCAAACAAGCCTTGTGAAGACCAGCTGAGGGAACTGGGGTTATTGAGCCTGGAGAGGAGGAGACTGAGAGGAGACCTTATTGCCCTCTACAGCTACCTAAAGGGAGGTTGGAGTGAGGCTGGTGTTGGTCTCTTCTCCCCAATTGCTGATGACAGGATGAGAGGAAATGGCCTCAAGTTCCATCAGGGGAAGTTTAGGTTGGATATTAGGAAGAAGCTCTTTCCTGAGAGGGTGGTTGGGCACTGGGATGGGCTGCCCAGGGAGGTGGTGGAGTCCCCGTCCCTGGGGGTGTTCAACAAACGGGTTGATGAGGCACTTGAGGCCATGGTCTGATGGTTAGGAATATGATGGGATAAAGGTTGGACTTGATGACCCTGGAGGGTCCCTTCCAACCAGAATGATTCTATGAGGTGAAGCTGAGGGCTTCTTAGCATTAGGCAATCTGCATGGGTAAAAACTACATGATGAAGTTGTCAGAGTGGATCACGTTAGGATTGCACATGTGTTCCAGCATTCCACCTCCCACGTTCAGACCAGCCTGGAAATGTTCTGGTATGCTGTGACACGGGGTTGGAAATCGTGCTGCCCAGCCCTGGGAGTCACCTCTGCCTCTGGTTCCTGCAGAGTCCCCTGGTAACACACAACAACATTGCTGGGTACATCCAGGCCTTTGGCTTGACCTTCCAGACAAGCAACAATGCCCCAAAGCAATTCATTCATTTAATCTTTGACTGTGGTAGCAAAACCAACCAGACCCTAAAATTACTTCCTTGACTAAATTAGCAGCTTCTGTTTACTGTTGCTTTTACCACAACATAATTCATTAATAACCCTTAAGAGCCCTTAAGGACACCCCACTGGCTGGTACAGGCTGCACCACAGACAGATTATGGAAACACAATTGCAGAACAACAATCTTGCACGTAGCTTGAGACCCAGCTCAATATATATCAATATATATCCAGATCTAGACAGCATCAAGAAACTCTACTGGTCTCACCCCACAGACACACCAGCAGTCCCACCAAGCCCCCAGGAGTGGCCAGCCCGTGGTTCCTCACCCCCCTGCAACCTGCCAGCAGCCCAGAGGCAGTTGTCCTGTGGATGTTACAGAGCTCAGCCATGAGCCCTGGGGCAGGAATGCTGTTGGCCAGGGAGTTTGCTCAGCAGTGGAGGTGTGGAGCTGGGGCATTGCAGTGCTGGGGCACTTGGCCCAGTAGAGTCTTGTGTTGCTGACAGGATCAGGAAAGGTCAGCTGCCAAGGGCAGGTTGACTGCTGTGTTACTATTTCCTCTGCATGTAGGTTCTCAAAGGCTTCTCTTCCACTTCCATCTGGTTCCTGATAAAAACATCCCAGCTTCTGAACACAAGTCTGATGGCACCTGGTGCTTTCTCCTTCCCTGTATGGTAACACAGGCAATAGATGGGACAGAGCAGAACAGCAGGGCTGTGAAAATAACCTGTCCTATGTGTCTGTTTTCCCTGTGACCTTCTCTGTTTTACAATGGAGCCAAGAACCCATGGCTGGTAGCTCCTGTGCAGTCTGAAAAACTAGAAATGAACCCCCCTGGGTAGCAAAAATCGATGTAGTTGCTCAGCTAGAAGACTGGACCCACTAGCAAGGAAGAGCTGAAAGATTATTCAAATTAAGAGTGTTTATCTTCAAAGTCAGGTCCGTATACCCAAACCTTACATGTGTATGCCTGGTGCAAGTGTGTGTCCTACAGCACACAACCACGAGCTCACCTGTGTGTAGACCTGCTCCTAAAAGTAGCTATGGTGAAGTGGAACTCTGCTGTGGGCAAAGCCAGCCTTGGCTTGGGGAATTTAACAGCAAATATTGCCAATTAACAGAAACTTTTCATTACTGGGTCTGAAATGGAGAAATAAAGAAGGCAAATAAGCAAGTGCTTAAGGAACATATCCCAGCTTCTCTTTGGATCTCTCTCTGCTGGTCTCCAGTCCCCCACACTACGCTCGGTCCCCTCAGTGAGATGAGGCACAAGAGGTTGGAGCTGGTGTACTGTGGTTCCTTTGCTTTTGGTTCTCCTTGTTTCTTACTCAACTGCTCCAGCATGGGTTTCTCCATGGGCTGTAGTCACAGAGTCACAGAATCACAGAATGTCAGGGGTTGGAAGGGACCTCGAAAGCTCACCCAGTCCAACCCCCCTGCCAGAGCAGGAGCACCCAGAGCAGGGCACACAGGGATGCATCCAGTGGGGGTTGAATGTCTCCAGAGAAGGAGACTCCACAGCCTCTCTGGGCAGCCTGTTCCAGTGCTCTGGCACTCTCACAGTGACAAAGTTCTTCCTTATGTTCACCCAGAACCTCCTGTGTTCCACCTTGCCCCCATTCCCCCTTGTCCTGTCCCTGGCCATCCCTGAGCAGAGCTTGGCTCCATCCTCCTGACCCTCACCCTTTGCATATTGATAAACATTCATGAGGTCACCCCTCAGTCTCCTTTTCTCCAAGCTAAAGAGCCCCAGCTCCCTCAGCCTTTCCTCATAAGGGAGATGTTCCACTCCCTTCATCATCTCTGTGGCTCTGCTCTGGACTCTCTCAAGCAGTTCCCTGTCCTTCTTGACCTGAGGGGCCCAGAACGACAGAGTCCCTGCAGAGGCATGTCTCCTCTCCACCTGGCATGTCTCCTCTCCACCTCCTTTAGCTCTGGCAAAAGACACCTGCTTGGGTGTCTTGTGCTCCTATGGGAGTGTCTCCTGGTACATGTTCACTTGTGCCTCTCTTTCTCTCTTCCCACTCCGACAGTAGACCCCGTTCCAGAAGCAGCAACTGCCCTTTCTTAAATATGTTTTTGTAGAGGCTCCATATTCTCTTCTGACTCTCTGCTGCATTGGGACACAGTGTGTTGGTGTCTCCCACTGCTGAGTTGGCTGGACCCATCTGGGACTGCAACTGGGCAGCCCCTGAGCTTGTCCCACACAGGGCACCCTGCAGTGTCCACCCCACCAACCCTGATGCATACAGACTCAAACAAGGGTTTATACCATGCTGAAATATACTCAGGTCAACAAAGAGGTTTCACAGGAGTCTTTCTGCTTCAGCCCATGGGGTAAAGTACTCTTCCAAAGAAACTAAAGTCCCCCAACTTCCCATCATATTGAGGTTAATGTATGTCTTGGAGCTGGCTGAAGGAGGGGTAGGAAGGACCTGGCTGACTGGTGGCCTCTTAGACAGAGCAGTCCCTTAGAATCATAGAATCACAGAATCATTCTGGTTGGAAGGGACCTCCAGGGTCATCAAGTCCAACCTTTATCCCATCATATTCCTGACCTTGTGGCAAAGTGCATGGAAACTCCACTTTGCCAGCCTGAACTCTGAAGGGTTTGCCTGTTGGACACTATTCCCCAGGCTAGGTGGCACCACGTGCAGTCTCCATCACCCCTCTTGAAGAGGCATCTTTAAAGGGTCAGTCTTTTGTTACCTTTCCAGTGCCTCAGAGAGCATCTTCAGAAGTGTAAGACTGCATGATACCACGTGAAGGTATTGGATCAACCCTGGAGAAGGCTTTTCTGTAAGGTCTCCCATCCTGGTACTGCCAGATGTAACTCCATAAAAACGAACAAGCAAGACCACAAAAAAAAAAAAAAAAGAATAAAAAAGTATTATTTCAAGTCAGGGAGAGAATAACTGAACAAAACATCCTGGGCTTTTTATTCTATTTATTCTAAAAACTTAGAGAACCCAGTCACCGGGCAGAAAATACCTCCTAAGCTTTCTAGAAAGGGAAATGTGGTATCAAAGTGGTTTGTAATTAATGAAAATGGAAATGTATTATTTTTTTTTTCCAATTTAAAGCTCTCTCATTCCTAGCAGGACAAATCAGAGGGAATGCTGTGGTAACTCGAAGCTGCTGCTGTGACTAAGGCAATTAAAGTGGCGCATATGGATTTCAGACCACCCACCTCCCCACCCCAGCCCTTAGTCAAGTCAAAACAAAGCATTACATTTTTTTAAGGTTTGCAGCTATGGAAAAATAAAAGCCTCTGAAAAGCTTGTTATTAGACAATGCCAAGATGGGTTTTTGATGAGCATTTCCATTCATTTGGCAACAGAAGTAAAACACCAGAGTTTTTTATTGTGGTACACAATGTGGGGTGGAGGCTCTTTGGCAGGTATTCCCCTTCAGGGCTTGTCTCTCAAGCCTAGGAGATGCAGGTGGCAGGGCATGGTGGCATCTCCTCAGGGTTGCCAGTTTTCACACATTAATCCCAGTGAGCCAGATTCTTGTCTCCACAGTGTGGTAACCCAGGAATAATTCCATAGAAATCACTGGTACAGAGCCAGCCTGAGGCCATCACTGGAGTGTGAGGCCACAAGCAGCTTCTCCCTATAGAGTAGCAAGGGACATCCTGCTTCCAGACAATTGAGTTCCTACAGGTGAGCAAAAAACCTGTGGCTTAGGACTGACTGCTCCTGTGTGTTGCAGATGGTCCACTGTGAATTCTTGCAGCCCAAGTGATCTAAGAACCTGACTGCCATTTCCATGTGAGATGAGGCTCCTAAGCAATTTGTGCCATGCCTCCCCAGTTATGGCTTGTTGGCTGAAGCCAAAGTGCCCAGTAGAGGGTCCTCAGTGCCTGCTACAGTGTCCTGCAGGACATCTTTGCAGAGCATTTCTGAAGGCTGTCGTGACACTCAATAAACTGTGGGACTGTTGTATCAAATTCCCATGGCTCTGTCATCTCCACTAGGTGTTCTCTACCTCTTCTGATGTTTGTACATCTCCCCTGTTTCTTGTGTCCCTCCTCAGGATGATGATGTTCTTGATTCTTGTGTACAAATGAATCACGCAGCCTCAGGAGACCAGACACGGGTTTCAGCTGCCCAGTGGTTGCCTCTCAAGAGGAGAGGAACAAGGAGAAGGACTCTGAGGTGACACTTCATTATAGCAGACAGCACCTGTGTTTTTCTGCCTCTGAAGGTCTTGAGGTCCCTCAACTCACACCTCACTTGAGGTCACCTCTGTCCTCACACTCCTGCTGAGGCTGGTGATCCCTTTACCTTCTGCCCTTGTGGGATTTCTCTTTCCTTAGCTAGAAAGTTCTGGATAGGATGAGCTCCAAGACACAGCCTACATAGAAACATAGAATCACGTAATTATTTTGATTAGAAGAGACCTTTAGATCATCAAGTCCAACCTCATGCTGGGATTTTTTTCTCAGGTCCAGATCTGGCAAAACCAGGTGAGGAGGTTGTGCATGTCAAGGACACACTGATAGGAGAGGCTGAATTAAAACAAACAAACAAAAAAGACAATAGAGAAATTGTTAGATTTGTACTGGTAGTCAAAAGAAGTTATATTTTTGATTCCTAAATCTTTTCTGTAACCTTCTGGGGAGATGCACAGAGGTGTTTTCCTGTCTTTGGAATTGCTCAGCTTCACGTTCTCCTTGTGGTCCTAGCTGTCAGCTTGTAGCAATAAAGCAGTGAAGACTGATGAGATGAGTCCCAGCAGCAAAGTGAAGAAACGTGGCAGTAACTGTTGCTCTGGCTGCTGTGGAGAGAGGTGGCTGTGGCTCACACGTCTCCCCCATGGCTAACAAAGAGCTGGCAGGAGCAGATGCTTCCGAGCTCATCCCAACTCATTCACTGCCCACCTGCTTTCAGCATTTGTCCCAACCCAGCTCCTCCTCGAGGCTGTGAGAGGACTCCTCAGCAGACAGAGGCAGCAGAAGGGCCATTGCCAGGGCCAGGGTTGAAGGATCAGAGCATGTGGGAGAAGGTTTGAGCCGTTGGGACTGAGTTCACTGGCTGTGTGTTCCAAAAGAATTGATAGCACTGCAGATTAGTGCAATTCTCTCTCTGCTGAGAGGACATTTCAGCATCCTCCACAGGCAGCCAGCTCTCTGAAACCTGATGCAATGTACTTCAGCTCCTCCCAACAGAAAACACAAGTCCTGAGAGGGTCGTGGCAGGGCACAGTTTGGGATCTGCTTTGTTAAGAAGTCTTACTAAGAGTGTAGGTTTTGATTTCTGTCATTGAACTTGCACACGAGGCACCCAGAGATGGGATTGAGACACAGATAATGACTCAGGAATGTCAGGCAGAGCAGAGCAAGCTCTTCAGGGCAAGGGCAGAGGGAGGGAGAGAATAGCTGCAGCAAGTCCATTTCAAGGTCAGCTTTGTGGAAGAGAAACAAGCTGCTGTGGGCTTTGAAGGTGGCTCCTGGGTGTAACTTGTGCCTGCTTGTATGGAGTGGGACTGCAGGCAAGGATCCTGCATATTGTGCCAATATTTCAGGCCGACGAGTTTTGGGAAGCTCTCCAACACTGTGACAAGCCAGATCTCCAGAGCTGTGAGAGATGAATCTGCAAGTGTTGGAAATGGTGAGGTTTGTCTACACAGAGAAATCGCAGTGGCTTTAAATATCCTGATGGAGTTAAGGCTCTGTGCTCTCTCCTTTGCTGTGAATGAACGTTGTATTTGTATAAAGGTGTGTGATGCCAATACAACCAGTTCTGCCTGTGAAAAAAAAAAAAAGGAAGAGAAAACACACTCCCAACTGAAATAGTTATGCCTGTAGAAAAAAAAGTGGCTCAGAACTACTTCAGCAGCCTGTGTGGATCACAGCAGACAGCTCCAAAAGGCAGCACTGTAGTCGTTAGGAGATGAAGTTTATATCCTTGACTAAGACTGGAGTAAACCAACTCTGTCCCTTCTCCTGGCTTCTGCTACAGCTGCTGGCTCAAAGGGGCTGGAGGAAACTGGCCTTAAAGAGGGATCATTCCCTAGTTTTTTCAGCCCCTCAGCAGCCGTGGCTGTGGAATTTGCTGTTGTGTAGATGTGTAGTAGCTTTGATAATTCACATGGGAGTGGATTTCAAGCTGGAAGTTACCAAGATAAACTTAGCATTTTTGCTCAAGTTCCCTGGTTTCTCATGCAAATTTGAGCTGATTCTGGATTTTCTCAGATCTTCCTAACTGAAACAACTTTTATGGTGATAGCTAGGTGACTTTCTAGAGGTATACACCTTTCTGTACATAAATATCTGTCCTTGGGCTTGGGATATTCAGTGGAGTATCAGTTGATAATGGAGTATGAGCAGATTCATCGTTTAGCCTGAGCTGACTTCATTTACCTCATTCCAAATATAATTCAAAGAACATTATTCTAAGCAGCAGGGACAGCAAAGGACTTCCTCATACCATCACCTAGGGGTGTGGAGGAGGACATCTCCTACAAATAGATGGCACAGAGTTAGCTGCCCTGGAAAAGAATAGTGTCCCCAAGGACCTAGCAGAGGATGGGGGAAAAAGCAGATGAGTGACTGAATTCTGCTTTAGGAATAGATGGGGTAGAGGTGTCTAAACAGGTAATTGTGCTGGTGCAGTTGCTGGTATTCTGGAAGGGAATCTTTGACCTGTTTGGTTAATAGATGAACAAAGAGCTTCCATGTTGCTTCTCCATGATGTTTTTTCACCTTTCATAAAACCTACAATTACATGAACTCACTAAACAGTCACTCAATTTTATCTCCCTTAAACCTCTATTACTTTAGTGAAGTTGCAACCTGTTTACAGGAATCCAAACCTCTTCTCTGAGTAGCTGAAAAGGTTTTTATGTATGAGTCTCAGTGCAGAAGCCAATAACTGTGCACTGTTCTAGCTTTATATTGAATAACAAAGATCTCTGTAGCTCAATAACATACTGCAAGAAAAGGAATATAGCTTAACTCTCCAACAAAGAACTGCTGTGTGACTCTAGCATCTGTGCCTCAGTTTCTTCCCTGTAATGAGACCAGACCTGCTCCTGTCCAGGGCTCAGAGCTTTCTGAATGAGAGACAGCTGCTATAATTGTTAAGGTTAAGAGCAGCTCTCTTGCTTGCACTGGGGAAATGGAAGTCCACAGAGTAAGCAACTCACCCTCTGAAATATTTATGTGTTCCTCCCTATAAAAGCACCTGTTCTTTGTACAGAACTACAGTGAAGCAGAATACACTCACTACAGCTTGGAATGGCTATCAAGTGCTTCCTAATTGACTAATGCGGATTTCAGCTTCTTTTTTTAGCTCTTTCTACTGCACCTCCCTTCTTTAGAGAGCAGATCAGCCCTCCCTAGAATACTGAAGGCAAAACCTCATTGTGTGCAATGCACAAAGCCAGGGCCCATTGCAGAAAATGAGCTCAAATAGCAAAGATCATGCATTAAAATTGCTTATCCAGTGGCCCCTTCTTACTCAAGCTTATTCTGATGTTTGATGAATTTAGAGGAGAGCAGAAGTACATGATCTAAATCTTAATGCACTTCTTGGGCTACTCTGTGTCACAGTGGACTCTTAACAACCAGAGTTAGGGGTGAAAAGAGGAAGATGAGGTGATAATTTCAGTGTTAGTCCAGGATTCGAAGACCTGCATTCAGTTCTTGGCTGCCATATGATCTCAGTCTCCTTGGGAAGTCTTGGAGAGTGGATGCATCAGCAGCAAGAGAATGTCTAGGTACCACACAGCTGTGTAAGGCAGTAATGTAAGCAATATATCGAGCAGTATATTGAACCAACCATTTTTTCCATGCTCTTTCCATTAAAAACTATGAGTCTGAGAAGTGATCAGCTGGCTGGTTTTCCCCTTCCATTGATTCCCAACATTTTAGCCATTTCTGTAGCCTTCTGTAGTCCTTTCAGGTACCTTCCCAAGCCAGAGAGTGACTCAGGTGTGCCTTGCAAATGGGATACACAGCATCAGGACATGGTGTAGAGGTGGTGAGAAAGTGTTGTGCAGACCCACGAGGGGACAGGAAATCCTGCCTGATGTCTCTGCCCATCCCAGCCTGCTGTAGGAAACCCAAAGCACTGGAGCTATGGAAATGTTATAGAAACTTGGTGAAATTCCAGATGTCTCCTCTTCCCCAAAACCTCTCTCCTTAGCTGAGATAGCACAGAATGCTTTCTTCATGGGGAGGGAAGATAAAAAGGGAAGGTGTAAAGTGGGAAAACAAACTCATCTTTAAAATGTAGTTGGGGCTGGTGATGCAGTGAATTCAGCTGCTCAGTTGCTGTTTTGCAGTTGTTTGCTTCTGCCTTCACCCACTGATGTTGTTGAAAGGCTAATTACTGAAGTAATTGAATGCCTTCTGATTTATTCCTTCCTCTGTTTTATATCCAGTATATATTTTCATAAGTTTGGCTGTCATTACAGTGAAGGTAAAACTTTGGTCCTTTTTCTAGAGACTGAATGTAGAAGAAAATAAAAGCACAAAATATTTATAGTATCACTTGCAATATATCTGAGTATACCTAGAGTCTAAAAATACCTATTTTAATTAGTGACCTCTTGGGGGTGAGCCCAAAGCTCCATTTTTAGTTCCAAGATATTGGAGGAGGTGGAACTCCAGGACAGTTTCAGGGCATTAATGTAGTGCAGATTTCAGTTCCTGGGCGAGCAGAGGAGTGGGGAAAGTTTGTGGCTCTGCTGTTCAACATCACAGCGTGCTTACATTGTAACTGCAGTGTGACTGAGACATCTTTGAAGTCACAAAGTTCTATATTAAAAATCCCAGTGATGGCCAAGTGATTAAACCATGAAGGTGCAAGAACTGCTAGAGCCTACTGTTATGGGAAAGGAATTATGTACTAACTACCTAAATGCAGAGAGCTTTGATGGAAGGTATTGGTTACCTGCATGGAAATGGGCTTGTAAAGAATAATTATAAGTTAATCAGTGGTATAAGTAATTTTTAAAAACAGTTACATTAGAGAATTCTCCTTTGAGTTCTGCTTTTGTGTTTCCATTGGCATAAACATGAGTGTACATGCACTGTGTTAAGTTATTTGCCAAATTTGTAGTCTGTAACATCCTGCTGTCTGACTAGCCCTGATGGGCAGGGTTAATATTGCTGTGGAAAACTGAATTTAAGATTGTCTGATTTACTAAATCTCAATCTTAAGTGTTATGCTGGATAAGTGGGAGGAGGGAGGGGGAACGTTTATCTTGCGTAATGCTGTAACACAGAAATTGGAACTGAAAAGTGGTTGCATCTTATTATATTTACTTTTATTGTTCTGAAATAGTAATGACAGACTGTTCCCTTGCTTGTCTCCAGACCCATGCAGATGTTGCTGCAGTGTAGCTAAGGAAGGAGCTCATTTGCTACCAGGAGGACCAGCTATGTGCGTGCTCTGACCCTACAGTGAGTTTCAGCTGGCTTGCTCCCTTTCCACTAAGTGTAAACTACTTCAAGCTTTTGTTTACTGCTGCATAAGAGCCATGTAAGTGGGAAAACAGAGAATATCAACTTATTCCTGTGCTTGTGTAACAATGGCACTGCTCTGGCTTCAGAAGAACAATGCCTGGTCCTGAGAGTAAAGGAGATCAGCCTGGGATCCACAGGCTGGAGTTTTTAACAGGGCATAGAGGAGTGGGGAATGGTACCCGCTTGCTCATGAAGCTCCTTTAGACCTTTGTGAAAGTACCATGTGCTCTGCTTATCTCTGCATTCCTAGGTATTAGCTCCAGGTAGTTTAATTAAGCAGTTGAGTTATTTCTCTGTACTATGATCAGTGTGATACACTGTTCATGTGCTATCAGCGTGGGACATCTGGGCCATTTAGGGACACACATAGCTAGCAGCAGTAGGTTAGGTTAGATGGAGGGCTTGAGTAACTGAAGTCAACGTGAGTCTTTCCCATGACTCTGATTTGAAGGTAGATAGAGCCATATTTTGGCCTGAAATTTATGCATACTTGTCAGAAAGTGTCCCTGTAGGACAGAGTTGAAATGCAACGTTGGAGGAGGGCTTGAGAGTAACTTGTACAGCTGTAGTCAGTGTCACACTTAGGATGATTCTCTCGCATGTACAAGCTGGCCTGTTCTAACTCCATTTACAGTGGGACCTCTCTTTATTTCCAAAGGAGGTGGCATTTTTGGTGGCTTGTCCTTTCACATGCTCTTCTTCCTCCAGCTGTTGCCAAATGCACTGAATTGTTACACAGCTGCTGTTATGTGACTGCTTTTATAGGGACAAAAGGCCCAGTACATCTGAAATGATCCCTCTTTCTCAAGGCAGGAGCAGGGGCAGCAGCAGTGGGTATTTACTAAGAATACCTCTGGAATAAAGAAGTGTGCCTGCACGTATCACTTTGCACACTGCCACTCCTCCCAAGGGAACTGAGGAAATCAGCCAATTAAGCTTTAAAATAGCAGAGTTAGGTGAAAATCCTTCTGTCTGATTCTGCAAAGGTTTAAAGAGACCTCTTAGTTTGGCAGGAGATTCGTTTTGGGAAACAACTGCTTAAAGAATCCCCCTTATTTGTCTGCTGTCAGTCAGGGTCTCAGTTTGCTGCCCCAGTGGTAAACATTCACCTCCACTCTGTGAGTGTTGTCTCTGTGTCCCCAGCTCTTTTCAGCCAGTGGGAACTGACACTGAGGAGCCAGCATGTCTTTATTGCTGGGAATCTACACTGTCTGTGTGCAGATATTGCTGCTGTTAGCTTGGAAATCTGTCTGTGTAGTGCTGAAAGCAAGAAACAATTATAAAACTGGGATTCTCTTCCTGGGTCTGCTGCTGAAGCCTGATCATTTGAATGGCTGTAGTTGCTGGAGGCATCACATAAGATAATAAGATACACCAGCAAGACTGGTACAAATAATTATCTCAGAAGAAGTGACCAGAAGGAGTTGCTCAGGTGTGTTTATTGCAGGTTAGAAAGTGCCCTTGAAGGTCACATCTTCTAACTAGTCACAGAATAAGTGCAGCAGTGGTAACAATTTCTACCAATGTGTTCAAGCTCTGACCATAATTACCCTGTGTCATGGTATCTGCCCTTGAATTCATACCTACAGGTTGTAGCAATGTGGCTTTATACGGATAACTCTCCACCAGCAATCAGATCAGGATGTTAATTTGCTCTGTACAGACTTCTGATTGCCTGTTGAAATTAAAATAAGTTTTAACCACAGTACCCTGGGCTGATTTTGTGTTAGGTGAAAGCACAGTAGTTCACATTTGTATACATTAGAAGGGTTGGGAAGAGGGATGGGTAATGGTCTAATGGCTAGGAATATGATGGGATAAAGGTTGGACTTGATGACCCTGGAGATCCCTTCCAACCATAATGATTCTATGATTCTATGATAATGTTTGCAGATAATTAGTTTGTTTAGGCTAGATAAATCTTCAAAGAGTGAGAAGCTTCACAGGGATATAGTCAAAGGTATGTGGAGGGGCAGCAGGCTGGCCAGCCTGTGCAAGTATGTGTGTGTGTTAGGAACTACTGGAGAGCTAAAGGCAGGTAGGGACTGTTAATACCTCTCATGTAAGTTAAATGCAGCCACAGAGCCAAGACACTACCACTGAGTGTCTAATGGTGCTTCATTAGCACCGTGCTCTTGAATAAGTTCTATCTATTATGGATTACAGAACAAGTTTATACCATTTCTTGTATTCTACCCAGAGCTTGGCCTCTCATAGAGAAAAGACCATGGGCTGGGTGATCTTGGTGAACTCATCTGCTACAAAAGACTTTAAAAGATAAAAGGCTTTGTTATCCATTGCCATTCTTATGAATCTTTCATCTTATTAAATTAATCTTAATATAATGCCTCTTTTCAACAGGAAGCTATCAAATGGATCCCGAGATTGTGGTCATTCTAATCCAGCTCATTCAGATTTACTTATCTCGTGATAAAAAGCATAGCTGGAATACACAGAAGAAGATAAATATTTCAGATGTCTACTTGGAACCACTGTAAGTAGATCTTGTCTCTCCAGTAATGTAATTTTATCTGGCAGTGTCTAATTGCAGGTGGTTGCTGAATCTAAGGATGAAGTTTCTCTGGTTTGCATCATAACAATCTCTCTGAAGCCCAAAGCAATAAGAAAAATTAAGATGATTTTAAATTGCCCTCAGTGATCCCACTGTTGCACAGGGGATATTTTTCTTGGGCTTTCGTGGATTTCAGCAGTTCAAAACTTTATTTCTTCTTTGTTGGAAAAGAAGTTCTGAAACCTCCTGTAAGATGAGAAGGTTCATGAATTGGTTCAGTAGTCAATCACTGACATGTGAGACAGAGACTGAACTAGGCAAGTGTTTTCTTAAAGGCATCACCCCCAGCAGCCATTTCTGACACTTCTAAAATGTAAAATTTTGGTCATACTTTACCGTGGTTTGCATGAGAGTTTCTGTCTGAGGCAGCAGAAGGTACAACTGGTTGCTCTGCACTGTTGAAGCAGATTGGTGGCCTTATATTCAGAGCCAGTGTGCCACCTTGGAATACCATTTTGGATCCCCTTTGCCAGCCATAGACCTCTTGATCAAGAGCTGGCTCACCAGTCAGCTGCAGGTGTCTGCTCCATTTGTAGCTATCCCCTTCTTTTAAATTATTGAGCCAGTTTGATCCCTGCACTAGAGGGCAGTCAGAGTCAGCTGCACCAGCTGGTAGGTATGTCACACCAGCCCTGGGAAAAGTGGGGGAATCTCTGAGCAGAAGGAGCTGCCAAGGCTCAGGACTTGCCTTTTAGTCCTTCAGCCCCCCAGGGCCAGGTGTGAGGAGCACAGGCACTGCCATTTCTCATCGGGAATGAGAAGTTGAAGTGTGGTGGCCGCTGGATCCCTCTCCATAAGTCATTTATGCAAGTTAATCCCTTTTCCTTGGCTGTTCTTCACCCCAACTTCGCATGGGTTGGGTATTTTCTGGCCACAACTCATAAATTTTTTATGTAGCTGAGTCAAAGTGAAAATAACTGGCTAGGAATGAAATGCTGAGAAAATTGCTGAATTACATGATTCCAGTGTGACAGGACTTGGACGGCTGTCATTGATTTCAATAGACATTTAAGTACCTGGGTTGGTCTGGAAAATCAAGTGTGGCATATTTACATAGTCCCTATACCACTGTAGAAGCCATCAAAGCAATTCTGTCTGCTGCAAAGCTTTCTGCTGCTCACGAGTCCAGTTGACTTGCTCCACACCACCTTCATGAAGGGCTACGTTCACTTGTTTGGAAGATCCTGCAACATTTCACATTCTGTTTGAATTGTAAGAAGGACACTGGGAGTATCCATTCCCTGGTGTCTGAACATGCCTGGCTTCTGGCTTCAGCTTGGTATGGACTGTTGGGCTGTGCCCTGTGGCATGGGGTTTAGTGGATCCTTTTAGAAAGAGTGCGGGCTCCCATGAGACAGAGTTTGCTCAAGATTTGGAAAGAAAAGCCATTGTGTAATTGGGGAAGTGTATGTGAAGCACAAAGCAGGAGAGAAAATGGAATTTGATGGCAATAGATCTGGGATACTGGGTAGCTGATTTATTTAGGAGAAAGGAATTTTTCTCCCTCACAGCCAGCACTGTGCTGTCCATGGCATGCTGAATTTGCCTCTGGACAAGTAAGCGTTGCCTGATGCCTCAGACAAGATACCAGGCTTGGTGGTTGCTAATGTGACCTGGCCTAGCAAATCCTGTGGCGTGTTGAAGGGAGAACCCTAGCAACCATCTGCTTGGAAATCTGGATGTGAGGTGAGCACATCAAAGCAAGAACCTCACCATAAATACCATGCTGCTGAGTTGAGTGGCAGCTTTTTGTGAGGAGCAGTTGACTTCTCAGACAGGTCCAAAAGAGATTTTGGGTAAGAGCTGTTCTTTTTCCATCAAAAAGCTGACAAAAGGCAGAAAAGGAGATGGCTCTGTTATCGTGTCTGGTTGAGGGTCCATGCCACCAAGCCATCTTGGTGACTCCGCCATCACATGCCCTGGTATCCATAGCCTGGTAGCATTCAATCCTGGTTTTCCACCATCTGCACTAGACAACCTTCTATTCTGGCTTGCTGCTGCTGTTTATGGCTCTGGCAGTTGGAATGGCAAACACGGATCCGAGCATTACCAAAGGCAAAGTCCTGTGTAGAGGTGACAGTGTGCATCTGGAACTGCTCCAAGCTAAGTCCTCCTTCTTCCTTCATGTGCTTAAGCAGGAACCAGGAAATATCTTAAGGGTGTTGTTTTTTTTTTCCTCCTGATTCTTGCTTATTCTTTCCACAAAGGGCTGGCAATTTGTAAACATCCTCAAAGCACAAGGTGTGCTCTGAGCTTTTGCTTTCTCAGGTTCCACATCTGTTTACACTACAATAAGGCTGAATAAATGAAGGGCAGTGGGAGCATCTCTTAGCTTTGTTTTCTGGCTGGCATTTCCAGTCTGGTCTAGAACAGCTGAACCCAGGAAGGGATTCCCACAGTTGTCAAAGGGCTCTGCATGAATATGTTCAGGGTCAGTCCTACATCTGTTCTATTTTGCATGCCCTAAACCCAGCAGTTTCACTGGGTGCAGACACTTTTTGGCAATGGCAACATCAGATCCCCCAGCAGGGATCTCCTTGTGTTGAGGCTAGAGGAGATTTGTGTCTCATTGCCCTGTGCTTTGTGCAATCCCTCTGCTGCAGCATAAGGACATAGGGAGTACAAGGTCCCACCATTCTTGTTTCATACTATTTCACACCACCTTTGTACTCTCACCATTTCTGTAGGGGACTGTGTGTGACGCAGGGCAGCGAGGAGGAGGATTGCTAAGGCCTTGAGAAGTGCTTGTCCTGATCACTGAGACTTACCAGCTCTTGAGCATGAACAAATTAATTCAAAGAAAATAAATCATTTTTTAAAACATCAGGCTCTTTTCCTTCTCCTCCTTTCCCTTTCCCTTTCTCTCTCCCCTGATGTTCCCTCTCCTGTTTCCTTTCTCTTTCTTCCTTTTTTTCCACTTTTCTCCTCCTTCTCCTTCTCCTTCTCCTTCTCCTTCTCCTTCTCCTTCTCCTTCTCCTTCTCCTTCTCCTTCTCCTTCTCCTTCTCCTTCTCCTTCTCCTTCTCCTNCTTCTCCTCCTTCTCCTCCTTCTCCTCCTTCTCCTTCTCCTCCTTCTCCTCCTATTTTTTAATCTCCTCACCTATGAGCACCAAAATTTCTTTTAACCTTCTCTTCCAAATTTTCAGAGAGCTCTGGCCTCAAACAGGAGCTGATGTACCAAACCCCCATGAGGGAGGTCTATTCTTACCTTATTTCTGGCCTATTTTTGCTCCAAAGAGAGATGGACGCTCTCTGAATCTCAGAATGGTATCCAAAGTTCCAGATGTTTCCCCTGACCACTGTTGCCCTTGTCCATCACTTGTCCAGAACTCATACTCTGTTGTTTGTAAAGTACTTGTCCGCTTACAGGGGGAAAAGAAGCTTCTATAGAGGTGGGAAATGTCACTGCCTTTCTCTTTTGAGGGGAAAAAAGTGGGAGAGCACAGCATAAAATGAGCACTTGAAAGGCAGTAAAGGACAAAAGGACAGAACTCACACACTCCAGGTCAGCTGGGTGCCAGGTGTTCCCCCACCCAAGGTTCATCACCTGGGGCAAGCAGTTTTCTTCACAGTGGTGTCAGGCAAGGCACTTGATTTGTGAATAAGAAACTGAAAGACAGGGAGATCAAGGGGACATTTGCTCCACAACACAAAGGTGGGGCTGTTCCCACAGATAAAATGCTGGCTCAGGGAGATGGACCTAGGCTGCTTTTAGATGAGGCAACCAAGGTACTTGGTTGTACAGTTCCATCAGCCTGGTTCTTTCCTGGTGCTGACAATAAGTCCTCAGGTAGCTGTGCCTTCCTCTGTAGCTTTGTTGGCACCAAAAGGGCTGGAGCACCTCCCCTATGAAGACAGGCTGAGAGAGTTGGGGGTGTTCAGCCTGGAGAGGAGAAGGCTCTGGGGAGACCTTCGAGCACCTTCCAGTGCCTGAAGGGGCTCCAGGAAAGCTGGAGAGGGACTGGTGCCAAGGGCAGGGAGTGATGGAACAAGGGGGAACGGGTTCCAACTGCCAGAGGGGAGATTTAGATTGGATATTGGGAAGAAATTCTTTCCTGTGAGAGTGGTGAGACCCTGGCCCAGGATTCCCAGAGAAGCTGTGGCTGCCCCTACCTGGCAGTGTCCAAGGCCAGGTTGGATGGGGCTTGGAGCAACCTGGTGTGGTGGGAGTTGTCCCTGCCCATGGCAGGGGGATTGGGACTGGGTGATCTTTAAGCTCCCTTCCAACCCAAACCACAACAGGAAACGGCCTGAAATTGCAGCAGGGGAGATTCAGGTTGGACATCAGGGACAATTCCTTCCCTGTGAGGGTGATTGGGGGTGGGAATGGGTTGCCCAGGGAGGTGGTGGAGTCCCCATCCCTGGAGGTGTCCAAGAGGTGTCTGGATGTGGTGCTGGGTGCTGTGGGTGAGTGGGGATGGAGGTGGGGGTTGGACTGGGTGAGCTTGAAGGTTTCTTCCAACCTCCATGATTCTGTGATTCTATGAAAAGTAACATCACGTCAGATTCCTGGGATATCATTTTGGACAGACAGCCACACTGCCCTCTCCCACTTTCTTTAATTAATTTAAATTTAATTTAACTTCTTAAAGGCTTTGCAAGTAAAATCCTACCTCCTTGATGCTTTTTCGTAGGTTTTGATGGGCTTCAGATGGGATGGCTGACTTGGTGGGCAAACACCATAGTGGTGATGCCTAGGGAGGGAAGTCCATTGTATTGCCTTAGTGATGAAGAATAAATGCAGGCAAGGGCAGAAGGGATGGGGGAGCAACAAACCCTACTGTGTTTCACTGAAGGGAGAAGAGTTGCTGGAGAACTATTTCCATGGCAGCAGTTCTCTGGAGTTAGTAGTATTTTTGCATAACAGTTTATCAGACTAAAACTGCAATTCAGAAAAAAAACCAAAGCCCCAAACCCTTCATAATAATCCGTGGGTTTAAAGAAAGATGTTTTTCACCTTTGTTGCCTCTTTCACTTTCCTTTTCTTTTGGAGAAATGCCTAATGGAAACCACACGTGTCACTTGTATGCAGCAGTACATAAAGTGAGAAAACTTTTCATAAATTGATCTCCTCTTGTGTTGGAAGTTGATGCAGGCCTGCTAACAGATGCATTCTTCACTGCATTAGGGGTTTATTCCCTTTTTAATCAGCCACATGATGCTATCCAAATATCATTTAACGTATAATCGTCTTTTGTCCAGAAGCCCAAATATTTGTATTGCTAGTAAGAACTCATTAAGGTGGCACTCAGACTTTTTTTGGTCCCCTGAATGCTGCCAAGTAGTTAAGCTGTAATATATTCAGGCATTTGAAAAGCTGCAGCCTGAGTACTCTCCCTAGTTATAAATTTGCTATTCTTGGAACTAACTGTCCAGTTAGTACAAGTATTTCCAGCAACAGCAGGTCCAACCTGGTTCAAAGGTGGTGTACCTGGTGATGTGTCACATCATAGTCTGTGTGGAAGTTCCTCTATGAAGACATAGAATCATAGAATCATAGAATCATTCTGGTTGGAAGGGACCTCCAGGGGCATCAAGTCCAACCTTTATCCCATCATATTCCTAACCATCAGACCATCAGACCATGGCCTCAAGTGCCTCATCAACCCGTTTGTTGAACACCCCCAGGGACGGTGACTCCACCACCTCCCTGGGCAGCCCATCCCAGTGCCCAACCACCCTCTCAGGAAAGAACTTCTTCCTGATATCCAACCTAAACTTCCCCTGGTGGAACTTGAGGCCATTTCCTCTCATCCTGTCATCAGCAATTCAGGAGGAGAGACCAACACCAGCCTCACTACAACCTCCCTTTAGGTAGCTGTAGAGGGCAATAAGGTCTCCTCTCAGTCTCCTCTTCTCCAGGCTCAATAACCCCAGTTCCCTCAGCTGGTCTCCATAAGGTTTGTTTTCCAGACCTCTCCCCAGCCTCGTTGCCCTTCTCTGGACTCACTGCAGCACCTTGGAGCAAGTACATTAAAAATTCTCGAAGATCTGTACTGTGCATGGTGTTGCTAGAAGCGCTGCTTTGCTTCAATTCTAGGCTTTTAGTTAAGCAAAAAATCAGTATTCTTTTTGTATTCACTCACAGATTGTGGCAGTGTATCAGGTGATACAAGATCTGACTTAGCAGAGCTGAAGGAAAAGCCCAGAAGAACGTGTGCTGTGCGTGGTGATCTGAACTTGTGCACATAAGCAAATATTCTGGTACTCTGGACATTTCAGATCTGAAATACATGAGCAGCCTTCAGATCAAAGGATCCCTAAGTGTTTTATTATGCTGATCTATCTAATAATATTGTGCAAATTCCAAAGTACCAGTATCTGGTAAACATTCACTTACCCACCTCTGATAGGAAGGAATTGCAGGAATCAATCATAGTTACTGTCTAACAGCAGCTCAGGTTTGTGCCAAGAGGAGAGAAAGCTCTTACTCATATGAAATGATGGGACAAGGTCTTGTAGCTGATGCCCTTGCCATAGTTTTAAGTGTACATACCTACATCCTTCCAAAGGAGCAGAAGAGACTGAATGCCAGGTCAGGGGCAAGGTCTTGAGTCCTGCTCGGGGTTGTAGGGATTGCCCCAGTGGTTCTCATGGGGTGGTGCTCATGGAGACCAGATGCAACTGAGATCTCCTTGAAGGTGTACTGGGCTGTGGGAGTGAACTGGGGAAACAGACTGGTAGTGATGGGTGGGTGGGCTTGGGGAAGGGGAGAATGAAGGAGTCCAAGTGTTTGCAAGACGATGCCTCTTTGCCCCAGTTCTGTCTGGTGTTGCCCTGGTTCTGCTGTGCAGGCAGCAGTGGGGACTTGAGCACTTCTGTCAGGTTTCTGTGGGTTTTGGCTACAGAGGGTACAAATGGCTGGCACTGAGCATGTACACAGTGCTGATTGGTGGTCAGGCTGGGAAACAGCATCAGTGGTATCTAATGGAGCTGGTCCAGAAATGTCACTGGTGGATTGACCAATATGGATTACAGTAACACACAGGGTGGTGCAGCAAGTGGCCATGTGCTTGTCACAGCAGGTGATTGCAGAAGGCTGGGAAGAGCAGCAGACTCACTAAAGGACAGGGCAGCTTGATCTTAAGGAGGCAAGAAACTGGTAGAGGAAACAGAAGGAAACACCCATCCCATACTCCTTGAAATCTTACTGGCTCCTCATTCATAAGGCTTAGTGGTGTTGCCATGCTTTTCTGGTGTTTGAATTGTGAAAGGTTCAAATGATGTTCTCCTGTGGTTGGCCAGAATCCTACAAATCACATGGAATCACCTTCATTTTTCTCTGCCAGTGGGACAGAGAAGAATCACAATTTGAGGCCATGGTCTGATGGTCCAATGGTTAGGAATATGATGAGATAAAGGTGGGACTTGATGACCCTGGAGGTCCCTTCCAACCAGAATGATTCTATGATTCTAATTTTTCCTCTGCAGAAAAAGGAGTTCAGCTGTCAGAGCTAGGGTGATCTTTTTTCTAGGTGTGGTTGGGTCTTGGTTGGTTGTTTTTTCCTCCATACCAAGCTTTTTCAGGTCTGTATTATTTTAGTTAGAACATGTTACTATTTTAATCTCTCATCAGCCCAAACCATTGACCTAATACGTCTTCTGAGATAAAATGCATTATTTGATACAGGAAAATTTGTGTCAGTTTAAAAGGATAAATTGCATGCTCACCAGCAGAAGAGAGCCCTCAAGGATCAGGTCTCAGGTTCTGACTGTGCAAATGAGTGCTGATTCAGGTAATTCAGTTTTCAACGAGGTAGGCAACACCCCACAATGTCACATTGAGGCCCAAAATATATTTCAAGCAGCTCTTTGCTAAGATCATGCGTGTGTCCACCCATTTGTTTACAGAACCAGGCTAAATACAAGGCCAAAGCTTCACTGTAGTTCAGCTAAGATTCTGAAAAGAAAAGAAATCCTTCTGGATTTCAGTATATTGTGTGTTAATTTAAAACTTCTCCACTGCTGTGGAGAGCAAAAATTGAACCTGGCTAGAGGCAAGCGGTGAAGATAGAGACTGTGAATTGTTCTGACCCCTGCAAAGAGAAAATCCCCCAAATCAACTCTGCTATCAGAAAAATAAATCAGGTCCTTAACATTCTCACAGCTCTGTCTGAGTCACAGCATTTTAATAACACCACTAAGAATGCTGTTGCCAATTATCTCATTATCCAAGGCAGAAATCCCCCAGCCTAGGCTTTCTACCAAATCCCTTCTCATGGTGGCTGGAGGCTCTGAGAAAGGATGGCCCTACGCTGGCAGAACCTTTGTGGAAGCCTAGGGGAGTTTGCTTTCACTGTGAGCTGCAGGAAACAGTTGGTGAAAAGCTGAGTTTCATGGTAAGCACTGTCAGGCAAATCACAGAATCATAGAATCATTATGGTTGGAAGGGACCTCCAGGGTCGTCAAGTCCAACCCTAATGATTCTATGAGTCTATGATTGGCCAAGTCCAAGAAGGAACACAGGCACCTGAGCTCTTGCTGATCTCCACAACAGGGTGTGGCTTACATTTCTTCAGGTGCCTGGCCCCGTGTCTTCTTTTGTCTTTCAGGATTAACATACCAAAGTTGAAAAGTTTGCTTGTTTTCACAAAGAACAAAGGAGCGGTGTGTTTTCAAGAGCCATGGGCAAATGGGGTGGCAGTGCAGGAAGGAGAGTCCTGGTGAGGATGGTGAAAAAGCCAAGGGTAATCTCAGGTTACCCAACATGCAGCTGAGTTGTGCTGAATTCACAGTCCTTCAGCCAGACTGCTGGACCATATGCTGACTTCAGCCGTGCCAGTAGTTCAACAAGTACACCCAGGAGATGAACCAGCCCCAGGGCAAACTGAGCTGGTGCACTGGTGGCTCTGAGTGTCTTGTACGAGCACCCTAGGTGCTCCAGGTTTCCTAAAGAATACCAGGGCAGGGGAGGAATGAAATACCAGGGAGAGTTTGCACCCTCCAGTTACTTTGTGTCCTTGCAGAAGTCCTCAGAGGCCACTATCATAGAATCATAGAATCATAGAATCATTCTGGTTGGAAGGGACTGCCAGGGTCATCAAGTCTAACCTTTAAACCATCAAGTCCAACCTTTAAACCCAGTCCAACCTTTAGTCCACTAAACCAAGTGCACATCCCCCACAGTCCTTGGGGCAAGAAAATACAACCTGACCGAAAAAGCAAAGATCTAGGAATGCATCTTTGCATCTGGGATTTAGGACTGATGTTTGCAGAGGTCTAGTAATGCATCAGATCTAAGCATGGGTGAAGTGGTCTACTGAGTTGCAGCATATGTAGTTTTGATTTGAGTTGACAAGCCAAGCTTCCAGCAGTATCCACCACACATGCAGAGTTCCCCAAAAGTTGTGTGGCCTTCACAGACCATGCCTCTTCAAGGTGGCACCATTGTCCTTTTAGAGTCACTGCAGCTTATTGCTGGGAACACACGTGCCAGGCAAATAAAAAAATCCTTGTACAGCACCTTCTTTCCTGTTGCTATTGCTTCTACTTGTGGAAGGTCTTTCAGACCAGCACTCATGTACAGAGAAACGTTGCACAAGAAATGAATCTTTCCCTGTGCAGGCACGGAGCAAAGAGGATTTGTTCCACCCCTCTTCAGATACCTAGAAGGTTTGTCTTGATGGTGGTGCAACCTCAGACCTGCTCTTTCCTGAATCCCACCTTTCATGACCACTCTAAGGAGACACAAACATGTTTGTTTTCTTTGTGAGAAGGTATAATATTATTTAATTCATTGCAACACCTCAGGATTTCTGTTGGAACAAGAAGCTTGAAGAAGAGTCCATGCCTTTTTGAGAGAGGGAGGCAAAAACCAGGAATACAAAAAGCCATCATGTATGTATAGCTACTGGAAAAATCTAAGGAAAACTCCAAACCCTACTGCACATGACCAATTATCCATCTTTTTTCATGTCTTAGGGAAACATATATAATAATTGCAGGCCTTCATCAATGGTAGATGAGTCATTTAATGCCAAAACTGTAACAAAGAGTCCAAACCTCTAAATTCAAGTCCGTTTCACTCTGCAGTCCTGTTTAATTATCCAGTTTTGGCATCTTGGCTAGAGAGTGATAGACTGTGCATATCCACTGACTTAAACTCCAGATTGTATTTGTAAACTATCAGTGAGGAGGATGGTAGGTAGAACCAGATCCTGACCTCTCCTGGGTGATATTGCACTTACTTAACCCAGATGAGGAGAGTGCCCAGGGAGTTGAAAGGAGTTCAGTAAAACTTCAGTGAAACTGGAGAGTCAGCACAATTGCAAAGGCAGAAAGGGGAACATATGACAGCTTGCATTATGACCTAGAAACTCAGGGGCTCCGTTTTTGTAACCATTCTGCACTAAAACCAGAAACAGGGCTAAAACATAGCCCTGCCCTGCGCTAGAAATTCTGATGGCCAGCCATACAGTTTATGTGGAAAATACAAGTATTCTCTGCACATACTGCAGGCCTTTGTTTTGCTTTTCATCTGCCTTGTTTTTCCTGGTCTTTGGTCTTCTATGTTTGCTAAAATTATTAAAAATGCCATTCCAAACACGGCCCTATTGCTGCTCTGCAACATTTCCATGAGCAGGTAGCCTCTCAGATATTCTCATCCTTCACCCACAGTTAAGGTCACACAGTGATTTCCATTACAAGAGTCTCTTATTGTATATTTTTTTTCCCAAAGTTGCTTGGAACTTCAATAAACTCTGTCATTCAGGGTGAAATCTTCCATGCCAGGTGTCTACCTCAGGACTCTTTTGCTTAATTTAAAACAAAATCACCCATTTCTGAGGACAAGGTGATGCAGAACGTGTACATCTGCCCACGTTAGAAATCTCACTGTCAATTGAAAAGCTCTGGTACTCCACTCCTTCACCTTGTTTGGAGGTCAATACAAAGCTGCCCTGATTTTTAGAAGTGCCTTTGTCATTTCTTCAAGTCTGAAAAAAAGGTGGGACTGAAGCACTTGGGCTGTGCCTGGGGAAGGGACCTAGAGTTTGGAAGCTATCTTCTGTAAGAAATGGAAACCAGTGCAGCCTGAAGTGTCCCAGCAGTGGCAGCATCTGCCTGGCCTCAGGCAAAAAGTGCAGGCACCAGAGAGAAGAGGGTTGACCACAGGCAGAGGGTTTTACTCCAGAACTTAAGTCTGGGTCTGTTGTTCATGTTCAGCACATAAATTTGAGATTCCCTGGCAGACCAGGTACTTGAGGCTTCCTCCTAGGTGAAGTCCATGGACAGGAGTTTTCCACCACGAGAAGTTTCTCTGTTATCTCAGGTGAGCAAAAGCTGATGAGGAGCTGATGTTCTAGCTACATATGATCAGCCTTGTGAGGACTAAGGTGAAACTTTGATGTTGCTCTTGTTTATTTTTCTTTGGAAGCATTGTGGGACGTAATTCACACACCACCAACAACATTGCAGCCATTCAGATGCCAGAATTGTCCTTGCAACCATATTCAGCCCTCTTTGTGGCATAAGAATGGTGTGGAGAGTACAGAGAAACACTTGAGACATTATGATGTCAAGGTGACCAGCTGGAGAGGTACCTCCACCTCCAGACTCTGCTCATTAAACTGTCTCCTCTGGGACTTACAGCTCTTCTTAAAGAAGCTTCAAAGTATTGCCATTTTCTTTATGTCAGGCTCCTTCCTCTCCTCCTCTCTCCCTCTGCTTTATACTGATGAAAGTATTAACTACACTATGAATAAAAAGCATAGGGTTATGGCAAGATATCAGACCTCCCATCATAATAACTGGGTGTCAGGAAGAAAAGGCAGAAGTGGGTTTTTGAGGTGCGTATATTATTTTTTTCACTTTTTCCCACTGTGGACAGAAGCTGTAGGAGCAGGTCTGTGATACTGCCACAACTTTAGAGCAGCTACAGACAGGTCTGCTGCAAGGACAGGCAAGGTAGGTCTGCTACAGGCTGCAAGGTGATGATGGCCACAGTGCCTGCTTGGCCAGTACAAAAACTTCAGCTGCTGTTGGAGCTGTTGCTGTTGCAGAAGGGGCCAAGGTCCTTCCCTGGCAGCTGCCACAGGACCCAGTGCATGAGGAAGGGTCTCAGCAGATTTACAGAATCACAGAATTCTAGGGTTGGAAGGGACCTCAAAAGATCATCCAGTGCAACCCCCCCCTGCCAGAGCAGGGTCACCTAGAGTCCATCACACAGGAACGCATCCAGGCGGGGTTTGAATGTCTCCAGCCAAGGAGACTCCACAGCCTCTCTGGGCAGCCTGGTCCAGTGCTCTGGCACTCTCACAGGAAAGAAGTTCTTCCTGAGATTCACATGGAACCTCCTGTGCTCCAGTTTGCATCCATTGCCCCTTGTCCTATCATTGGTCATTACTGTAAAAAGCTTGGCTCCATCGTCCTGACCCTCACCCTTTCCATATTTGTAACCATGGATGAGGTCACCCCTCAGTCTCCTTTTCTCCAAGCTAAAGAGCCCCAGCTCCCTCAGCCTTTCCTCATAAGGGAGATGTTCCACTCCCTTCATCATCTTTGTGGCTCTGCACTGGACTCTCTCAAGCAGTTCCCTGTCCTTCCTGTTTCTTCCTTCCCTCCTGCCCTGCCTCTCCTCTCCAAGCAGCAATGGGAGCTTTGCCTGTGCTGCTCAGTTAATTTCCTCTGGAAGGGAAGGTGGGGTTGCTGCTGAAGGAATACTAGAATAAGATTCTTGGAAAAGACTTAATATTTAAGAGTTTTCCCTTTAAAGTGCAGAACACTGAGTTCTAGGAATTAACTACTTACTTGGCTTACTTTGCCACTCGTGGGTATTGCAGTTGTATCAACCTCAGGCCCTCTCACCCCATGGTACATGCTCTTGAATTCTCTCCTCAACACACACATAAAAAAATCATGAAACATGCAGAGGCAACTGAGAAGAAATAATACACATCTAACTTTTTTTAGGTATACAAACAAAACCAGACAGTTTGCCATATTTTCTGGTCAAGTTTGCTCATGGGATAAATATTAAATGTGACTTGGGTTGTGGACTACTTCAGGATTGACCATCAAGGCAAGATCACAAGGCAGAACTTGAGCTGAACATAACTTGCAAAGCCTTGAAATGGGTTCATGAAGCTGGAAGTGTGCGTGTTGGAGAAAGCTGCAGTGCTAGAGCAGCTGTAACACAAGATCTCTGCTACCCTGTTGATGTTGCTTAGCTCTTAGTACTAATGAGTATTAAGTGGCTTAGTTGTCTTAAACTGCTCTAAAGGCTTAGACAGATTTAAGTAGTTTAGCTTATATATGTGCCAGTCATGATTCATGAGGTTGAGGGATCCTGATTAAAGCAGTGGATTGTCAGGACGTGTCCAGACACACAGTTCAGCTCTGATGAATGTTTGACATTTTGAAAAAGTCATCATTTTCAGGCTTTTTCCCGGATTTTTCTTTTAAATAGAGGAGCATCACACATAAAAACAGAGGCTTTGCGGCATTGAGGTTCAGGGCAGAAATGAATTTCCTAGCAGTAAGGATGTTCCCAAATATTAACTCTGGAACTAAGAGCTGATCTGAAAAGCTAAAATGGTATTTCTGTGCTCTTTGGCAGCAGTAGTTTGGCATGTTACTTATTTTTGATTTTTCACTGGTATCCTAGGGTATTTCCCCAGGAGGAGATGATTGAGATAATGCCTAGGTCTTACGTGGTGCTTCTCATCTGCTCCTTGAAGCAGCTGTTTGCATTGCCCACCCCAGTTTGAAGAAAGAGAGTTGACAAAGGCTTTGGAGGTTTGCAACAGCTACTTGTTCCCCCCTGACACAGTAAGGAGGCACCAGTGCCTCTCCTTTGCCCTTGGGGAGCAAACTCACTATTCCCATAAAACAAAGCTGAACCAAGGCCTGAATGTAGGAGACCCAGCAGCCCAGCAGTCTGCTTGGAAATGTTTGTGTGAGAGGCAAAGGTAGGTGACCATCCTTTGTGTCAGGAAGGGTTTCAGGGCACATAGAAGAGGATGGGCAGCAAAGACCTGGGTTGGGCAGGAAACCCAGAAGGCCCTGAAGTTGGTGACACTGAGTTCAAGCCCCGTGGCTGTGTGTGGGAATGTGTTAGCTTTGCTAAGATATATATTTAGCCTAACTTTTGCCAGTGCTAATTGATTATAATTTTATTCTGCATGAGCACTGCTTTGCTGAAAGGCTTTCTGGAGCTCAATCTACAAAGGAAGGTTGCTGCCCTGTGTTCCTTGTCCAGTGTTGAAGGGGTCCAAAGTTGGGTGATTGCCCTCATCTTCCTATCACAACTCCTCACTCCTGCCCAGAGTTGATTTGCTCCTTGGCAGGGAGCTCCGAGGAGGAGGGATTGCTCTGCCATGGATTCAGTTGGAAATGTAAGAATGGACCCTGCTGAGTGAATATTTATGTCTGGAAGATGCTTAACGTGCTTGGCACACTGCTAGAAATACTTCAGTGATAATGGCAGCAATACTGTCTCTCTAGTAAAGACCTTTACAAACACAGAAGAGAAAGAAAAGCAAGAGTAGTAAAACACTACAGCTCTCCATTCATCCTGGGGCAGTTTCAGGAAAATTCTTTGCCAGGGACAACTTTGAGTTAAAAAATACCTTTTGCTAGTGCCACAAGCTCTGAACTGGTGAAAAGAAAGGGTCTGTTTGCATTTGTGCTGAAGAGATAATGTTTATGTGTTCCTAATTTTTAGATAATACTGCAGAAACACTTCAAAGGATAAGAAGTACAGCTGAATAACAAAGAAGGAGACAATGCCACTTGTGCTCCTGTGGCCTTCAGTTTCATTTTTAGAGCACACATGATGTGTCCTTTGGGCTCTGCCTCACTCCAACCTTTTAGGATGAGACTGGGAACATTGCCCTGCTCCCCTTTCACCGGTCATTCCGAGATCTTCAGCACCATCATCACTTCACCACAATACATTATAAACACCTTCCCTTGCCTTGTGAGGAGATGTTATTGTACCCCTGTGACCTGAGGGCAACTGAATGTCCAACCCTATGTGTGGTTTATCCAGGGGTACATTGAAAATCTGGACAAGTCAGGGGGTTGAACCTGCATCTCCCGAGTTCCAGCCTTTCTTTAAGGCCACCAAACTTGATCAGAATGTGCTTGAACTCTCCTAACAAGCTTGTCAACTTAAAACCTCCAGAATAAAGGCACACACAGAATCTGATCCCTTGTGTTAGATCAGAATTCAGAAGAAAAAAAGGCATTAACTCTTTAAATCTCACACGTTGCCTTTAGATAGGGACACTTCATTGCCAAAAGCTCTAGGTTGCATATTGAAGTTCACCTGGCAGAAAGGTACAGTCAGTTCTGGAACAGAATGCAGCAGCAATCCTATTACATCCAGCAATTTGGAAAGAAATCACAGAACAGCTTATAAAAAGGACAGAGAGGAGATGATTTTTGTATCTGTAGCCTGGCTCAAGCTTTGAGGCCATGGTCTAATGGCTAGGAATGGTCTAATGGTTAGGAATATGATGGGATAAAGGTTGGATTTGATGACCCTGGAATGATTCTATGATTCTATGATTTAGAAAGAGTTAATGGGTGAGAGGGACCAGAAATTCAAACTACCTACCCTGTTCTACTGGTTCCTAACTATCCCAGCAAGACCCCTGATTATGGGAAGTTGTGCAGGAACCAAACAAAGGCACACAAAAAACCATACCTGGAATTGCAGAACAAAAATGGGAAGCACACTGGGAATCTAGAGAAAAATACCTGTGCAATTAATGTGAAAAAAAAAATGATGTAAAGCTGAGAAAAGGTTTTTCTGCTCTGTTGTTTGAGACAATAGGGATTTAGTAAATAATTGATCTCCATCAAAAGACGAAGGAGTAAGATTGCTGGCAAAGAGGAAAAGCATGCCAGAGCCAGAATGATCACTTGGTCTGCCATGTCAGCCTGTCTTTATAAAGCCATGAAGTCAGTGGCAAGGTCAGCACAATGCCTGGGTGACAGATAAGTCTTGGCTTTCTTTCACAGAAGAGTCTGGAAAAAGTGGGAGAATCAAAGGTGGTTGTGCAAAGGTGCTGGTCTCCTGTGCTACCTCTCTTGCCACCACAAGAAAAGGTGGAGAAAAAGAGGCAATATAAAGGGCAGGGCTGGAATGGAAAAGTATGTGAAATCAAAACTGGGTCCAGAGAACAGGGGAGACCAGGAGATGTGAGGATTTATCCCAGTGCTGGAACAAATTATTGTGAACATGAATAGATAGTAGCCCTTCTAGGGGTGAAAGTGTGGGCCTGGAATAATTCTCCAAGGCAAAGAAAGTGATCTCAGAATCAAAAGGGTTTTCTAATTGAAACTTTGGCTGAGATGAGACAGAAAGTGCAGACTTGTTCTTAGCTTGACCTCAGTTTAGGATTGAGGAGGAGATTCAAAAGATGACTGAAGGTGTTTTTTATGGGTTATTCCAGTTCAAAGGATGAATGGAGCTTGAAATAACTTCCTAAATATAAATACAGAAGACTTAACAGGTCAGGAGGGTACTTTTTGTCCATGTCTGCATCTAAGACTTGGTGATCTCTCTTGTTAAACCTCTGCTTCTTATCTGCAAAGACTGAATGACACTCCTCACCTCCTGAAGCTGAAGGAGAGCATCTTCCAGGGTGGAGTGGGCTGTAGCCCTCACAGCTATTGGCCTTGTAGTCATTTGAAGTCTGATGTGAGAATTGGGAGAGACCAACTGTGATTTCCATCAAGTAAATCTCCTTTCTAGTAAGGACACTTATTAATTCTCAAAGTGTCCCTTGGATTCCTTTTCTTTTCTCCCTGCAGACACGGGGCAGGACTTCTCTCTGAGCTTCATGGCTGAATTTTGAGGGCAGATTTATCCCCTGTTATTTGTGTGTCAGCAGGTTAGTGGGGAGATATGGAGAAGAAAGGACACACCATCTGACAGAGACATGAGTGCCAGGGACTGGTCCCATGGTGAGCTGTGAGAGATCTATGCCACGGATCGTGTCAGAAGAAGCAAAAGCAATTGTTTACCTCTTCCTCAGTTTAAGGTTCCCAGCTGCAGAGAAACAAAGCAGAAGAGAAATAGGGGATAAAATCCAATCAGCCAGGTACTGTCAAAGGGTTTCACCTGCTCCTGGGAGCACAGCTGTGAGGCACAGCCCCCAGCACCATCCTAGCCAGAAAAAAGCATCAGAGGGACAAGCATCATTGATAGAAGTTTTGTGCCAGTTAAATAAGTGAAGCTATAATGGACCATGGGTTTTTTCTTAAGGAAGATAACAAATTGCATTGATTGACCAGTTTTATTGAATGGAAAAATAATTTCCTTTAGATGTTAGACTGCCTGGCCAGAAAGAGTTAGAGCTTGTGCTTTCTAAGCTGTGTGTAAAACAGGGTTAATAACCTTTTCCTACCGTGTTTCAGAGGTGTGCTAAGGGTACATCCATTAAGTGGTAACAGGAAAAGTGGGTTTTCATGGCACAGCACAAGGCTACTTAGCTGGCTGTAGGATGGCTGTGTTGTTCAGAGCTGGCCCCAGTAAGCTGACCCCAGTAAGATGGGCTAGTGCTTCATTGTGCCATGGAGACCTGCAGGAGGATGCTGTGCTGAGAGGACAGGGAGACCTAAATACAGGGAAAACACCACTTGTGCATTCAGTGTGAGATTCAGCTTGTGGGCAGGATCTGAGGAGTGGAGATTCATGTAGGATGAGGACATCAAGGATGAGCATGTTTGTTTGTTTGCTCCGTGACTGTGTGAGATGACAAGTCCAATTCCAGAACCAGAGCAAACCATGGCCACACAGAGCTGAAACAGCACAGACTTACTCTGCTGTGTCAAATGCTTTTTAAAGAAGTGGAGGGACACTCTGTTCTGGCAGATTGTATATCATGCACAGCCTGCCTGCGCTTCACTGACTTCATGATGAGTCAAGTGTGGTCTGTCCTTCCACAGCTGGTGTGAGTCCCCTATATGAATATAAAGCTTCCTAAATGCCACCTAGTGAGCTTTGGCTGAAAAGATTATTAAAATGTGGTTGTACACATGCATCTGGTCCAGATGAAGCGTGCAGAGCAGTGACCCAGTGGTGGGAGGCCACGTCCCAATGGTTGTAGAGTTGCTGTTTGGGTTCAGCAGTTGTGGTACAGGTTCCTCAGACAAAACAGCTTCTGATCCTGCAGCTGGAGATCATATCACAGTGCCTTACCTCCAACAGGGTACAAAGGTTTTGTAGGCAGCTCTAATCCTGGCATTTCCTACCTGTGAGTGCATGATTCTGTGCCCTTGGTGATGATCTTCTTGTGTGCCATTTGATCAGAAGTTCATGCTTGTGAGCCTTTTCCATGCAGTACTTGGCTATTTTGTCTGTTACTCCTCAACAGTGTGCTTTTGTGTCTTCCTTTGCACTACTACTCTGTTTGTAATCTTTATGATCAATTTTGCTAGGGAACAAAGCAGCCTAAGACATGATTGCTTAAGCACCTACAATAATGAGACTAAATGTTTTGGCATTGAGGAGCTGCTGTAAACAGAGCTGCCTTTGTGATGGATTCCTACTGGAAGCTGTTGAAATCTCCTACCAGTATTTTTTGTTAAGCTTTAAACCATACTGCTTCCTTTCTTACCTGCAGCCCCAGCCATTCTCCTTGTCATTCAACAAATTCATAATGCAGCTCTGTTAGAAGCCAGCTTTGCACCTGAACTCGAGGGTGACTTTCACCAGAATGCAATTCAGTTATGTGCTGTGTGGGATGCCAGGTGCTGGGGCCAACCTGGAATGAAGATGGAGCTGGTTTGTTACAGGGCTCTGGGAAGTGGGGCTGCTTTCATGCCTCTGCCTGTGTCCCTAACCAGAGGCTGCTGGTGGCTGTTGTCCCATTAGCAGCTACAGCAGCTAACCTGGTTTTCAAACAGGAGCTTGCCCTTGGTAAGATCAAAACCCTTCCCACTGCACATGGAGTGCCTTTTTCAATAAAGGCAGCACCTCTACAGAGCAGTGTCAGGTTTTCCAGAGACACAGCAAGAGTGAATTCAGCTGCTGTAGGTATAAGAAACAGATACTGAGACCTATTCCTGCGACAGAAAAGGGAAGGAAGGGATGGAGTATGGATGGGAAGAGCAGTGGTGGTCACCCTGCATAGAGATCAGAGGAGGTGAGGACAGATCCTGCTGCTACCCCTGGTGCTGGAAGTAGCAGCTGTCCACACACTGAACCCAGTGAACCAGAGGTGATGGCAGCAGAAGACAATCTGGCTCTCCAGCATCCTGGAGTAGGCAAAATATGCAGCTGGGTCATAAGTGGTTCATGTGCTTTGGTTTCCTGCTCTGGGGAGTTCAATGCTTTGTTGTCTCCTAGAGCCAGCTCTGCACCCATCTACACATGGGCTCAATTATCTCTCTTCATGGTTGCATTGCAATCACTTTTCCCTCTCACTGCTGAATCCCTGCCCATTCTTGTCTGTGGTCCATCGAGAGGAGAAGACTTTACCTCTTTTGTAACAAGGATGCTCTCTTAATTCAAATGGTACCAGTTTGTGTGGTACTGGACATCTTTGTCTCCATCTCCTGCCTGCCTCTGCAGGGTGGGCTACTGTGCACATTTCAGGTCTGCCAGTAAGGTGGTGGATTGTCTCACAGCAGGCATGGCTGAAGCATGTGGAAGGACAATAAGCATCCCCCCAAATGGCCAGTGAGAGTAAATATTAGCTTGGTTGGTGAGGACTTCTCTCCTTTTCATGCCAGTGCATCATTTCAGTGTTGCAACAGCATCTTTAGTTCTTGTCTGGTGACTGATGAGGCCATCCTGACTGGGAAACTGCCCATGTGCCTGAATCCAGGAGAGCAAGGGGAACATTTTCCCCTGTGTTGCAGCCAAACCCACTTTCTTCCAGCACAGCACAAGCCTGCTACAGAAGTGTTGAGAGAGGGGGATGGCAGACTAGGAAAAGCTGGAAGAACAGCCAGAAGGCTGGTGGCCTGGATAACCATGGCATGGAAGCTTCAACTGTGCTTCAATGGCAGCAGCAAAGCACAAGAAGAGTGAGCAGCATCTTTTTTGTCCCCAGGGGCAGACCAGCACCTACTCTGATCCAGACACTGTGACAGGAGTGCAGCCACAGTTCTGCCTGGACCATGGGGACCTGGGGACCTGGGGACCATGGGGACCAGGGACCTTCCATGGGAGTGAGGGAATGTGGGCATCATCCAGAGTGGGATGGTGAACAGAAAGGAATTGGTAGGTGGAAACAGAGAGAGTATTGGAGAAGCATTTGATGTTCAGGAATACTTGTCCTGGGAACAGTGCTAGCTTAGTGAGGGCACTGGCTTGGAGATTGCAGTGTGTTCCCTTATCCAAAGGTTAGAAAGAAAATCAGGCTTAGCCAATGCAGCAATAAAGTAGGGAAGCCAAGGAAGCTCACATAGCCAAACCCAAGAGATAGTTTAACTGTATCATAGGCTTGCAAAGAATTGCTTACTAAATTGCTGTTGAATATGAGTTGCAAAGCTTTAAAATGCAGCCTCCTATCCTCTTCCCATTTTCTGATACACAAAGTAGTATGGCAAGCTTGTTTGAGCCTCATAAAAAGCTGGAGGTGTGTTTCTGTCCCTCTGGAAGAACAACAGGGAGAAGTTCCCTGCAGTGAGCTGTGAGCAGGCTGGACTGGAGCAGTGCCCCTGCTGCTCCTGTGCACCCTGCAGCCCAAGCAGCCTCCTACACAGAGCATACCATGTGTTTGGGAACTGCAGAGGATCCCCTCCACCTTCACACATGCAGGCTTTGAACATCCACGCAGACATTTTCAGCAGTTCCACTGTACCAGTTTGCTTCCACATCTGAGTTTGTGCCCTACGGAGCTTCATTAAACTGAAAGAGCCCTCTGAAAGCTAAGAGGTGCTTGCCCAGCCCTTTGCACTGGTTTAAAAAGAACCCTTAAAAATGACTTAAACATTTATTTTTAAAATCCATTCTAAACTTAACTCATGCAATTTTCTTGCGATCGCAGAGGTGAAGAGAAGAAAGGAAGGGAAGAGGACAGAGGAGGACAATGTGTGTGTGTGCATGCTGCCTTTAAAAACAAGGTCTGGCTTGGGCGTTTGGATGTTGCTGGGTTTTTTTAGGAACCAGTCTAGAAAATGTTGTGAGCTGCCAACTATTGATAATACACCTGGGTGGGACAGTCTCAGTTTGGATTTGTACTGGTTACCATTTCAAACAAGACCAGCAGGGCAGAAGCACACCTGGAGTTGAGAGAGGGGATAAGCAAGCATCATCATCTCTGAAAATCATACTGCCTGCCAATAACCTTCTCCTTTCCTCTGGACAAGTCATTTTGTTTCCCTGTGCCTGGAATAGTGGCTTGATGACACAGACTTTTCTTTGGTAATACAGGCTTCAGGTATTGCTGCTTCACTTCCCAGCATCATCATCCTCTCCTTTGCTTTCTCCTTCCTCCACAGTCCATCCCTGCTCCTGTGCCACTCCGTGTTCCTACTCACCATCACTCTACTACTGTTTGTAACCAGTAAGCATTTTCCCAGCAGTATTGTCAGTCTGGTTAACTGCTGAGAGTATAAAATACAACAACGACAACAAAGGAGCCTGGTCAGGTTTGCTTGTTTCTCAGTTGGAATGGTTACACCAGCTGGTTCATGGAGTGGGTCAGCCTGTTGGGAGGTGGCACAAGGAAGGAGAGAGGCAGAGGCAGTAGCAGTAGTTGCTGAAGACCTTGCTGCCATCACTTTCTTCAGATTGACAAACTACAGCCTTCATTTCAGCCTTGAACAACAACAACAGAGAGAAGGTGCTGTGAGTCATCACTAAAGGATGCTTGTGAAGTGTTTTGAGATCCTTGCAGAGAAATGCCTTTGAAGAACAGACATCTCTGTTCTTACCCTAGGCAGATGGTAATAAACAAGAATCATTGCAGGTCAGGGTTAGCCTTAGACCATGAACTCCTAGTTGGGAAGAAGATTCCTCAATCGTTTAAGAATCACATTTTTTGAGAAAAAGGAGGGAGGAGGGGTTGTTATGCTGCAGGTACTGTTCTGTTGTCCAGTTGTGAGAAGGTCACAGCTATAGGTCAAAGACTCACAGCTATAGGTCGAGCTTTTGACCCTGTTCATTGTGCAGTGGGCTGAGCAACTCTTGTCTAGCAGGCTCTAACTGGTGAGAGCAGTAGGGCTATAATTTGCAGTTACAAGCCTAAATGTTATCATTCTCCCATTCCACCACAGTTGTCATTCTTATCCCCCAATTCAGTTGTCCCATCTCTGGTGCTGGCACAAGCATTGTGCTGAGAACCAGACAGCCATTTTGAGGGGAAAGTTATCTTTCATCCTGAGTTAATTCAGCAGCCAGGTGCACAAACAGTGGGGTCAGCTCGAGCAAGAGTGAGGTGTAGCAGCAGGAGTGAGGATCACCAAGGCTTTTGAAGCCAATTTAAGCAGCAGTGGTGTCTCAGCCCAACCAGAGTGAAAAAGGCAAACAAGCTCTTGCCTATCTTTTGGAAGTCTTGGCTTTTGCCTTTTTAAAGGTCAAATGAACAGAAAATATGCAGCAGGACTTGACAGCTAATTACAGCCAGGAGAGAAAAGGAGGAAGGGAAAACAAATAAGTCGAGGAGAAAGATCTTGTAGAAGCAATTTCTGTTGCAGAAATCTGATTCTAAAGGAAAGCACAGAGGCAGCCCTCTTTCAGTGGGTCCCTTGGTTTGCCTGCAAGCTCAATGCTCTCAGAAGGTTCTTTATCCCCCACTGGAGAGATTCACCATCACACCCATGCACCAACTGCTGTGCAGCCCTTTGGGTGACTTTGGATCACCCAACATGCTGGATCACCCTCCTGATCTGGCTGGAAACTTGCTCAGCAGAAAGCACCAGATCTAGCACAAAAGAAGGGCTTGAATCATAGAATCATAGAATCATAGAATCATAGAATCATTCTGGTTGGAAGGGACCTCCAGGGTCATCAAGTCCAACCTTTATTCCATCATATTCCTGACCATTAGACCATCAGACCATGGCCTCAAGTGCCTCATCAACCCGTCACGCAGCAGCCCAAGGGGTGAGGAGTTTAAGCCAACTGTGACATGGCCAGGGGACAGATCAGAGACCTACATTCCCCCATCCCATAGGATGCCTAAAATGGGAGCAAGAAGGTGGTGTTTAGTGAACACAGTTGGCCATGCAGTGCTGTACATTACACCAGGCAGATGGTTGCAACCAAGCAAGAGCTCTATTTTACAGGAACACTGAGATCAGGGTGTTGTTGCATTAAATGTTTTGAGTACGTGAGACCAGAGTAGAGTGTTTCTGCTCTGAAGAGCTTCTCAAGTCTCCAAGACAGCTCTGATATGGTGGGAAACATTGTCATCTGCAAGGGTCCATTCAGCATCCAGCAGGCACAGTTCCTCTGCAGTGACATTGGTGCTGTTTCTGGGAGAATTTGAGATGGGAGCACAGTGAAAAGGAAGTTGGGTTTATGACCAGAAGGAGAATAGGAGAAAAGAGGGAAGAGAAGTGGGAATCAGTTGTAGAGGGAGCCTGGTCTGAGGCGATCAGAAAGGAGGATGAAGGAGCAAAGTGCTGTTCAGGAAGCAATGTCTAATTTAAAATTGTAGGGAATGTGGGTGACATTGTGAGTACAGCTTTGAGCTTGCTAATGTGATTCAGTGCCTGTTCCTGCCAGCCTCCAGCACAATGACCTGTGCACCTGGCTCTTCACAATATATATTTTATCTTTTCTTTTTTCCCCAAGCCTGTGTGGCTCTGGGGTAGAAGACTCCCCCTGGCTCTCTAAAGGAAGTCGATCTTCTATAGTCACAGGTGGGGGGGAGGAATATTTATTTTTAGGGGAGCTTTTGGAATTGGGGGGGGCAAAAGAAGGGAGGACCCGTGCAACAACAACAATATCTTTTTCTTTTTTCTTTCTGTATATGCTGCTGCTATGCACTGCTAACCTGTTACCCCAGATATGTCTGTTTCAGGAGTGGGAGAAGTCCTTGTAACACCCCATGGGATCCCATGGGATGCACTAAGCCAATGTGAGAATCCTGCAGCACTTGTCCNCTTGGTCTGAGGGGATCAGAAAGGAGGATGAAGGAGCAAAGTGCTGTTCAGGAAGAAATGCCTAATTTAAAATTGTAGGGAATGTGGGTGACATTGTGAGTACAGCTTTGAGCTTGCTAATGTGATTCAGTGCCTGTTCCTGCCAGCCTCCAGCACAATGACCTGTGCACCTGGCTCTTCACAATATATATTTTATCTTTTCTTTTTTCCCCAAGCCTGTGTGGCTCTGGGGTAGACGACTCCCCCTGGCTCTCTAAAGGGAGTCCATCTTCTATAGTCACAGGTGGGGGGGAGGAATATTTATTTTTAGGGGAGCTTTTGGAATTGGGGGGGGCAAAAGAAGGGAGGACCCGTGCAACAACAAAAATATCTTTTTCTTTTTTCTTTCTGTATATGCTGCTGCTATGCACTGCTAACCTGTTACCCCAGGTATGTCTGTGTTTCAGGAGTGGGAGAAGTCCTTGTAACGCCCCATGGGATGCACTAGGCCAATGTGAGAATCCTGCAGCACTTGTCCTTTCATTGCCAGCTCTGTCCTTGCTCAGGGAGTCAGCATGCTTTCTGGCTGGACAGGCTTTTTCCCAGCCCAATTCTGTAGAAATTCTGCATCATTTTGTATGGTGGTGGCTTTGCACAGCACAGCTTTAAACATTGCAGGCTGCTTCCTTTTTTTTTTCCCTTTAATGCTTACGTGCTTTCATTTTGCCCTTTGTTTCTTCCACCGTATTGTTCATTTATTTGCCCTCCCTTTGTGCCTTGTCTCCAGGCTGTGAGCAACGTCTTAGTGCAGGGAATTCATTGTCCCACCACGTCAGAGTGGAGAGAGCTCCCATTCAGAGCCAAGGGAGTGTTTTTTTAAAGGGGAAAGCGTGTTATCCACAGCTTCATGTTTGTACAGCCCCATGTACAAACACCATCCCCTTGGCACAACTTCATCTCCTGTCAGTGGCAAAGTATGGATTGCAGAAGAGAGAAATTCTGACAAAGGGGCAAGTTGGAGCCTGGTGAAGGGTAGCAAGAGCAGGCAGGGTGAGTGTCCAAAGCCACAGGCCACCGAGGGTCCCCATGGAGCGTAGCTATGATGTGGTGCAAGACATCTAACAAGTGAGTGGGAGCAAAGCACAGGGTCTGTGTTTCTGTGTGAGGTGTCACATAGAATCATAGAATCATTATGGTTGGAAGGGACCTCCAGGGGCATCAAGTCCAACCTTTATCCCATCATATCCCTAACCATTAGACCATCAGACCATGGCCTCAAGTGCCTCATCAACCCGTTTGTTGAACACCCCCAGGGACGGTGACTCCACCACCTCCCTGGGCAGCCCATTCCAGTGCCCAACCACCCTCTCAGGAAAGAACTTCTTCCTAATCTCCAACCTAAACTTCCCCTGATGGAACTTGAGGCCATTTCCTCTCATCCTGTCATCAGCAATTGGGGAGAAGAGACCAACCCCAGCCTCACTACAACCTCCCTTTAGGTAGCTGTAGAGGGCAATAAGGTCTCCTCTCAGTCTCCTCTTCTCCAGGCTCAATAACCCCAGTTCCCTCAGCTGGTCTCCATAAGGTTTGTTTTCCAGACCTCTCCCCAGCCTCGTTGCCCCTCTCTGGACTCGCTCCAGCCCCTCAATGTCCTTCCCATCCTGCGGTGCCCAGAACTGGACACAGCACTCAAGGTGTGGTCTCAACTCAAGGTGAGGTCTCACATTCCTGCTCCTTGGCTGCTGCAGCCTACACACAAATGCATTTGGTTGGACTCGATGATCTTCAGGGTCTTTCCCAACCTAAATGATTCTCTGATTCCCTTGAGCTCATGTCACTAGGTGCACACCCCTGCTGCTGAGCGGTGGGAGAGGGCAGTGAAGTTGTGGAACTGCCAGACAGTCCTGCAAGATCTGCCCCTGGGTATAAGTTAGTGCCTGAGCTTCCCAGGTGAGGTTCAAGACCGCGGGGCCATCAGAGGACTAAGCTGCCCTGCCAGCAGTGTGAAGATTGACTCCAATGGGTGTGCTCAGACAAGGGCCAAATGAAAGGAAACGCTCACGGTTGGCAGAGATAAAAATGTGACCAAGGATGCTTGGGAGGGAAAAGTAAGGATGCTTTGTTAACTCCACTGCAATAGATTGCAAATGTGGTGTGTTTTTGAGCCTGGACTGCAAGGTGGGTAATACAAATCCCATTGGTGCTCACTGTAGTAGCTTAGGTCTGCACTGAGCTTGCCCTACTGGGGCTCCGTGGAGAAACAGGAGATGGTGGTGGACAAAGCAATGGAGACAGCTGGTGCCTGTGGGCAGGAATGGGGGGGGAAACTGAAGGAGAGGTCCTGAAACTAAGCAGAACCATGGCGTGAAAAGCTTTATAAGCAAGGAGCAGATTCCCTGTTGCCTTCTGTAGGTACTTCTGCTGGTGCCAATGTGCAGGCTTCAGCTTGGGCAGCACTCAGCAAGCAGCACATGCTGTGTGAGGGGATAGGAGGGATGATGCTCTCAGGCACATGGTGTGACTCCTGGGGTTCCCTGTGAAGGGACAGGAGTTGGACTTGATGACCCTGGAGGGTCCCTTCCAACTGGACATGTTCTGTGATTCATGATTCTATGAGGGTGGTTTGAGCTGGTGCCCTGTACTGAAAGGAGAACTTGCAGAGTTGCTCAATACAAGTAGAGTTTCATGAAAATGCAGCTTCCTCTCTGTTCTCCCCCTGTATAAGTGCTGCAAATACCTGTCCCTTGTACCTGAATGAGCTTTTCCTGTTTATTCTTCAGGTGGTGGATATTCCTTAACATATTCTGAGATTCACAGCCTCCATTTCAGAGCTCTGTGTGCCTTCTAATAAGCAATTAAGTCCATGGCAAGTCAATCACTCTATAATTAGCTCCAATCTGTGTTCCCATTAGCTGCAACATCCTTTACCTGCCATTGAGCAGCCAGCAGTGAAAGGTGTGAAAATCCTTGTGACCTTGGAAATGCATCCAAAAAACTGAAGCAATCCCCTCTGGCCAGGTGGACTTGATGACCCTGGAGGGTCCCTTCGGAGTTGGCTGTTGGAGAGGACACTGCTGAGGAAACTGCAGTATTTAGTAAAGCTTAGTTCTTTTTATTGGCCTGGAGAAACTATGACAGGTAATTTAACTGATGGGAAATAAGAATAAACAGTCCCCATTAATGCACTTTTTGTCTGGATGTGTATCAGTTTGAAAATAGCTCTGGCTTCCAGATTTTTTTAAAGCTGTAGAGTGGTGTAAAGACACAGGCTCTCAATAGGATTTTGAGTTGCTACCAGGCACTGCAGGGAAGATCCATCCCTTACTCCCACCAAATCCTTAGTTAGATAGTGCAGAAACCAGCTTGCAGCTTGGGTTTGGTTCTCTTGCTGCTGTGCCTTTATGTACCAGTGGATTTGAATGGATCCCATCTAGTGCCACACCAAGGGGATAAACTTGGAAGCTGGTTATTCATCCCAGTGGTATTCTCTTGCTTTTTAATCATCTGATGGTGTTTTAGTGTGTGCATTTTTCTACTAAGGGTGCATTGCCACAGAGACAACAGCTCTCCTGTGTTCCTAGGGTTTGTGTGTGAAACTAAAGGCAAGGATGATTTAGAAGGGAGAACGTTCTTCATCAGTGCTTCTCCCCACACACTTCCAATGGCAAAAATTACCACCAGTAGAAAGAAAATAACACTTCATAGCCCTGAGAGCCCATCAAAACCATCCCAGGTATCTATGCTTGGCTCATTTTTAACTCCATTAAAAGCATCCAGCTCTCTGCCCTGCTGGAAGCCTTGTACCTCACCGTGCTTTGTGTGTTCCTGTCCCTGATGCAACATGGAGTAGTGGTGGAGAGAGGCAGAGGTTGTACATGCACGAGGGGAACCTCTCAGGCATGGTAGGAAGGTTCCTATGGTGCCAAGGGGGCATGCAGCACTACACCAAAGAGCAGCACACATGTGAAGGGGAGGAAAAAGAGCAAAGTTAGGGGGCTGATCCCACAAAGACTTTTGGAGTATGAACCTGTTACTAAAGCTGGGGGAAGCAGAGTGAAAAAGCAATTTCATTCTGCAACATTTTTATGTGTGTGTGTGTGTTTTAAACAGAACCATAATAGTTTCCTTAAAGTATCATTTTTCAAACGTGTGATTTAGGTTGAGGTGGAGCAAGCAGAGTGGCTCAGGGTGCTTTTCCTTCTCACTCTTATCCTTTGACCTCATGGAATGTTTAAAAATGGAAAATTCTCTTTTTCCATTCTGCTAGACACAATGCAGATGCCATCCATGTGTGCTCTTGCAGAGAAAGTGCAACTTTACTTTCTGTTTTCCCAAGGAAGACGTTTTGCTGAGATACATTTGGGACTTTGCTGTGAAGGGCTCGATTGCACCGTGGGCAGCTGGAAGGGTCAGAGGAGCCTGAGATGGTTCCCCATGCAACGAGCAGTTTTCTGCACTGGGGAGGTTTCATGGGATTGAATTTACTGCCTCCTCCAAGAGAAACTGGTGTGTTATGGTCTAGACAAGTGGTCTGTGTGGTGGGTGGGTTGGTGACTGACAGGTCACATCTGGGGGGTGGTGGTAAGTATCAATATTGGGCCCCATGCTGTTTAATATCTTCATTAAGTGATCTGGATGATGGGATCAAGTATACTCTGGAGTTTAGCAATGATACCAAGCTGAGGGGGAAAGTGAACACTTGGAGAAGGGAGAGCCACCCTGCAGAAAGGCCTGTAGAGGCTGGGAGAGTGGGCTAACAAGTTCAACAAAGACAAGCATAAGGTCTTGCACCTGGGAAAACATAATCCAGGAGTGCAGTCAGGCTGGGGTCTACCCTGATGGGGAGCAGCCCTGTGGAAAGGGACCCAAGAGTCCCACAAGCTCAGTATGAGTGAACAGTGTACTGCAGAGGCAAAGAAAGCCAACAGGATGATGGGTGGCATCAGCAAGGGCATCACCAGCAGAGAAAGAAGTCATCATTGCATGTATTCGGTGCTTGTCAGGCCACACCTGGAATAACATGTTCAGTTCTGGTCCCTGCTATTAAAAAAAAAGATGTGGACAGGCTAGAGGAGAGGCCAGAGAAGGCCCATGAAGGTGGTCAAAGGACTGCGTAGCCTGACGGACAAGGAAAGGCTGAGAGAACTGGGTTTGTTCAGCCTTGAGGAAAGAAGGCTTAGGGAGACCTGATCACCATGTTCCAGTGTTTAAAGGGTGTCTGCAAGGAAGGTGGAAAGTCCCTTTTTATAAGGAGTCACCTGGAAAAGATGAGGGGTAACGGGTGCAAGTTACTCCTGGGAAGATTCCAATTGGATACAAGTGGAAAATTTTTTCCTTAATGAGAACAATCAGCCATTGGGATAATCTCCTGAAGGGAGCAGTGGATTCCTCAACATTGGACACTTTCAAGATTTGGCTGGACAGAGTGCTGGGCCCTCTTATCTAGCCAGTGCTTTTGCCAAGAACCGTTGGACCAGACGATCATTGAGATCCTTTCCAACTTGGTGTTCTACAGTTCTGGCACTTGTTTTAAATGATGCAAAGGAAAGTTTACCATTCATATGGGTTGTCTCATCCAGGCATGGAGTAAGGAATAGCTGCTGCACACTCATAGAATCATAGAATCATTCTGGTTGGAAGGGACCTCCAGGGGCATCAAGTCCAACCTTTATCCCATCGTATTCCTGACCATCAGACCATCAGACCATGGCCTCAAGTGCCTCATCAACCCCTTTTTTGAACACCCCCAGGGACAGTGACTCCACCACCTCCCTGGGCAGCCCATTCCAGTGCCCAACCACCCTCTCAGGAAAGAACTTCTTCCTAATCTCCAACCTAAACTTCCCCTGATGGAACTTGAGGCCACTTCCTCTCATCCTGTCATCAGCAATTGGGGAGAAGAGACCAACCCCAGCCTCACTACAACCTCCCTTTAGGTAGCTGTAGAGGGCAATAAGGTCTCCTCTCAGTCTCCTCTTCTCCAGGCTAAATAACCCCTAGCTATTTCACAAATACTGCTCTTCATAGACTAACTGTGACTATTACAACTTTGTAGAGTTCCTCAGCAGCTCCCCAAAAATGCTGCCTGGGGGAACATATCCTATCTCGTTACAGCAGACAAATGGTTTTCCACCTTCTTCCAATTTGCCAGCCACTAAAAATTCCAGCAGAATTGTGGCCTCATGTGGAGAGAGTGGGTTTGCTCTTCTTGATCTTTATCTGTGGACTCCTTAAAAATAATTCACAGACCCCTGAGATTTCATGAACCATGGGTTGAAAACCACAGTACTGGATCAGTAAACAGATCCACTGGTGGAATGAACAGATCTCTTCCTGGCTGCAAGTAGTGCAGAAGTAGGGTCCAAAGTTAGTCCTGTTTCATTTGTTGGTTGTTAGGCAATGTGTTCCTGTGGATGAAGCACTGCTCTGGCAGTCAAGAGCTTGAGTAGCAAAGAGGACCTAGCCTTGCACATGCAACTTGCAATGCAATATGGCACTTGCAACATGCTCTGCTGAACAGGAGTCATGGCTGATGCATGTGGAGAGATGAGACGGGTACTTAGCTCAATATTTTAGAGCCACAGAAGCAATGTTGGGTAGAAAACTGGCTTCTGGAAAGAGCAGGTAGTGAAGCATGGGGTTTTGGATGGGAGAGGTTCTGATAAAGACCTTTCCTGAGATACTGTGTTACTACAGAGGGACATTTTTCTGGGACATTAACAAAAGTGGGTTTCCTAGAGTGATGACAGTAATAATAGTGCTGAAGATCTCGTGTTTCTTTGTCCCAGTGCCACCAGAACAAATTTCCTCTTCACTGTGTAGAAGACCTGTATTACGGGAAGCAGCAGGAGCACAGTACTTCATGGAGAAGTTCAGTACTTCTCCAGTTAGATCTGCACAAACTGCCTGTGGTTCACCCTACTCTTCAGAAATGCCATCAACATTTGAACTTTGCCAACAGGCTTTGGAAGAGCATCACACTCAGCTAATAAAATACAAGGGCTAAATTTCCCATTCCACTTCCAAATTGCTGCCTGAATGCAACCTGATGGTAGGACATCAATGACCATATCTTACACCTCCTCAGCAAGCTACTGGGCTATCTGTAAACTATCTGTGAGAGGCAAGGAAAGTTTCTGCAAGAGTTTCGTGGAGAAGTGAATATCTGGGAGTAGAAGAAAGTCTCATCTCCCCACTAAACATGTCTTCAGCCTGGTGGATAGAAATCTAGGAACAGGCTGGATATTGCTTTTCTAAGCTGAGGGAGGTAAAGGAAGGCTGCTTTCTTGCTGTTTTGATGTGCCTCAAGATGCTGAACAGGTTCCTGCAAAGCTGCTGCTAGTTCTTTGTATCTCACACTGCCAGAATGTTTGGAGTGGTTCTTGTTGCTGTCCTGAACAGCCAGTTCTTGCAGCTGAGTGTTTGGAAAGCAGAGAGTTTGTTTTTAGCGATTGGTTTTAACTGTGGAGTAAACAAGGGTTTCTCCCAGAAGGGGAGTATAGAACATCTTTCTCCCAGTATAGGAAGATCTTTCTCCCAGTATAGGAAGATCTTAAACCATTTCCATGGGTGGAAATGAAAGCTTCCAAACCTCTTCAGAAAGGACTTTCTGAAAGACAAGGTACGAGGAGGAGAGGACTATAGTCTATCATCTCTCCAAGGAATCAGTCCTAATTGGTGGATGAAGGGAATGGCATGCTTGAGATTCAGTCTGTGTGAGGTCCAGAAGTGAGGGATGCAGGAGAATCACTCCTTTTGTAGCTACACTGAGTATTTCAAGTGTAATGTCTGCATTCTGGCACCAGAATGAGTCTGGATTCTTTCCACTGCAGACAGAGACGGAACATCCTGTGGTTTATGTTTGGAGGCAATCAAGAACCATCGTAGGCAATCACCCATGACCCACTGCACTTGGATGCAGTTTTCATTCTACATCTGATCTCAGGTCCCCTCCATCTATCTGCTGAGCACTGCAGGTGTGACATTGAGTCCTGGGACCTGCAAATGGAGAGTAATTGTCTAATAATCTTGTAACTCCTAGAAGGCTTCTCAGGAGCAAGATGTGCTGTTTGGGTCTGATATTGCCTTTAGTGTGTCTGGCCATCACCTTGCTTTTATCACCCTTACACACATGGCATTGGAGAGCTGCCTCACAGCCACTCCTCTGCTGGCATTTTGGTGTAGGTCCCTGCTTTTTTGGTTCAGAGACCAATTACAGTGACACTCAGCAGTTAGAAACCCATGTGGCCATGTGCAAGAACATTGTCCAGATAGGAAGCTGCTGACCCACATGCCATCTGCATGAATTAGGTCGCCCTGGCTGTGTTTTGTCTTCATGGTACAGATAAGGGAAATGACCTACCCTTTTGGAAAGTGGGCTGGAAGTCACTACAAGGATTTTAGTCCCAGCAGGACTTGTGCTGCTTTATTTACCAGCCCTGAATGGGGATAATAAAAATGAAGGGAGAAAAATAAAAAGTGGTCAAGTGCCAGGTGCCTGTTGTGCCCCAGCAGAAGGATGTTGTGTGCATGAGCTGGGGCACTGCCTCTCAACACAAGTCTGTATTATCATGGTGATGCTGGGAGATCCCAGCAAGAGGCAAGCCTTATTTTACTGGTATGCCAGTAAATGCATAGGAATAGATTAGGAATAGATCATCCTTGCCCCACAGGCATTGCAGTGCATTTGCTGGGAGGGAGGCAGGAACAGGATTCAGCCCGTGGAGAACTGAGAGGAGGTATGGATTTTCCAAAGTTGTATCAAAACTTGTGGCAGAGCCAAGACTTAAACCCATTCCCCCTTCCAGGGCTGAACGATCCCCTCTCCAAATGTCCCTCCGTGGCTGTGCCTGCAGAGCTGCTGTTCTGGAGAGCCTCAGGATCTGCCTCTGAAGTGACTTCAGTGCCGTTCCTCTCTTCCTCACCCCCGCACCCCCTCTCATTAGCTTGAAAACTCCTATTTATAAACCTGCTGGAGCTTGCTTGTGCGGGGAGGAGGAGCCGAAGCGTTCAGCACACAGCCGAGGAGACTCAGCAGAGCTGCTTCTCACTCAAAGGGTAATAACCAGATGGAACAAGTCAGCAGGAAGAGTGCCTGAAATGTCACAGAAATGAGATCAAGCAACAGCTCGAGCTTTGTGTCTGCAGGCAGAAGGGGGGAGAATCACAGGATCTCAGGAAAGAGGAGGAAAGAAGGGCTGAGAGGAAGCAAAACATTGAAGTGGGTAAGCACACGGGGCTGCATGGCCTGATGGTCTCCCCAGACCACCATGCTCCCATTCTGCATTTTGGCTGCTCTCTCCCAGCCTCTCTGACAGTGAGGAACAGGAGGCCCAGGAAGCTGGCTCGCTGTGAAGAAGTGTGCCAGGCTACTGACTGCGGGGCCACTTGTCACCTCTGTTGTTAAACAGATCCCCCGCCTCCCCGAATCTCCCCGGGGTGCTGTTTGTGAGCACAGCACTTGGTAAGCTCAGGCTTGCCTGCCCTTTCTGGAGCACCTGGTGGTTTTGTGCTGGCAAGCTAGAGAACAGGCTGATGACAACTTGAACCCCTGTGAGGGGAGAAGTGAGTACCTAAATAGCTGGCCTACATTGTATGGCACTATATACAACAGCCTGGCTTCCCTCAGCTTTCCTCTGACTATGTTTTATGGTAAGGATCCAGGGATGACCCAGCTATCTCTGCTTTTCTGGAGAACCACAGGACAATTGTGAAAGACCAGACCAGCTCATCTGCTATGAAGAAAGAAAAAAAAGCCAGTTCCCAAGTTTTGTGTGAAGAATCAACAGAACTGCAGTGACCCATAAGGAGTCACATTCATGGGGAAAAACAGAATCACATTGTTCAAAAAATCAGAGGAGAACAAAGAGGTTCAATGAGGATCCAAGACCAAAGCCATTGCTGCTCAGGGGCCTGCATCCATGTGCTGAACATAACCTCACCTCTGTGCCTTCCGGCTCACCAGATGATTCCATGGAGCTCTTTGCACTTGTGTTCAGGCACCTCCCTGAGCTGCTCCTCTTCCCTGGGCTTCTGAGCCAGTGGAGGGCAAAGGACCTGCTGTCCTGAGTGCTCTGCTCTGCTGTTCTCCAGTCTGAATTCCTCCTGCTAGTCTCACTAATACCAGATTAACTCTCCTTGACATCTGTGCTCTTGGGTGCTTGCTCACCTGACACATGATTATGTTACTTCACAAAACATTCCAATGCCCACAATCTCACCAGGCTGAAGTCCCAGGGTACCAAGTGACAGTTTACAGATGTAGTAAAGGACAGTCAATCCCACAAAATGCTCACCAGGTGTCAAAGATGAGACACAACCGGTGAATGAAACAGGTAGGACACAACTGTGACATTTTCATTCTGGTTATTTCAATGAGGGGGTGTGCTGGATGTGCCAGAGTCCTCATGATAATACCAAAACATTTCTAAAAATCAAGTTACTGAATTTACCTACATGGAGGAGCAAACCTGATCCCGTTTGTGGTACCATCTGACATATCTTAAGATGATGAAGGGAGTGGAACATCTCCCTTATGAAGAAAGGCTGAGGGAGCTGGGGCTCTTTAGCTTGGAGAAAAGGAGACTGAGGGGTGACCTCATCCATGGTTACAAATATGGAAAGGGTGAGGGTCAGGACGATGGAGCCAAGCTTTTTGCAGTGACGTCCAATGATAGGACAAGGGGCAATGGATGCAAACTGGAGCACAGGAGGTTTCATGTGAATCTCAGGAAGAACTTCTTTCCTGTGAGAGTGCCAGAGCACTGGAACAGGCTGCCCAGAGAGGCTGTGGAGTCTCCTTGGCTGGAGACATTCAAGCCCCACCTGGATGCGTTCCTGTGTGATGGACTCTAGGGGACCCTGCTCTGGCAGGGGGGTTGGACTGGATGAGCTTTCGAGGTCCCTTCCAACCCTAGAATTCTGTGATTCTGTGATTTAAGATTAACTCTCTGCTAACATCACAGAAAAACCAACCCTAGAATTCTCTAGGGCATCAGACATACCTAGGGCATGTCTCTGTGTCAGGCACACACTGGGGTGGGTTTAGAAGTGAGCAATGAAAACTGTGATGGGTTTAGAAGGCCTGGCCAAAGCAAAATGATTGAAGAAACTGGGTTTGCTGGCTCTAGGAGAAAGAAAATTGAGGGGAAACGTGGAAAACTGTCTTCTAATGGAGCCATAACAAGAACAGGGTTTCATTGTTCTCTGCTTCTGTGGCAGGAGGGGTGTGCAACAAATAGTGGCCAGCTTTGTTTTCATAAACAAAGATTTTGGTTAAGTATCAGAAGAAGATTTATTCTGCAAATAGGAAGAGAGAAGCAGCAAAGCAGCCTTGAAGGCTGTGAAGTCCCTGTTTATGGAGTCCTTAAAGAACAGATCTTTGTTAGTCAATGATGGTCTAGGCGTGTTTGCTTTGTTGTATGGAAGAGACGTCAAGACCTCTGAGGTCCTTCCAGCTGAATATTTCTATGATTTCTACTGAATCCAGAGTTCTAACAGCAAGGCTGCAAGCTATAATCTCATTATATAAATAAAGATAAATGGAAATCTCCATTGAGTTCCCAACAACCAGCCCTGGGAAGGGAAACAGGCTTGGGGAAAACAAATGCCACAAGAACCTATAACAATTTCTAGGTATAATTTGACCCTGTATTTTCAGGAGCATCTGTGAAGAGGGGCCTGGGTTGAGTGGGCTAAAAAGGGAAACAAAGTCCCAAGTGGTGAAAGAGGTAGAGTCTATCATGCTGCCATTGTTAGTGGCTTGGAAGGATGGATTGGTATGAATTGATAAGTCTCAGTACAGCTCGCAATAGACTATGGTGGATCTCACAGCTGCTCCACGGGAGCATCTTTGCTGACGGAGGGACTCATCTGGACACTTTCTTGAGCTGGGAAACTTAAAGCTGAGGCAGGCAGTGTGCTAAGGCTGCTGGCCTGCTAAGGATGACAACTGTAATTCCAGACTCCTCCGTCCCGGGTGGTGATGTGACTAGACAGATGATATTTTCCTAGGAGTCCTCTGAGATACAGCAGGCTGATGTGACTTCTTAGCTGTAAAGGCATCATGAGGAAAGTGCTTCACAAATGCCTTCAGCAGATGTTCTCAGCACAGGTGACTGTGTTGGATGGATAAGCTATGTTGCTATTTATCTTGAGATGACATTTGCTGTTACTGTTGCTTGCTGCTGCCTGGTCTCTCCTTGGTTTTTCTGCCCCTTCTTTCCCTAGCCAACTCAGATCTCAGAGCACTGGACCAGGCTGCCCAGAGAGGCTGTGGAGTCTCCTTGGCTGGAGACATTCAAACCCCGCCTGGATGCGTTCCTGTGTGATGGACTCTAGGTGACCCTGCTCTGGCAGGGGGGTTGGACTGGATGAGCTTTTGAGGTCCCTTCCAACCCCTAGGATTCTGTGATTCTGTGATTCAGTGTGTTGTGGCCCAGCAGTGCATGGAAGTAGCTGTACTGCATCCACATTTAAACCAGGTACATCAGTAGGGGATCAACCAAGGAGCTTTGGTTCAGCTTGGCCCTGCCACAACCACCTCTGTCCCATGCTTGCACAGTGCAGAGAAGCCCAAAACCTGATAGGAAATCCACAAACTAAACTGTGAAAGAGTTCAGATCCATCCTAGGCTCTGGCTGTTCTCTGTCTACAAGAGCTTTGTTCAGCATGGCCCAGGAATGAATAATGCAAGATGCTGTTTGAATCAGGTCACCTCTGCTTGCTCTCAGGTTTCATGGATGAGCTGTGGTTTACTCTAATGTGCTGCAGCACCAGGATTCTGTCTCAGACTAGTTTTCATCCCTTTCTTGCTTCAAAGTTTGGAGCACTGAGAAAAGATTCATGAAAATGCAGAGCAGCATCAAGTGCAGGGCTCCTGGCTTAGAGAAATGGATGCTTTCTGTCTCCTGCCTCTCCCATGTGAGCCTGGGTCTGAAGGTCGGTTGGCCATTGGTTCTTTGGAGTTAATCAATCCAAAAAGACCTAACCTACTGCAGAGGGGACCACATACAGATGGTTACTCAGCAGTGCTCATTATATGTTGACATGAGAAGGCAAAAAAACCCCAAAACAACTAACAGAAGGTTGTTGCAAACAAAATAAGGGGGGAAACCACTGTTGTGTTTGCTCTCCTTGCTGTTGTCCACTCTTTCCATAGTCTCTGTGTGTAAAATAATCCTCCTTACATTGCACAGCTCACAGTGTTGATGTCACTGTGGAACTGGGTGCTAGGATATTTTTTTTATTAGATGGAACAATTAGAATCTAAGCAGTGCTCATAGCTTTAATGTTTCTATAAATACGTAGTTGTTTCCAGTGGGATTTTCTTTGTATTTGTCTGGGAGAATGAGTGTGTCTGGAGAAGCATGGAAGAGGGGAGGTTTGGATTTTAAAAGCCTAGTCAGATGACTTAAGGGCAGTAAATTTGTACTGTGGGGTGAGGTGCCTGGTTTCTCTAGGATACTGACAGCTGGAAAATAGCTTCCAGAAGAAACACGACCTCAAAAATATTGGTAAGGAGGTATTGATGTGTCTTTCCATTGCACTGGTGAACCAAAGCTAGCACAAGGCTGGTGAGGGCTACTCCTGTTGAACTTGGGACTTCCACTTGAACTGTGGGAAAGGGGCTCAAATTCCAGTGCCTGGGCTCCCAAACGCCAAGTCCCCAGTGAAGGCTCAGGAATCAGTGTCCATCTTTTCCTTACCTACAGAAGACGAGGAGGGGTCCTAGAAAGAGGAACGAGGAAACTGCACTTCAGGTGAATCCATTTCTGCACATCAGATTCCTCTGCTTTTGTGGGGGTGAACTGGAGCATCCCACTGGGAACAGCAGGCTGGGTCACACCTTTCCTTCTGTATGATTGGTTCAGTTTTTGGGGGCTGCATTCAAACCACGTGCCACAGGAGGGACAGTCTGAAAAGAGCTGATTTCCCCGCTAGGCTATAAATAGTTCTTTCCATGGTTCATTTTGGTGGTGCCTTCCCTTGGCACGTCTGGCTGTACCTGCAGTTGCAGTTATTCCAGATAAGGAGTGACTTTTTCTGGCTTAAGATAAGCCACTTCTGTACTAGGTTATAGGTGCTGCTCGGTGTCACCTTGACTGGTCTCTCCAGTACTGTTCGCTCTCCTTTTTTATGGCCCTCTTGTCTCTTCAGGTTGACACTTTTCTTTTTGCCTCCAGCTCTCTGCTTGTGTAGTCCTTGGAAAAGCCTTTTATTGTGAGAAAAAAAAAAAAAAGGCTTTTTTGGACATTTTCCAGCATGTGGGCACGTGCAGCAGGTATGTGATTGGGAGCCATCAACTCAGCATCCACATTTCAAAATGTGTTCTGGGACACATTGTTCATTCTGGAGAAACCATCCATAGGTATTTCTGAGACACCTCCACCTTGTTTATTAGTTCAATGCCTTTTGACATTATTCTTTCTGGAGAAACCATCCATAGGTATTTCTGAGACACCTCCACCTTGTATATTAGTTCAATGGTCTTTGACATTGTTCATTCTGGAGAAACCATCCATAGGTATTTCTGAGACATCTACACCTTGTTTATTAGTTCAATGCTGTTTGACATTATTCATTCTGGAGAAACCATCCATAGGTATTTCTGAGACATGTCCACTTTGTTTATCAGTTCAATGCCTTTTGACATTGTTCATTCTGGAGAAACCATCCATAGGTATTTCTGAGACACCTCCACCTTGTTTATCAGTTCAATGCCTTTTGACATTGTTCATTCTGGAGAAACCATCCATAGGTATTTCTGAGACATCTCCACCTTGTTTATCAGTTCAATGCCTTTTGACATTGTTCATTCTGGAGAAACCATCCATAGGTATTTCTGAGACACCTCCACCTTGTTTATCAGTTCAATGCCTTTTGATGTTTTCTCTCGTCCTTTCACCAGAAGAAAAAAAAAAAAAACAACAAACGAATGCACACAAAAGGGTCAATGTTTTTGAAAGGTCAGTAATTCCAGATGAAATGCAAACCTAAGGCTTAAAAAAAAAAAAAGTCTCTATTGAGCAATAGAGCACTTAGAGTTTGACTTTGTTACGCAAGAGAGAAACTTTCCAGCTGGCTGGCAATGGTTTGGAAGGATGTCTGTGTGGTTATTGATTAATTAAATCTATTGTTACTCACTTCTTTCATTAATCCAAGTGTTTTCTCTTCACTTGTGTCCCTGGACAACCTTGTTTTAAGGACTTGGAATCAGTCAGACAACTGCTTTGAATATCAGGTTGCTGATTTGAAATGCTAACTCTTCCTGTCTCAGGAATTTCTAGGTGTGGCATTTTAGACCTCAGAAAAATGAGAAAGCTGCTTAAAGTTGAAGGTGTCTCCAGGCTCATGTTCAGACCTGGAACTCAGTGTCCATGTGTAACAGAGAGGAGGGCACAAAAGGCTGGACCAGGGAGGTGGCTCCGCTGCTTTCTGTAGGACTGCGCTCGGTTCCAGTGCCGAGATGCAAACCTTGGAGGGGATTCCCTGCTGATGCCTCTGGTCGGTTGACACTTGCTGTCCAGGATTATAAAGCTCTGGAGGAGTTGTGTGAAGGATGGGATAGCAGTACCAGCAAGCCAGCAGTACAGTTTTACTTCTCCATATGCCCACCTTGGCCCTAATGAGAACAACTGAATAGCCATGAACCCACTCAGCCCTCTGCTCGTGGTCCCAACAACCAAAACCCCAGCAACAGGAGGCTGTGTCTGAAAGCCCAGAGAAGAGCCCAGCTTTTGCTAAGCCACCCGGTCCCTGGTGTCTCTGTTTGCTGTACTGAGGGTACTTTGTTCACTGGTCACTGGCCCCGTGCCACTGACTCATTGTCACACAGGAAGCTGAACCCCTGCCAGCTGGGAGCTGCTTCTGGTCTCTATCTCCAGGCATCAGTGCTCGATTGGAGCCTGTTAACCAGGCTCCTGACCTGCCAGCCTTGGTGGGTCCCTGGCATCTGCTGTCCCTTTTGAGCCCTTGAGATAGCAGGATCCGTTCTGCTGGGATGAATGCAGTTAGGAAATGCCAAATCCAAACTAAACACCTTTGGGTACCGGGCATTTCGAGCTTCAAGACTTCAGTCCCAACTGGAAACATTTGCTAGAAACAAGGACGGACTGAGGCCAAGCTCAAGAGCAGGGCAGACCTCCTTGATAAAGCTTCCCCAGAGGTTCTTTATCTCAGCAGCCACAAGCCTCTCCTGCTTCCTTCCTGCTGGATAATTCCAGTGAAACACAGGGGTCATTTCAAGGGTAAAACCACAGCCGTCAGTCAGGTCACGAGAGCACCATCTCCACCTTTCTGGAGCAGGGAAAGGGAGGAGACGCTTTCAGTTTGTGACTATTTGGCTGCTTTATCGTTTTCTTTGGTAGAACATAAAAGAGACCTGGAAATTTCAGAGGGCTATTTTAGGAAATCCTTCATGAGTTCCTTTAGGAGATGAATTTTATCTTAACAATTCAACTAATTACAATCAGTCACTTGATCCCGAAAGCAGAAGGAAATTGTATCATGCATATTTCATCCAGGATTTACTGAAGTATTCTGGTTTTTAGCTCTTTGGCACCTGCTGTGAGTCCTTTTGCCTGTAATTCCAGCTGGCAGCATCGATGCCTTTGTACCAGAGAAAGGGGCTTCCTCTTTGGAAGAGCTTCACAACAATAGTGTCTGCTGGGAAGCTCAGCTCCTGGAAAAATCAGACACAAGAAAAGTAGGCCTGGGTTGGTCCCCCAGTCCAGTCAGATACACAGAAGATGTTCGTGCCTGGGGATGTCCAGGTTGGATCTTAGGAAGAAGTTCTTTCCTGAGAGGGTGGTTGGGCACTGGAATGGGCTGCCCAGGGAGGTGGTGGACTCACCGTCCCTGGGGGTGTTCAAAAAACGGGTTGATGAGGCACTTGAGGCCATGGTCTGATGGTCCAATGGTTAGGAATATGATGGGATAAAGGTTGGACTTGATGCCCCTGGAGGTCCCTTCCAACCATAATGATTCTATGATTCTATATCCCCCAGCTGTATGTGTAGGTAGCCAAAGGTTACCCTGCTGCTAACAGCAGGTTGCCCTGGCTATAGCAGTACTGCTAATAAACACTACAGTGAACCTCCATGCAGCAGAGTACCAGGAAAGCCTGCTGCTTTCCCTAAAACATTGAAAAATGGGACTTTTAACCATTTGTTGGCCATTGTGAGGGTCCCTCCAGGGAGCTGAGGGCTCGGCGGGGGCTGGCAGAGGTGGGGAGGAGCAGTGGTGATGTGTTTGGCCAGTGTGCTTGCTTAGCAGTGTAAATGTGTTGAGCACTGAGGAAAGTTGCAGTCAATCTGGTGTCAGCAAAATACTGTATTTCAGCATAACTGCAGTAATCATATGGGGACATTGCTTTTAACTAAGTAGCTGTTACCTTTTTCTGATCGAATTAGACATTTATAAGCCTCCAAGCCTTGCTACTACTCTCTCTTCCTTTCTTGCTTTAATCTCTTTTCCTGTTTTTTTATCATTCAGTGATGATGCCTGAGGATTTTGCAGCATCTCTCTTTGGTCAGTTTAGAAATGTTTGTGGTGTCTTGCTCTCTAAAGGGCAATTTTCCTGGCAAAGTTCCTCAGCCCCTTCAGAAGTGCCCTGGCATCTGCCTGTACTGCTCCACTGCTGCCCCAACTTCTGGGGAAGGGACTCATCATCCTGGAATGAGCTGATCCTGATCTGTCAGTAGAAGCAGCTGGTGCTTTGCTACTCATAAAGAGCTCTCTAACGTGGAGGAATGAAGGCTCAGCATTTCCCTGAATTAGGGTGGTGCTTCACCTCCTTCTGCAGTTGTGTTGGAGCAGTGGAAGGTGCTACACCCAAAGCAGATTCAGGCAAAACCATTTCAGTCTGTGCTATATCAGACAAAGAATTTGACTGTTATCATCTTCCACCTGAAAAGCCACGTTTACAAACTATAGCAGGGCAGTGGCAGAAGTGCCTGTTCCAGCCTAGCGTCCCTCGAGACCATTTCCCATCTCTTTCTCATCATCTTATCCTCACTCACCCTCGGCGTTTTCATTATTGCACTCTTCAAATATTTCTTTGTTGGCGTTTGAGGTCACCTTAGTGGAACTGGAAGACAAACTGCTTTGGAAAGAGCAGCAGTGATAGCTGAGCAGGGTAACTCCTGTGTACTCTACCCTGCTTGCTTCCCTCGAATGCAAGCGCCTGGCCCCACCTGACCCGTGGCCCCAAGCAACCCTCTCTTTGTATCGGCTTAGGTTTGCTGCCAATAGGTCACCCTATCTAAGAAATACCACAAGAAAAGAATCCTAAGCATTTTAATTTGGATGCATTTCTGAACTAGAGCTTATAAATAGTGCTTTGGGTGCCCAGGATGTCACAAACCGCAGGAGCGTCTGACTTGTGATTTATTACATCAGATCGTGGTTTGGTCATAGGTTTGTAACTTGGAGCTGATTTACAGTCAGGACACCCACTATTATTCCTAAGCCATCCCACCCTTGAGCAGATACATAAATGCTGCCTGGAATTGAAGCAGTAAACAACCAAATAAAAGTTTAACCTCTTCCTTTCCAACCTCTCCTTATATTATTAACTGAGGACACTTCAATTCAGGTTGTCTGAGATAATGACAAAGAGAGGTTCTTTCATTTGTCCATGTATAACATCTGCACAAACAACACTTGGAGATTCAAAAATAATTTCTTGCTAAAGCTGCATTGATTTGAAGACGTGTTCTTCCCTTTTTTTTTCAGTGCAAGGCTTGTTTTACAAGATTTCCTCTAATAAATCAGTGAAAGCTCATGTGTAGAATTTAATTCTTGTTATAGCTCTTGGCACTGCACACATATGCACAGGAGTTGGTTTACCTAAACAGCAGTTTGTAAAACCAGAGTTGAACAACGTAATTAGAAAGGGAAAAGCTTGGTGTTCAGATTAATTAACCTTAATAACATTCAAATTTTATGTCACGTACCTTTGGTGGGGGGAGGGATCTTACTCGCTTTGGCCATGTTTTGGAAGAAGTCACAGCTAAAATCTAGATACAGACCAGTGTAAACCTCAGGCATTAATGAATCTATAATGAATTTATAGAATCAGAGAATCATTGAGGTTGGAAGAGACCTCCAAGTTCACCCAGTCCAACCCCCACCTCCATCCCCACTCACCCACAGCACCCAGCGCTACATCCAGACGCCTCTTGGACACCTCCAGGGATGGTGACTCCACCACCCCCCTGGGCAACCCATTCCCACACCCAATCATCCTCACAGGGAGGAAATTTTCCCTGATGTCCAACCTGAATCTCCCCTGCTGCAATTTCAGGCCATTTCCCCTTTCATGTTCTCTGATATTTCTGAGTTCCAGGGATGCTTTGCTTCCAACAGCCCAGTCCCAGAGAAAGGCACCCAGCTAGAAAGGTACTGAAAGAACTAAGACATTTCAATCAATGGTTGTCCAACGAGATGCATTTAAAAATAGACAAAAGCCCACCCTGAGAAAAATGTGTGATTCTATTCAGGTGTCTAAAAACTGGTGTATCCTGATACCTAAAATCAGGCAGGGGAGTAACTGCATCATTCAGAAATGACAAAAAACCCAACCTCAGGTAACTCTAAGGCTATAGGAGAAGAAAAGTAATTAGTAGCACTAATGTCCTGTAAAATATCTCAGTGTGTGCCTAGTCTGTGATCTCAAAAGCATAGCCTGTGTCCTGAGATCAGCAGCTGCTTTCTCACGGGACAGAGTACCCCAAGCCAGGCAGTCAAACGAGATCAAACACTGTGTGTCGGGGTGATTTGAGAGAGGGACACAAAGGGAACTTTCCTGTAGCCAGCTGGTTCTTTCTGAACGTTCATTTGTATTAAAAGTTTTACAATGTTAGCAGCCCTTCCTGGAGCTGGGGCAGTGCAGATAAGATGGTTCAAGGTGCATGAGAAATCTGGTTTATTGCAGTCTTCTCTGTACAGATTTTGCATTTTATAGCTAACCCTGTGTAGTAAATAGTGAGTCAGCTGGCTAAGGTCTACTGGTGGCACAGCATGTCAGGAATATCTCTTCTAGCTGGATTTCCATACATCTGTAGGTGGCCTCAAAGCTATTTATTACTTATTTTTTATTTATATATTATTATATTTTTTTTACTGGACCTGCTTTTGAACATGAGTGTTTTCAGTACTAATCTCCGGTGTTCAGTCATCGAGGAAGAAGCCTTCAAAATGTAGAAATCAAGGAATTATTAAGTAAATAAATAGGAGGAAAATCTCCTTTTTTATGCCCCCTGGATATGGGTGCCATTGGTGTACAGAGCAGTTCTGCTTTCAGGCTTTTCCACGCAGTCATGACAGCTCGAATCCCATTCCCCTTGGATCAAAGCATCTGTGCAACTGGGAACTGCAGCTTTCAGGAAAATGCTACAAACCTTTCCTGGATAAAAATATGCAGGTTTTTTGTAACATTTATCACCCAGCTGCTGGCACTGGCACGGGGTGCTGGAGGCTGACTGGATGCCTTCAGCAGTTTTCAGTGTGGATTTTCCTGTGTCTTACCATCTCCCTGGACACAGGGTAGCAGCCACAGCCAGGGCCAGGGCTAGATAAGCCTTTGCCCTGCTCTTCTGAGCCCTTTCTTAGGTCTTATTTTGGATTTGGAAGAGTTAATAGATACACAGATTCCTTTTTTTTCCTCTCTAATTAGATCCCAGAGGAAAAATGCCACAAGCCTCAACTACGTCCTTAATCTCCTGAACAATAGAAACCATATTAAAAGGATAAATTAACTGTCTTCCTGGGAGGGGTGGATGCTAGTCAGTGACCCAGAGCTGGGTTTGTGGTGAGAGCCTGGCAGGGGCTGGCTAGGGGCAGCAGGGGTGGTTGCAGGGGCACCTCCTGCTCCACTGGGCTGGTTGGGTTCCTGCCAGGCAGGGACGTGTGGCCAAAAAAACAGCAGGGTTTGCCATGGTGTGGAGAGGCCTGGGGAAGGCAGGCAAGCAGCTTGCTCACCTCTGCAAGAAGCAGCTTCCTTCCAGGCCAGCAGTTCTTTGGCAGAGGGATGGGGTGATGGATGTCCCATGCTTGCCCAACTCGGCTTCTGGAGAGGGGCCTTCCCTCTCCAGGTCTGTCAGCTCCCCGGCACTAAAAATACTTCTCTGAAACATGCCCTGCTCTGCACACAACCATGCAGAGAGCCCTGGCTGGGCTGGCAGAGAGCAGCCTCCTGGCATTTTCTGTGTACTCCAGGAAGGGCACAATCAGCTGCCTGGCACCATTATCAAAATAATTACGAGAATTGCAAGAACTGCTCACGTTAACCCAGCCCCTCCTCTCTTCCTCCTCCCTCTGACTCAACAAGTGGTGTAAGCTGCAAACAGCAAGTTTATTTCCATAACAAATTGAGGTATTAGGAATTTTAAATCCCAGGTGTTTCTCAGAGTTATGTAAACCAAGAGGCACCCAGATGCCCACAGAAGAGCAGAGGGAAAATCCCTTTGAGAGCACGTGCGTGGCCCTTGGCTGAACCATTATTCAAACTATGAGGCTGTGATAGCAAAAGCCCAAGAAGAATGAGGTGAAGGTGTAAAATGACACACTGTTCTGTTTTCCTTTTCCCCAGGAGGGCCTTGGCAAAACTTGAATATACTACAGTCGTGGCTCCCAAATCAAGAGTCAAGTTCTCCTGTGCATGGACTCCAGCAGAAAGAGGCACAAATGGCAAAGAGTTTTGAAAGAGCAGAGATGTAACAAGACAGGTACAGATTACATTCAGTATTTCCCAATATGCTGTATTTCATTTTCCTCTCCTCGTTTCATTCCTCTGTTGAGACAGAGAATTGTTACCTGGAAACAAGGAGAATTTTCCTCTTGTTTTGTTGCATTAGGGCACGTAGGGAAAGTTTGAAAATGTTTAGATTTTTGAAAATTATTTTCTACCTTTAGAACTGTCACAAACACGTAGCCTGTTTCTTGGAGGTTTTTCTTGGTGGACTCAAGATGTTGACCAGGTGGTCTCTGAATTCTCAGGGAAAGTAGCTGGAACTTTATTTCCTTCCAACAGTTTATTTGGGCATTTTAACTGAAGATATATTAATGAACACACACTGTCAAAACCAGCTGTTCCTGCCTCATACTAGAGCTCATCTCCACCACGGTACCTTTGCTGGAAATTGGAAATCAGTCTCCTGGTGTGGATTCAGTCCTGCATGAGCTTTTGGTCTGCTTTCTTCTGTGAAGCTCTGTCACTTGCCCAGAATGGGCAGCCTGCTTCTATTTACCTCCCATCTGCCCTGGGATGTCCTGAGTTACAGAGATCAATGACATAACCTAGCCTTATCTCCTACTAGGAAATTATAGAGCTATTAGGAATGCAGAAAACACCTTTTCTCTCCTTCTCCTCCCACCAGTCAACTGCAATCCACACAAGCCTTAATGTAACTGCACTTATAGAGGCTAAAGGAGCAACAGCAGGCTTTTACTGGGGTGATTAGTTATTACTATCTGAGAAAATAAGCTGCAAATGCAATACTGAGGTTTGCTAGTTACAACAATGCCTCTCTAGCTGTGCCTTCTTTGGTGGAGGCAAAGAATGAGATTTGAAACTGTGCAACCAGTGGGACAGGAAAGTATTTTATTAGAAGCTGCAGCACCCTGAGGAGCGAAGGAAACTGAAGTTGTGGACACCTAAGAAAAGCATTTGATAATGTTTTTGAGGACATCCACGCACACATGGGGCCCTTCTAAGAGGAGCTTCACAAAACTCTGTGTGTGTGGCTTCTCATCCCAGCTTGCCTCTGTTGGGATACCAAAGAATCCAAGGTTGGGAGGATACCATCATGCCTTTTTGGTGGAAAAATACTGACTTTAATGCAAGCAGCTGACTCAGTTTCAGCCTGGTGGCCTCCTGAAACTATATGTGCCAGATATAAGGAGCTCTTCATCGTGCAGGTATCTCCAAAGGACCAAATTGAGGCCAGCATATCCTGGCATGCAGAGTACTAATCAGTCCTCCGAGGCTGAGTCACCATCCGTTCTCACCAGACCAGGTTTTCAATCAGGTCAGAGGATCAGTTGTTTATTGCCAAGATCCTTAAGCTCTCTGTCCTTCCTTGATGGTAAAGCTGTTTAGCTTTCCACCACTGTTTCAGAGTGTTGTTCTTTCAAAGTGGCCTCTGCATGACTTCTCCTTAATGCCACTCTCCAGAGAGAAGCAAACAGAGCATCAACCTTGGCCAGGGCTGGGTGCCCTGTGTCCGTGACCTTTACCATGCTGACCTGCCCTCATCTTCCCTGGCAACATTAATTGCCTCTTAGGGCAGCTTTGTTGCCAGCTCTGGGAGGTTAAGACAGACAGCTCATGCTTCTGATAGTTAGGAACTAGTAATAGCCACTTTGAGTCCTGGTATGAGAGAAGGAGAGGCTGGTAATGCCCCTGTCTCAGAGCCCCATTAGAGTGGAGGAAAACTCCAAATGTGGGTTAGTTTCAGCTGAACCCTCTTCCTCCCTCCCTCCCCGGGCCAGGTTCTTCCTCATCTTCTGTTTCAGCTCTGCACCACAACCCACGTGAGGAGGGCGTGATGCTATTTATTCTTGTTTCCTCCCTCTCTGGGATCCTATCAGAAACACCAGTCTGAGTCAGAGGCTGTGGCTGAAACGAGAGAGGGAACTCAGAAATGGGCAGATTTTAGCCTGATGTGGCTACCCCAGCTCTGTGAAGGAAAGTTGGGCCTCAAGGAATGCATGAGATGATCAGCAAAATAGTGGCCAAAGAAGGACTGTGTGAATTAGAAACTGCCTAGCAAGGAGCAAGATAGTAGTGGCCAGCTTGTTATAGGTAAGGAGCAGGACTCGGAGAAGTGTTGTAGCATGGGTGTTACGTGACCTTCTATCCTCTTGCAATCTCTGCTATTTTTGGACATTTGCTGAGAAGAATCCCTCCAAGATCACTCTTCTGGTTTACTGGGTGGTGATAGCTGGGTTTTCCAGCACAAACAGAACTGTGCTACAGTGAGAAGTTTCCAGCAGGCATACTTTTCACATGCATTTGGATGAGAAGTCATTTAAAACCCTCTGCATTTGTCAAGTAGGGGCAGGGTACCACAAACCAACAACACGTGTCCAGATGTTCTAGTCCCAGACATGTAAATCTAGCTGCTGGCAACGTGTTCCCATTGTACAACAAGCAGCACAGATCTGGAAGTATCTGGAAATACTTTCCACATCCAGATTTCCCCAGCAAGAACCGTGTCTCGAGCAGATTGCATTTTTATTGCCTTCCCTGCCTGGCTCGGATGATGTCCCAGTGCTTAAGGTGAGCTGTGTAATGGGACTTCAGTATAATGGAGCCATTTGCTTCTGCCCAAGTGATCTGGTGCTTAATGGTCTGTACAGTTTTATGACCTCTGGTAGAAATCTGATCAGATACCACAAATGAAATGAAGTGGAGTCTTGATGATAACAGGAGGAGAATGAGGACTCTTAGGAGGGGGGGATCAGGATCTAGGGTATTGCCCAAAGTAGGGGCGATTGGTCAGTAGGTGGCAATCTTATATCTGAAGCAGGAAGGGCCCCCCCAGTGCTAGAAAAATCTGTGCTCCCAGCCATGTCCTCAGTGAGATGTGTTATTGTGAGCTCTGGATGATTTACGTACTGGTTCCAGTCATGTGGATTTTACTTTGCAGTGTGTTAACCTTGCCAAGTCCCAGATGTTATGACTTAGTTCCCCTTCCCTCAATTCTTCTGTGCTGTCTGGTTTCACATCTCATAGGTTATATACAGCCAGAATTCTTCATGGAACTCCTTTGCCAGGCAGCAGTACAGGGCCACACGTGTAGCCTTGCTATCCCCAGCTAGGAAACTGCTATGGAATGGACACGCCGTGCGAATGTCAGTCGTGAATTGTCATTAACCAACTCTGCCATTGAGATGTTTGCCAGGAGGGCATCTCAGTCCTTGCAGAGATGGGTGACTCACAGACTTTGCTGGCCTCCTTTATCCATGCAGAGTCAGTCAACTGCAGCAGTTTGATCAACACCACCTTGAACTCAATGCTGCAGCTTGGGCATCTCTGCTCACACACCGCTGGCTTGAGAAATGCTTTCATTTGGGGCTTTTTTGTTTTACACAGAAAGAAGTGCTGCAAACCCTTTGCAGAGCATTTGACTTCGTTTGCAGCCTGGCAAGTGGGAGAGAGGCCGTGAAGCATAAGGAGAGTGGTTGGGAGCAGACAGGGAGTATGCAGCAGTGGAAGTATTTATGATACGTGTTGTCCTAACAACAGCAGCCTTCTCTGACCCAAGATTTCCTGTATTAACATCTTGAGGAATCCTTGGGTATGGCCTGTTACCTGAAAGGCTCTTCAAGCAGTTGTGGGGAGGGAGGAGGTGAGAAAAAAAACCCTGATGCTGCTGCTTTCAGAGCTAATTTAGCATTGGTGAGAGCAACTTGTTCACAGCTTTGTCTTAGAATCATAGAGTCATAGAATCATAGAATCATTATGGTTGGAAGGGACCTCCAGGGTCATCAAGTCCAACCTTTATCCCATCATATTCCTGACCATCAGACCATTAGACCATGGCCTCAAGTGCCTCATCAATCTGTTTGCCCATGAGAGTGCAGGTGAAGCCCCGCAGGGAAGGGGCAGGTGGCAGTGCCAGCCAGTTCTTTCTCATGGAGCCTTCTGGGGCGCCCGTCACCTGAAATGGCCAAACTTCACATGGGTCTCCAAGTACCCTGCTGAAACTGTGCTTACCCCCACCTCAGGGGAGCAAGGTGAGGGCTAAAACTTGGTGAACTGGGCATGGTTATGAGAGGTTTGTGGCGAGGCAAATGGTCACACCAGAGCCTCCCAGATCCTTGCTCTTGACATTGAGGTGCTGGAGCGAGTCCAGAGAAGGGCAATGAGGCTGGCGAGAGGTCTGGAAAACAAACCTTATGGAGACCGGCTGAGGGAACTGGGGTTATTGAGCCTGGAGAAGAGGAGACTGAGAGGAGACCTTATTGCCCTCTACAACTACCTAAAAGGAGGTTGTAGTGAGGCTGGTGTTGGTCTCTCCTCCCGAATTGCTGATGACAGGACGAGAGGAAATGGCCTCAAGTTCCATCAGGGGAAGTTTAGGTTGGAGATTAGGAAGAAGTTCTTTCCTGAGAGGGTGGTTGGGCACTGGAATGGGCTGCCCAGGGAGGTGGTGGAGTCACCGTCCCTGGGGGTGTTCAACAAATGGGTTGATGAGGCACTTGAGGCCATGGTCTGATGGTCCAATGGTTAGGAATATGATGGGATAAAGGTTGGACTTGATGCCCCTGGAGGTCCCTTCCAACCATAATGATTCTATGATTCTCTCAGGCCAGAGCAGTTTCAGTTGCCCTCTCAGACCTTGGCTCCAAAACCAAACAGCCAATTTGGGCCCGTTGCAAGCAAGATGTGAACCACCAAGGCCTAAAACTCCTTCTGCTCAGCCTGCCAGCCATCCCCACCTGGAATTTGACAGCTGAGCACTGCAGGACTGCGCTTGGTTTGAGCTTGCAGCCTCCTGGCTGGAGTCAAGGTCAATGGGAGCAGCGTGTGGAGGTGAAGAGGCCGTCACAGCACACAGGAGCCACCCGGGCACTCACACAGGGTTTGACTCCTCACCCTGCCCGCTGCACGGTTTGCACAATGCTCAAACGTGGATGGATGTAGGTTCTAACCCTGAAAGTGTTGCAACAAGCTGTGGCTTGGTTTTGTCTGCAGTGTTTGCACACTCTGTCTCGCCAGCAGCCGGGGTTGGCCCAGCCACACCAGGCCACAACGCCAGGGTGAATCACAGAATCCCAGAATCCTAGGGGTTGGAAGGGACCTCGAAAGCTCATCCAGTCCAACCCCCCTGCCAGAGCAGGGTCACCTAGAGTCCATCACACAGGAACGCATCCAGGCGGGGTTTGAATGTCTCCAGCCAAGGAGACTCCACAGCCTCTCTGGGCAGCCTGGTCCAGTGCTCTGGCACTCTCACAGGAAAGAAGTTCTTCCTGAGATTCACATGGAACCTCCTGTGCTCCAGTTTGCATCCATTGCCCCTTGTCCTATCATTGATCATTACTGTAAAAAGTTTTGCTCCATCGTCCTGACCCTCACCCTTTCCATATTTGTAACCATGGATGAGGTCACCCCTCAGTCTCCTTTTCTCCAAGCTAAAGAGCCCCAGCTCCCTCAGCCTCTCCTCACAAGGGAGATGTTCCACTCCCCCAGGGCTTTAGCTCCCTTCCCGCTGTAACCCAAATCACATCGAGCATAGGTTCACTGAAACAAAGAGCTCCCTGCTGAGGTGTCCCCTCCTTGCCTGGTGCCTGGGGACTTTGCTCAGGGGGCTCAGGAGGCTGGGGCAGTACAGACCAGTGGTGCGTGGGAAGGAAAGGGCAAGCTGCTCACACCCTGCCCACTGAACCACAGAGAATCAGAATGGTTTGGGTTGGAAGGGGCCTTTAAAGGTCGTCTAGTGCAACCCCCCCACAGGGCCATCTTCATTACATCAGGTTGCTCAGAGCCCTGTCCAACCTGACCTTGAATGCTTCCAGGGGTGGGGCTTCTGCCACCTCTCTGGGCAACCTGTGCCAGTGTTTTGCCATCCTCATTGTGAAATATTTCTTCCCTCTTTTAGTTTAAAACCATTAACCCTTGCCCTAGAACTTCAGGCCCTGCTAAAAAGTTGTCCCCATTTTTCCTGTAGGCCCCCTTCAGGTACTTAGGAGGCCACAATAAGGTCTTCCCTGAGCTGTCTCTTTTCCAGGCTGAACCCCAACTCTCTCAGCCTGTCTTCACAGCAGAGGTGTTCCATCCCTCTGATCATTTTTGTGGCCCTCCTCTAGACTCACTCCAGCAGCTCCATGTCTTTCTTGTTCTGGGGACTCCAGAACTGGACACAGTACTCCAGGGGGGTCTCACAAGAGTGGAGTAGAGGGGGAGAATCCCCTCCCTCGACCTGCTGCTCACGCTGCTTAGAAGCAGCCCAGGGTATGGTTGGCTGTCTGGGCTGCAATTGCACATTGTCAGCTCATGTCCAACTTTCCATCTACCAGTAGGTACCTCCAGGTTCTGATCCACGTTTGGAACCTGACCCCATTTCAGGCCCTGCTGGCTTCACTGGAAAAACAGTATGAGGTTTCCAGGAGGTGCTTGCACAACAGCCGATACTGGGTGAGCATCAGGCTGGGGCAGATGCATTGTCAAGGCAGTGTTGCCTCATGTGTTGCAAGGATGAGTGAAGGATATTGGCATTTGGTGTCATTCATTCATACCCAGAGGACCATCTTCTCTTTCTGAAGAGTCACAATGGGGAGGAGGGGGGAAATAAGCTTGGTTGTGACTTAAATCTGCCAGTTATGTGTGGGAATGTGTGCCTGGCATAAAGTCAGTTCATTCAGTGATGCTGATGTTTGGTTTTTAAAGCAAAGGGCTTTGACCTGGTAGTTTGAAACTACTGTGCTTTGGAAATTTGGCCTTCATATGCTCTACATCTACCCCAGAGTTCACACCCAAGCAACAGTCTCTCACAAAAGACAGCCTCTGATCACATGTAAGCACAAGTGGGGGATAATGTATTTTCTTTGGCAAGGGTGAGGAGGAAAAGCAGGGACAAACACAACAACTGATAAGAAAAGTCCACTCCTTGTTATAAATCAGATGTCTTTCAGCCTGAGGGTCTGGTGTGTGGCTCACAGTGAAGTGGAAGATGTGCTGGGATATACATGAGAGCTTGGAGCCACACACCTGGCCTGGCCCAGTCATGCATGCTCCTTAGAATCATAGAATCATAGAATCATTCTGGTTGGAAGGGACCTCCAGGGGCATCAAGTCCAACCTTTATCCCATCATATTCCTGACCATCAGACCATCAGACCATGGCCTCAAGTGCCTCATCAACCCGTTTGTTGAACACCCCCAGGGACGGTGACTCCACCCCCTCCCTGGGCAGCCCATTCCAGTGCCCAACCACCCTCTCAGGAAAGAACTTCTTCCTAATCTCCAACCTAAACTTCCCCTGATGGAACTTGAGGCCATTTCCTCTCGTCCTGTCATCAGCAATTGGGGAGAAGAGACCAACCCCAGCCTCACTACAACCTCCCTTTAGGTAGTTGTAGAGGGCAATAAGGTCACCCTGATAAATCAGGCTTCATGTCTCCAATCTCTCTCTTGACCTTCTTCTCAGCCAGCAGCATGTTTGTCACAGCCCCCCAGCATCCATCCCCAGCAGAAATCTCTGCCTTGCCTTCACAGTTGTTTCTTTAGCTGGCCATTGGTGAATGGTGCTGTTACCAGTGCTCACAGCAGAGCCCTGCTCGTGCTGCAGCTTTAACCTGCAACGTTAGCAAGTGGCTGTAATGGCTGGCCCCAAAACACGTAGGTTGACTTGCCAGGTGCTTTTCCTTCTTGGCTAGCACCCAAGAAGGAGCCGTAGCAGCTTCACAGCTCCCATCCCCACCCCTGTCTGCTTGGAGGCCTCTCTGGGTCCCAGCCAGCTCCGTATGGGGGCTGGGAGGGCAGGGGTGCTGGTGTAACTGGTTTGGTCTGCATACCGGCGCGGGTGCCAGACAGCACTGCTCCAGCCCTGGGGCTGCTCCTCAGGCACTTCCTCGGGACATGGTAACAGCAAGGTATGAGCACCCTGCATCCCTTGGGCTTTTTGAGGAGCAAGGCTGGACCGTGGAGGCGAGGGAGCTGGTTTCCACTGATGAAGAGCACGTACCGGTGCTGGGTCCAGCCACAGGCTGGCCTGGGGGACAGCTATGGCATGTTAGGTGTCTCCACAAGGCCCAGTGGAAGGACAGAGGTGCTCCACATCAGCCTCCAGCCATGTGTGCTCAGGGTAGGTGCACAGCACCACCCTGGACACGATTGGGTGCTCCGGGCTGGCTGGCAGGGAAGCAATGTCCTTGCAGGAAAATGACTCTCACGGTCACTCTCCTTTGCTGGCCCAAGTTGGTAGCGGAAAAAGCCAAGGGGCAAATCCTGTTCTGCAGCATTTTCTCCTTGAACTCCAGAAGGAAAGTTGGTGTTGCTGTAAATGCAGCAACACACTTGGCCACTGAGGCATTTATAAGTGGCTGACAGGGATTTTCCCTAAATGTCATGCAGGAAGGCAGAGATATGTGGTCTTAGCCTTAACAGCTTTTGCTGCTCCTCCTGCTCTGAGGACTGGCATGAAATGATGAAAAGGGCATCAGGCAAGGACAGTTGGCCCCTTTCTCCTACCAGCCAAGGGGCTCAGTGGGAGAATCCTGCACTGGAAGTCATAAGTCAAGGAAGCCTCCTTGGAACAAGCAGAAATACCAACTCCTAAGCTTTGAGCTGAGACTCGGTCTTCACCATTATCAGACTGGAAAGACAAAGCCAGACTGGATTCTTTCCTTTTCTTTTTTGAATTCCTTATGTGTTAATGCCCTGTTGCAGAAGAGAGAAGAGAAGAGAAGAGAAGAGAAGAGAAGAGAAGAGAAGAGAAGAGAAGAGAAGAGAAGAGAAGAGAAGAGAAGAGAAGAGAAGAGAAGAGAAGAGAAGAGAAGAGAAGAGAGGAGAAGAGAGAAGAGGGGAGAAGAGGGGAGAGGAGAAACTTCCCCTCGTGCCCTTGTTCTTCAGGCTTTTTTGCACACTGCAAAGTGTGCAAAACTTTCCACAGATCATATTTTTTTAACCCCTGTTTCCTGCGATGAGTCCCAGTGAGAGCTGTGTCCTTATCAGCCTGTTGTCTCACATCATCTTGCCCTCCACAAGCCAGGACTTGTGGAAAGGAAATCTCTTGGGGCCAGGAATGTGTTAACTGTTTGGCGCTGGCTCTCCCGTCAGGGGCTGTGTGCTGTGCCAGGGATTTTCCACTGGCTCTGCCTGTCCCAGCTTCTCCTCTGGGTGCAGAGATGTGGTCTCACGAGTGCCACCTTCACTGTTCAGTCACTCAGGTAAAGAAAAGAGTTAGAGCACGGTTCTCATACTGCCTCCTTCCTACCAGGCACTTGGCTTTATCTTGCATTATAATCGAGGCTAAATCTGTTTGAAAAACTCTGTGTCAGCACTGAATTATTTATAGTCATGTCAAACATTCCTGAGTATATGGGTAAAACCCAGGATAAAGTATCCTGGCATGTCACGGGTGACAAAGGCATGTTTTGCCAGTCAGAGAGCTGACAAAGATGTCATGTAGACAAAGATGGTCTTTGCAAATCAGAGAGGGGGGGTGTGTTATCGCAACAAAGCCATATAATATGTCATATTTTATTATTACCTTAATAATCACATAAATAATAATAATACATTTTTTTCAGCAGGAGCTAAAAGCCTGGAATTGTGTTTGTGAATTTGGCTGGAGGAGGCTGCAGTCTGTTCCCAGGCCATGTTTGTTCTCTTCACCAAAACAAATTATTACTTAAATAGAAGGCTAGAGAGGCTGTGCTGAGGCTGATATATGACCCATTAGAAATGCCTGAGAAACCACAATTAAAAAAAAATCAAGAAATTTTAAATCATTTCTCCCAACCAGAACTGGGGGGAGGGGAGGTAATTGTATTGTGTGTCAGTTATGAATCCAGAGCTTGCTTTGGAGCTGCTCGTTTTCTTCATACGCTGTTTGCCCTTTTTAAAAGAATAACCCAGGCCTTATCCATGTGCATATAAAGTGTACAATAATACAGCATTATCCTGCTTCTCCCTTATTCATTTTCTATTTAAAAATCCTCCAGCATTTGGAGTGCTCCTCCTCATATTCAAAACCTGCTTGGTTTTAGTGGCTGCCCTCTCCTGTTCTCAAGATAATTGAGACCTCTGCATTTCTGAATCTTTAATCTCATTGTTGTCTGTGTTCTGATGGGTATTGACCAGCCCACCCTCACTGCCCTCTGCTAGAGGAAGCTGTGATAGAGCACGTCTTCACTTAGAGCAGGTCTCAACACTGGCATTTTCCAGGGAGGTGGTGGAGTCACCGTCCCTGGAGGTGTTCAAGAGGTGTCTGGATGGGAAGGACATTGAGGTGCTGGAG
>VZRW01013367.1:49838-68282 GCA_013398125.1 Aegotheles bennettii | reverse complement strand
ATGATTTGGGAATTCTTACTCCCTGCTTTGCCGTTGAGTTCTTGGGGCATTCCCTTTAGGTAGGGGCTGGAGTGTTGTCAGAAGAGTGGTTGAATCTCAGCCAGACCTGAGAGAGTTCAAGTGGAGTCTCCAAGGGCAAGGAATGACAGCCTTTCACCCGTTCCAGTCTTCTCAGTCGTATCATAGAGATATGTGCATGCTTGGTCACTTCTCTTCAAAAAACAGTCACTCTACTGAAAAACTAAATCCTTTGGTTTGCTTTACATGTAGGCAAATCCAGTCTTGATTCCTAGCCTGCAGAAATGCACTTTCCCCTCCGTCCAGCAGCTAAGGAAGAGGGGAGAAGAAGCATTTGAGCAAATCCATCTATAGCAGTGTAACATTTTACATGCCTGCTAATCAACATCTACAGAAATGAGGGAAAGCTCTTTGATCCGGCTCTTCATCTGGATTCCAACAACATTGTGTCTCCTTGGGAATAAATTGGTTTCTGCTCTGAAGGCTGCTCAGCTTCTCCATTGTTCCACAGGGTTTTGCAGATCGGATCGTGCTTTCGTGGTGTTTTCAGTTGATGGGTAGAAGTTTATTTTCTGGCAATGCTTAGACAAAGGTAGAAACTTCCCAACCGTGAAGGAACCATTGGCATCCTCAAGCTCCTGAGGGCTGAGGACAGATGGCTGAGTAGAAAAGTGAAATAAAGGGTGGGAACATCAGACTTACTGCTGTTGGCTCTTCAGCAGAGCTGGGTGACTTCTCACACTGGAGTGAATACTTTTCCCTGGCTTTGTTTTTCCCTTGCTAATGGGGATATTGATGATGTGCATATGGATTATTCTGGTGTCTGGCAGGGGTATACTCGTTGGGAGTATACAGGAGAACACACATCAAACTCATATCATTGCTGGCCCTACATAATTTCAATTAAATTATGCTTGCAAAAGAAAAAAAAAGCTTTGCACAGCTTTGTCTATTTAAGTATCTGAGAAAATAACTTCTGCAGTGGTATGAATGGCATCTCCATTACTGAAATATTTTTGTCATAGCTCTAGCTATATATATATATATATGCTGGAAAAGTCCTTTTAGTGTAGACACACCCTAGGAGAACTGGGTGTCCACCTCCCTGAGAAGGTCACCTAGGTACCTAGCTCTCTTAGAATCATAGAATCATAGAATCGTTATGGTTGGAAGGGACCTCCAGGGTCATCAAGTCCAACCTTTATCCCATCATATTCCTAACCATCAGACCATCAGACCATGGCCTCAAGTGCCTCATCAACCCATTTGTTGAACACCCCCAGGGACGGTGACTCCACCACCTCGCTGGGCAGCCCATTCCAGTGCCCAACCACCCTCTCAGGGAAGAACTTCTTCCTAATATCCAACCTAAACTTCCCCTGATGGAACTTGAGGCCATTTCCTCTCGTCCTGTCATCAGCAACTGGGGAGAAGAGACCAACCCCAGCCTCACTACAACCTCCCTTTAGGTAGTTGTAGAGGGCAATGAGGTCATTTAACAAGTTTCTTCATGTCCCCCCCACCCCCATGGGGTCTTTAAAAAGAACACCCATGGGGTGTTCAAAAAAGGGGTTGATGAGGCACTTGAGGCCATGGTCTGATGGTCTAATGGTCAGGAATATGATGGGATAAAGGTTGGACTTGATGCCCCTGGAGGTCCCTTCCAACCAGAATGATTCTATGATTCTATGATTTATGAGCAACATGGCATCATGTCCCCTTGATCCCAAATCCAGACGTCCCTTGGATGTGCACTGCAGGCAGCATAGGAAGCCTGGGATGAGCTGGGCTGGAAAGTGGAAGAGTAGGACTGGGTTTGTCGACAGCAGGCAGCAAAGCCCATGTTTTTAACTTGCAAATGGAGGGACATTTCCATGCAGTGATGGAAATGAAGTGGGACATGTGCAGCGTTACACCAGCATCCTCAGATTTCACTTGTTTCAAGGTACACAGCTCCTAAGCCTGTTTTTCTCTTTCTTTTCTGCCTCTGGAGCTAATACATTTAACTCTCAAAGAGGAGACAGCTGGTTGTTAGCTTCAGCTTCTCTTGATGTTCATTTTCTTTTTAAGCAAGCTTGCATATTATTCGAGCTTAATTAGATCTTTCTGCAGATAAAATCCTTGGAAGGGGTCCACCCCCCTCCCCCCATTCTGTTGGGTTTCTTGCTTGATTTCTTTCACATGTCCCTTCCCCAGTGAATATCTCTGAACGTTACGTGGCATTAATCAAGGATCTCAATTGCATATTTGTCTTTGCAAAGCTTGCCAGTGTGTCCCGGCAGCCCATGATGGATTGGCAGCACATGGAGAACAATGGAGAAGCCTTAACAAGGTTTGGCAAAGCAGAGGGGAAGAGCTTCACATGAGGACTTCAGGAAAATCTGTGCTTGGGGACTTTTATTTCCTTAATCAACGACAGGAAACAGTTCAGCCCACTGCAGCTGGTGATTAAGTAGCTCCTCCAAAGCCCACCACTAGATGAAATAACCACATGGCTTGAGGTAGAACAAGCTGTTCTGGGACGCGCAGTTGTGTGGTTATTCAGGGAAGTCTTCAGAAACTGGGATTCTTCCCAGCAATCGCGTGGACATGGGGGATTTTGGTGTTTGGGACCTTGGTGACAAGGTGCTTGTGGTGCTGGTGCAAAGAGGCTTCTGGGTGGGAGGTGGAGAGTCCCCTTCTAGTTGAGATCCTGACTACTTGACACCAGGCTCCACGGGTCAGCCATCTGTTCTGCTGGCCTCCTAAGACAAAGCTTGAGCAGGCCAGAAGAAACAAAGCCTGGATTTACCTCAATTGACACAAGAGCTCTTCCATAGGCAAGGTGAGCTTCAGTTGTGGCCACCTGCCTTGCACATCAGGAAGAAGGCTCATCCTGGTTCTGTCCACCAGGCACCATCCAGGGGCTTGCCTGTCTCACAGGCTGTGGTGGCCTCTGGTATCACCACAAATGAGCACCTCCCAGCTTCCCTGGCATCTTTGCATTCTCCTCATACTCCTGAGGGGTTAAAAGCTGTGATAAGTCCTGCTTTCCAGAAGAGAAGCAGAAGCACAGAGATGTCACCTTTCCAGTTTCCTAAACAATGATGAGAAATCCTGGGGCAGAACTGGGAATTATACCTGGGTTTCCTGTTGGCATTCCTTGGGGAGTTATCCCAGGGGTCTCTGTCATCTGTATATGCAAGTCCAATCCATGTTACAGCTCAGGGGACAAATTCCCTGCTAAAACAGTTTGACCTTACATCTGCCAGCAGCAATAACCACTGTTCTAGCAGGATTCCCAGCCACGTTTGGTTTTCTGTGCATAGAGGACCACTCAGACCAATGAAGGTGGCTTCCAAAGTGAGGTGTGCACTCTAAACTTCAGTGGGGGATGATGTGCCAGTCTATAAAAGTTTGTAATATCCTTTTAGCCAATTGCATAATTGTTATCTCTTGCCTATTTTACCACCTCCTGCTTGTCCTGCACTTGTCTCCTGAGTTGAGAAGCACAACAGATCGGGTATTTGGGCACCAGCAAATCACTTGGGACACCTGGAATCAATATCTTTGTCTGCCACAATCTTGGGCACCAGAGCTGAGCGAACCCCTTGGGTATATCTGCACCAGGTGAACTAAGTGCCTGAGAAGTTCTACCTTCTTATAGGCAACAGTGGGATAAATCAACCCAGGGGGAACACGGCGTGACTATCTCTCCATCAATTTAGAACTTGTCTCTTGATGTTGCCTGGGTTCCAGGGATGGCTCAGCTGCTCACAAAAGCAGTTGGTAAACCACTGTGGTTACCAAACCTCCTCATTAAGATAAATTAGCACCGACACAGAAGGTTTGAAATGAAAAATGGTCATATTGGATCACTCTAAACATCTGTCTAGTCTAGCATCCTCTCTTCATTGGTGGTTGGTAGCAGATGTTTCTGGAAAGGCAAGCATGTAGTGGTAATTCTCTGGGGTACTTGCCAGGCTGTGGGTTTCCAAAAGCTTCCTTACACTTTTGCTATTTAATAGTGCTTAATAGATCTGTCCGAGACTTTGTCAAATCATTTTTTGAAATCTATTTTTGGCTTCCACGGGACTGTTGGCAGCAAGCTGCAGAATTTAACTGTGCATCTGATGAAGCCTTTCCTTTTGTTAGTTTTTAATCTGTCACCTCCTAACTTCACTTTATGCAGTTTCTTCTGCATGGAAGAACTGCATGGAAGAACTGTATGGAAGTCTTTCTTCACTCACCAAGAAACTTTTCAGTTGTGTGCCTGCTGTGGTTATGTGCACGTGTCAAGGGGAGGTTGCTTTTCACTTAACCAAGTCCATATCAGTGTAAACCCCAAATTTAAATGCCATTATGATGTCCTGAATAGGTCTGCTGTTGATTTAACTCTTCTCTCTTCTTGGAAGTGAAAGCTCTGCCAATGTAAAGCACTGATACGTTGGTGTGACCGTGCTTGGCCATGTCCTTCAGCCACAGCTTTGCTACAAATGCTTTTCCAGGACTAGTGAGGGTTTTACCAGGGGGGTGTTGCTGCTGTGGAGATGGTGTGTTGTTGAGGCTGTGCTCTGTACCAGCCTGTAACCCATAGGCAGAAAACAGGGCTTTGCTGCAAGTGACACCAGCAAGGCAGCTCTCCCCTTTTGCTGTCCTGACCAACAGAAGTCTCCAGTGATCCAGGCTTTGGGGCTAACCCAGCAAAGCTGTCCCTCGAGTCATTTGAAAGAGAAAGCACCCATTTCCTCATGAGGTCCCTTCCTGTAGTAAGGAGTCTCCCTGCCCAGTAACTGCACTAATGACACAGTGTGGCCTGTGCCTATCATTTGCATGAAAATCCACGTCCCCAAGACCCTATCTGACAGTCTGATCAAAGAGTTGATTTCTCAGGAGCCCTTAAGTTTCTATTAAAAGCAGCGAGAGAGATTGTGAGTTCTGCTCATTTGAAATTCAAGCAGTTTACTCAGAAGTCTAAATAAAGAGTTGGACTTTTATTTTATGATATATTGGCCTTTGTCTTGGGCTGTCATAAAGCAAATACGATAAGCTAACAACTGGCATAAAATTGTCAGTGACTTTCTAAATGTTACAGGAGCAGAGAACGAAGCAGAATTAGCAAAGGGTCAAAGGCAGAGATTAGAAATGTCATTAAGAAACGGTAAGAATTACTGATAAGCTTTAGTGTCTTTGGTGTATTACTTCCCTGTCTCAGGCAGGTCTGCAAACACACTGATTCACATTCCAACTGAACAACAGCTTCATTGTGAAACCTGCCATTCTTAGCTCCAGGAGAGAAAATATCTCTAAAAACACCACCCCCTCTTTCTAACGTTGTGCAGACAAAGAATTACAGCTCATCTGCCATAGGATATACACCACGAGTGGCAGCATCTTCCTGAAGTCTCATGCCCTCCTCCATACGTGGTGTGACAAACAGCAGCCTGGGTGCGTGGCTCCACGTGGAAGGGTGGCCCTGCTGACCTTCAGCTGCCTGCAACGGACCATGTCTTGAGTACTGGGTTCAGTTCTGGGCACCGCAGGATGGGAAGGACATTGAGGGGCTGGAGCGAGTCCAGAGAAGGGCAATGAGGCTGGGGAGAGGTCTGGAAAACAAACCTTATGGAGGCCGGCTGAGGGAACTGGGGTTGTTTAACCTGGAGGAGACTGAGAGGAGACCTTATTGCCCTCTACAGCTACCTAAAGGGAGGTTGTAGTGAGGCTGGTGTTGGTCTCTTCTCCCCAATTGCTGATGACAGGACGAGAGGAAATGGCCTCAAGTTCCATCAGGGGAAGTTTAGGTTGGAGATCAGGAAGAAGTTCTTTCCTGAGAGGGTGGTTGGGCACTGGAATGGGCTGCCCAGGGAGGTGGTGGAGTCACCGTCCCTGGGGGTGTTCAACAAACGGGTTGATGAGGCACTTGAGGCCATGGTCTGATGGTCTGATGGTCAGGAATATGATGGGATAAAGGTTGGACTTGATGCCCCTGGAGGTCCCTTCCAACCATAATGATTCTATGATTCTATGATCTCCATCTCCCACCACTCTCCCACTCCTCGTGCAACTCATACCTGTGCTTCAGTCACGACCAACGTCCTCTGGGCTGGTGTTGTGGAGCTGCAGGCTAGGGCCGGGCAGATGGAGGTGTGTAAGGGTGACCTTCACTCCAAGCTCCTGAAGCCCTGTCTACACTCCGGGTTGTGCATGAGCAAACACACCTCCCACTTCCCTGAAAACAGCATGGAATAGCGGATGGTCATAGAGTATGGTCATGGAGTATGGGCTGCTCCCTTCAGCCATGGGCTGTGGTGTGCTGCAACATTGACTACACGGGATCAGTTGTGTGTATTTGGTTGCTCTCCTAGAAATAAAGAAGGATCAGCTGGCTCAGAGAATTTGGCCTACATTTCACCATTTTGCTCATGAAGCCAGGCTGGATGGGAGTGTGAAGGAGACAGCTTGTGAGAGCCCCGGTGCTGACACAGTTATGTCAGACAAAAGGAATACATTTGTCTGGGGAACTTCCTCTTGAGGGACATGTTCCTCTGGTGCTCTTAGTGGTGGCTTCTACTGCTGGACTGGCAAGCTCCATCTCCAGTAGATCATGGGATACATAGGTGGTGGTAGGGCATATGGTCCAGTGACAGGGTATATGGTCCAGTGACAGGTATACAGTCCAGTGACTGACAGAACTGGTTTGTAATGAAACTAGTTGGCTGAGGCCATTTTGGTATTGAGTGTTCATCCATGAAGTGCTTTGAACATCAGGCAGTAGGAGCTAATGAACAACTGCTTTTTCAAAATATGGGTGCATACTACAATTGTCTTCTCCTTTGGACCTATTTAAAATGGACAAGAGGGAACGGCCTGAAATTGCAGCAGGGGGGATTCAGGTTGGACATCAGGGAAAATCTCTTCCCTGGGAGGGTGATTGGGTGTGGGAATGGGCTGCCCAGGGGGTGGTGGAGTCCCCATCCCTGGAGGTGTTCAAGGGGTGTCTGGATGTGGCGCTGGGTGATGTGGGTGAGTGGGGATGGAGGTGGGGGTTGGACTGGGTGAGCTTGAAGGGCTCTTCCAACCTTGATAATTCTATGATTCTGTGATCTGAGGACAGGAGAAATTTGCATTCATGCTGGTGTCATAATTCCAGAGCCCTGGAAAGGAATGGGGTTTTCCCCTTTTTTGTGTTCTTTTTTTGAGCTGCTGTAGACCAAAGCTGCATCCCCAAGGAATCAATGGCTATGAATTTGCACAGAAGGGCATGTCTGTCAGAGGGGAAAAGATTATAAGGAAGTAGTTGACTAAAAGGAAGATTGGTTTCAGTGGAAACCACACATCCAACAAAATGCCTGGACCAATCCAGCTGCAGCAAGTACCTGACTCTGTGCTTCAGTCAGAGATAAGCTCTCAGGCTGGCTGAAGCAGCAATGCAATGAAATTATCCTGTCTGTGATACGCTGGAGGGGCAGAATAAATGATCCCCAGCCTCTGCAGTCTTGAAGGTCTATGGCATCTTGATGGATTTCCTACACAGTGTTGCTTGCAGCCAGACAAGGCACCTGCGAGCTCACTCATCGTGTGGTGCCTCTACTGTCTGGGGGTAGAGGAGGAGTGCAGGAGGGCCACAGAAAACATTCCCAGCAGTGATAGAAAGGCAGTGGAGAGAAAAGCTGCTTCCCTGAAGACTTGTGTGCTTCAAATTGCTTTGGAGGTGATGTATGTAAGGTTGGACTTGATGACCCTGGAGGTCCCTTCCAACCATAATGATTCTATGATTCTATGCTGCAGAAAATGAGCACACCCTCCAGTTGAAATGCCCACACGTGGCTTTAATGTGATTTAATTGAATTTTTAAAAGTTTTGTTACCTTGCAGAGTTCATACAAATTAGGTTTCCAGAGCATCTCCGTGTAGGCAAACCCACAGTTTCTCCCACTGGTGAAATGAGGACCTTTCTACCCGAGGAAAGCGATACTGCTGGATCCAGTTCATCCATACCTAGGAAGCACTTGGCCCTGAGGCAAGGTGGGCACGGTTCTCTCTCATGAGTCCAGCAGACACAGGCTTTGGGCAGCTGCAGAGGCTCTGCCGGGCTCCCAGCTGTGCTGCTCTCCTGGAGGTCCCTTCCAACCATAATGGAGATGCCTGCTGGCTAGCAAGGATGATGCCATCACCTACACGAAGCCGTACCCAAGGCAGCAAGACACTGGTTCTGCTCTTTCTTCTGTCACCAGCTTCCCATGCACCACATGTACCTACCTGCTAGACATGGGGCCACAACAATGCGTGGAGTGGAACATCTCCCTTCTGAGGAGAGGCTGAGGAAGCTGGGTCTCTTTAGCTTGGAGAAAAGGAGACTGAGGGGTGACCTCATCCATGGTTACAAATATGGAAAGGGTGAGGGTCAGGACGATGGAGCCAAGCTTTTGTCAGTGATGACCAATGATAGGACAAGGGGCAATGGATGCAAACTGGAGCACAGAAGGTTCCATGTGAATCTCAGGAAGAACTTCTTTCCTGTGAGAGTGCCAGAGCACTGGACCAGGCTGCCCAGAGAGGCTGTGGAGTCTCCTTGGCTGGAGACATTCAAACCCCGCCTGGATGCGTTCCTGTGTGATGGACTCTAGGTGACCCTGCTCTGGCAGGGGGGGTGGACTGGATGAGCTTTCGAGGTCCCTTCCAACCCCTAGGATTCTGTGATTCTGGGTGTGCATCTGCTCTTTCATGACCTTTGAAGCCAGGAGGGCAGAGAGGGATGTGCAGGCTGTTGGGAGCACCTGATGGGAGGGACTTGCCCGTGCCATTTCATTATGGGAACTCAACGGCAGCAGATTCCTGGAAACCTGATGCCTGAGATAAACGTGGAAAAACTGAAGCAGCAGTGAGTGCCCCGTGCTGCAGACTTTCAGTTCAGAGGCAGCTCAGAGCCTCCCTGACCTGAACCAAGGCTGGCAGTGTAAAGATAGCTGCTCTCAGCCATCAGCACCCAGTGGGCCTAGGTGGAGGCAGAAGTTACACTGAGCAGCCACACAGCTTTGAGAGTCACATGAGACCTACTGACATGCATTCTCCAAGAGACCAGTGACATTTAAAGCTCTTGGAGTAAACTATTTGCTTTCCATTTATAACAGGATACTCATCCTAATGCTTGTCATGGGAATGAAGCACAGTGATCACCACCGTCCCGATGATCAAACATCTGCCACACCAAAAATCTTCTCCTGGAGAACAAAACACATGTCTTCATTGTTAGATTGGCTCATCAGTAATGCTAGGGCAGATTCTCTTACAAAGGTATCAGATTTAACAGAGCACCCATCTTACTAACCACACCAGCCTGGCTCCAGATGGCGTTTTGAATACAATATAGAGCAGGGGCTTTGCTAACCAACCCATTATTCAATTAATTAGCACTTATAAATTAAGTATGTGCCTAGCAGAGCGTGTCTTTCCATGCAGCAAGCCTCTTCTCACAGTGCAGCAAGGAGGGAGGGTGAGTCCGTGGGTCATAGAATCATAGAATCATTCTGGTTGGAAGGGACCTCCAGGGTCATCAAGTCCAACCTTTATCCCATCATATTCCTGACCATTAGACCATTAGACCATGATCATGACCATTAGACCATGGTCACCACAGGTGGCATCCAGGCTACCTTGGTCATTCATCTCGACTGAAAAATGAGAGCCAGTTCCCATCTGCTGGGAGGCTGTGTCCAAAGAAGGAGCTCGGAGCTGAAGATCAGAACTCTTTATGGCCAGTCTCTTGTTTGGTGGTGTTGACCTGTGGGTGACTGCTCAGATGAACGCGTAACTGGGTACCTCACTCATGTGTCCACTCATGTCTGTGGTCTTCTTGCTACTGCACACCCCATGGGAAGGCTGATCCAGGGGCCCCCTGAGGCTGATGGTGACTTACACAGCAAGACCAGAGACAGCTTTAAGCCACCTGGCTGAACTATGAGAAGTGCCAGTGGGAAGCCCAGTGCAGGTTGTAGCTGCTCACGTGTGTGGCTGTGGGACCTGCCCTCACCTCTGCGTGGCTGCTGGCCTCTGGAGATGGCTCAAGTGAACTTGCAGAGGCTGCAGCCACACTGTTGAGCTGGAGGGTGTGTTGGATACAAACTGCTTCTCCAAAGTAAGACATCGATCAGGTCTGGGACCATTCCCAGCTTACTTAGCTGTCAGAGTACTCCCTGGCTTGGGAAGTCCCAAGTCTGGCACCTGGGAGGTCACATTGGTCACTCTGTGCTTGCTCTGTTCTTATGCTCTTTCCCAAATATTTCCTACTGGCCACAGCAGAAGAAGACATCCTGGGTTAAACGGACCTGTGGGGCACTGCAGGTGTAGCCAGTCCTACAGACTTACAACTGACAGAACTGGCTTGTAATGAAACTAGTTGGCTGAGGCCATTTTGGTATTGAGTGTTCATCCATGAAGTGCTTTGAACATCAGGCAGTAGGAGCTGATCTTTGCCTACCAGTAACGACTGCTTTTTCAAAATATGGGTGTGGAAGAAACCTAAAGGGAGGTTGTAGTGAGGCTGGTGTTGGTCTCTTCTCCCCAGTTGCTGATGACAGGACGAGAGGAAATGGCCTCAAGTTCCATCAGGGGAAGTTTAGGTTGGATATCAGGAAGAAGTTCTTTCCTGAGAGGGTGGTTGGGCACTGGAATGGGCTGCCCAGGGAGGTGGTGGAGTCACTGTCCCTGGGGGTGTTCAAAAAACGGGTTGATGAGGCACTTGAGGCCATGGTCTGATGGTCTAATGGTCAGGAATATGATGGGATAAAGGTTGGACTTGATGCCCCTGGAGGTCCCTTCCAACCAGAATGATTCTATGATTCTGTGAAAGGGAATTTCTGTTCAGTTCCCCATCCTGGTTGCCTGGGGAATACTTTTAACACGCAGAAGAACAGATTTGCATGTTGGTATTTTGAGGATGTTTCCCATGAGATGAGAAGTGCAACTCCAAACTCTAGCTGGCTCGGGGGGGTCTTATCACGATTGTATCCTCTGAGGATTTGTGTTATTCAGCTGATGAACAGGGTTTAAATAACAGAAAAACAAAGGTATTGCCTTATGTAAGTAACAGCAGCAGCATCTGCCTGTCCTGTTGTTAGACCAGATGTGATGGAGTGGTTTGCTCAAGGTGTTCACTCCCCTCTGCCCATAACTTGTGGTGTCTTATTCAGCCAGAATGGATAGTTTCTGAGGAACACCTGATGGATCTGTGGACACCAATCACACAAATCATAGAATGGTTTGGGTTGGAAGGGACCTTAAAGATCATCTAGTTCCAACCCCCTACAGTAGACAGGGACACCTCCCACTAGACCAGGTTACTCAAAACCCCATCCAACCTGGCCTTGAACACTTCCAGGGAGGAGGCAACAACAATTCTTCTGGGCAACCTGTTCCAGTGTCTCACCACCCTCATAGTAAAGAGGCATAGTTTCCAGGAGGATCTGCCCAGCCCTCATCATGCCTTTGCAGAACAGGTCCACTTTGACACCAGTCTGGTACAAATGTCCACGTCAAGTGTATCCTGGCTATCTGAGCAGAAAGGCTGAGCTGTGGAAAGGCAAAGCAGATTTTCCAAGGTAGACAAGCATCTAAAAATACAAACTGATGCCCATCCAGCTTTTCAGATGATCCACACAGGTTGGGTCCTTAGCTCCTAGTGATTATAATGAGACCTCAGTGCTTTTTAAACTCCTACTAGATGTGTGTCTCCATTCTCTGGCTGGGACACGAGCATCTCCCAGGCTGCAGCTTGCACAGGGCTGGTTAAAGGAGAAAAGGGAATTTCAGACTCCAGCATGGTTGCCACAGCACCAAATCTACATCAGGGGAACACAGACACTTCCCAGCATGGCTGTGTGATGTCTTTTGTCATGATACCTGGGTGTTGAGGACTGGAGAGAGATTCTCCAGTCAAAATGGGTTTGGTTTTCACATGTATTGTGTTACTGTGTTGCAGGTGAGGGTGCAGAACATTGCAGTGGAACTTGATAACCCAAACCAAAGCGAAGGCCACCAAGAAGCCTACAGTGGACAGCAGGCTCTCCAATGTGCAGAGTCATCTTCCTTCAGTCGGTAAGAACTTTTAGTGTGGACAATGCTGGAGGAATCTTGATCACAGAGTTGAATGACCACAGTTAAAATGGTCACAGAGTTGTTTTAGGGAAAGGACCTCCCATGAGAAAAAGGAGAAGGGTCTCTGTCACACACAGTAAATCATGTAACATCTCACTGTGGCTCTGACCCAAAAATTCAAAGATGTTTAGGAACAAGTCAAACCCTCACCTACCATTCCCATTGCCTGTGTGGTGCTGCTTAGATAAAGCCTTGCTCCTGATGCCTAAAGATAGAAATGTTTTTCCACTCTGATTTTGTTTTTCTTTTCAAACTCTGTTAGAGAAGGCCTCAAAATAGTTTTGGAGTTTCTGTAGTTCTCATTCTTCGACTTGGTTTTGTGCTGGCCCTGGAGACAGCAGAGCTCTGACTGCCATCAGAAACCCCTTACAAACCATGGTTAGGAGCGAGTGGAGAGTGAAGCCTTGTGATCTTGCTGCCAGGACAGAGAACTGGTGATGGCCAGTTTTAATGGTGCATGGTGCTGATATATCCAGTAGGAGCTGGATAGGGACCATTTTGCCTGCACCAGCAGGGCTGAAGCCAAATCAGTCCCCCAGACTTGCAGCTGCTGGCTGCATCGGCAGCTCCCGGAGCTGCCCGAGCTCAGTGGCTGTGTACCAGGAAGCTGGCTGCCACTCCAGCAAGGTGCCCATTGTCATGAAACACGTGCTGTTCTTGCCAGCTTCATAGCTAGTTCTGGGTCATGCTTCTTCTCTGTGTGATGGTCACGTCCAGATGTGCCGAGGAAAATGGGGTGGGTTTCATGCAAAGAAGTATTTTCATATTATTTGTACTGAGGGGATGGGAGTCGTTTTTCCTGCATCAGCCAAAAAGAGATATTCTGGGGATATGGTTTGACTTCTGCTGCCTCCACAAGTTGCCTCCATCAGAACAGTGTTGGTAGCTGGCAGGTTTCACTGCTGGTGGCTGCACACAGCCAGAGGAACTCTGTACCATCCACCAGAAGTATTTATCCCAGTTTTCACACCCCAGGCACACAGCACATTGTCCCTATTGCATGCCCCTTTTCTGTCCCTACCTGCCAGCCAGTCCATCCCAGAAACCATTTGTTGTCCTGTACCTCATCTCCAGTTCAACATGAAGTGAACTTTGTCTTGGTCATGGAGCACATAGGACTTCTCCTGACAGGACTGGCCAAAAACTTGTATCAACTGGTCACTATTGCAGGGAAAAATGGCTCAGCTCACATAGATTAAACCAAACTAGGACTTAAATGGTTTATTGATTTATTAAGGACATGGAATTAACTGACAATCAGGGATTTGGGATCTGTGTCAGCAATACAGGGGTTCAACCACAGCGTTGGACACTTAGAAAACACCAATAAAGTCCTGCAGGTTCCTAAAGGCCCTTCTGGAATTAACCCCCAGTTGTTCTCACCCCACACACACAGGTGCCCACCCCACTCCCACTGGTGGTGTGTGCAGACCAGCTCTAGGGGTGCCCACCAGTCAGCTGGTGGGAAGGCACCCCAGGACGTGTCCCACACCCCCAAAGGGTGGATCCTTACATGTGCTGCACCCCACGGGGTCAGGCCACACGCTGGGTGCTGGGTGCTGATGGTTTCTCATGGGTTGGGAAGCTCCTGGGTCTGGTCTGGGCAGAGGTTGTGATGTTCCAGACTGGGTTTGATGGCTGCTTTGTTCCCAGTCCAAGGTCTCTCCCTGCTCCATAACAAATTTTTATGCTTCTTCATCACAGCTTTTCAGACCATCCCATCCTTTGTGGTTCCCTGGTTACTGTTCAATCCAGCTGATGGCTGCCATCCTCCTCAGCGTGCTCAGCTGAGGACTGACGGTCGCTTCCCTCTTCAGCAAGACCAGTTTTGGGCAGATGCCCTCTCAGATACTTCTGGGCTTTCCATCCACACGTGCTGTTCAGGCTCTTATCTATCTCAGCAGCTGCTGTTCTCCACATCATTTTGCCACGGGTGAGCTGTGCAGGCACCCCCCCAAGTTCTATTGCACACCCATCAAATTGACCCCCAAGAAAAGACCACTGCCCCCCTGGCTGGCCTGGGGGAGGTTATTTCTGTAGGCATTTACTTTCTCAGTGCCCACCAGTTCACAATGGTTTGAACTTGGTTACCTCAGCTTGCATAGCTGTATGCAACTCATCTGCTCCAAGGCAGTCATTGTGCTCAGAGAACCAACCACACATGGCCATAAACCCAAGCCCTTGTCACCCCATGCCTCGGGGGGGCACGGGGAGGGCAAGGAGGAAGACTGGCAAGTTGGTTTTTGTCATACTTTGTTCTGGGAGACCCCTGGGCAGGCTCTGTTTCTCCTGGACCTCCCAGGCAGAACATCAGAGGGCAGTTCCAAGGCAGGACTGAGAAGCTGGCGTGGGGACTTCATGCCAGCACTCACCTGGCTGGGACACGGAGGGCAGTTCCTGAGGGTCACCTCTCACCCCTTGGAGGCCACCTGCAGCCCCCAGAGGGGTGGGAATCATAGAATCATAGAATCATTCTGGTTGGAAGGGACCTCCACGGGCATCAAGTCCAACCTTTATCCCATCATATTCCTAACCATCAGACCATCAGACCATGGCCTCAAGTGCCTCATCAACCCGTTTGTTGAACACCCCCAGGGACGGTGACTCCACCACCTCCCTGGGCAGCCCATTCCAGTGCCCAACCACCCTCTCAGGAAAGAACTTCTTCCTAATCTCCAACCTAAACTTCCCCTGATGGAACTTGAGGCCATTTCCTCTTGTCCTGTCATCAGCAATTGGGGAGAAGAGACCAACACCAGCCTCACTACAATCTCCCTTTAGGTAGTTGTAGAGGGACCTTATGGTCTCCTCTCAGTCTCCTTATGGTCTCCTCTCAGTCTCCTCTTCTCCAGGCTACAATGCCCGTGTGCCACCCAGCTCCCAGCCTGCAGGGCAGCAGCAGCTCCCTGTGCTCCTCACCCTTCCTCACCTGCTGTGTGTGATGCCGGCGCGGTGCCAAGCCCTGGAGCAGCTGCCCTTTCCCAGATCCCGGGCATGCCAGCCCGAGCAGGCCCAGCCCCGTTTGTTTGCAGTGGCAGCCCATGAATAGTAACCACTTGAGGCCATCTCGCACACTTCTGTCATCTTATAATTAGCACTCGGTCCTGCAGCCTGCGAGTCCCTCCCCCGCTGCCGTGCCTCTCTCCTTCCTTCCTCTGCTCCCTCCACTTCCAGAGATGTTCCATCACACATCACTCCAGGTCACTCCGGGTTCCAGAGATGTTCCATCACACATCACCCCGGGTTCCTGTGTGTCACCATCAGTTTAATTCCCCCCCACAAATGCCATCGATGGGCAGAACGGTCACCGAGCAGGACAAACCCTCACTTTGCTTTAGCTGTGTGCTGAGCCCTTCTCTTTCACCACTACGTTAAAAGTAGTTGTCCACCCTCCTGCCTGGTAGTGAGACACCTAGGTGGCTTCTCCCAGTCCCACAAGGCAGGAGACCCCAAGGAAGCTCTTTCACCGCTACATTAAAAGTAGTTGTCCACCCTTCTCCTGCCCTTATAGTGAGACACCTTTCCTTGCNGACACCTAGGTGGCTTCTCCCAGTGCCTTCTCCCAGTCCCAGTCCCACAAGGCAGGAGACCCAAAGGAAGCAGGGGTCTCTTTGATGGCTACACCCAAACCCACTGGAGAAGATCAGAGTGCTCTCCACATGCTGGTTCCTCGGGTCGGTGAGATGGACCCTCAACACTTTCCATCTCACAGGTTGTTCCTTCCCGGGTGCACCACAGCCACACAGCCTTGCCCAGCCCCGTCCTTCCTCCTGCAGCTGATCTGGCCATGGATCACTTTGCACTTTCTGTTCTTGGCAGTTTCGAACGTTGCCTCGGGTCCTTATCACCTTCAAGAATCAGATGGTGCAGTGGTGGCCTTAGAGACGGCCTGATGGCTATCTGAGAGGCCAAACAAACAGTAAATTTGAACAGAATTTGGCACCCTGTTGCCCATTAGTTCTGCTGATGTGGAGAGGAGAAGTCCTCACCATCAGCAAAGTGCATGGGGCTGATCCTCTGTGTGTGTGAAAGAGTGTGCAGGAACCACGTGCAACCTACACCAAGGGTCTTTGATCCATTGCAGCTCCTGCGTGGCCCAGCCTGTGCAGCCACGTGCCACTGCCACCCCACCAGGACCTGGCCAGGTATTTATACCGAAACACAGATGCTTGCAGGAGGAGGAGAGAGTTTCCCGGTGATCCTTAAACAAATACTCGTGAAGCCAGGAGCTCCTACAGCTCAGCTTCCACCAGCACCACCAGGGCTCGTAGGGACGGTGAGAACATGCTCAGATCATGTTTCTGGGTGCCCACCTACCGTGTGAGCGTGACACCACGATTCAGATATTCCCCAGCCACTTTCTCCAAACTCATTCTCATGGTCATAGGAAATAACGCCATGGGAGAGCACACCCCTGCTTGGATCTCCCCTGGTTTGAGGATCACCACGAACCTGCCTGTTTTATTTCAGATGACCCCATGGCTCGGGCAGAAGGTGAGGAGGGGACGGCTGCACCGACTGCTGCTCCTGGGTGAACGTGTGTGGGGTTTTCCTCTGCAGCCTGGAAGAGCTGAGTCCCAGCCCATGGGCAACACCAGATGTCCAAGGGTAGGTTGGCTGATGAGTAGACTTCATGCTTGGGTGACACCACCGTGCACCCACACAGGTTCTCAAGCTGCTGCCCTCTGTAGGGTACCATACCTAGGCCACAGATTGCACCCAGGGCATTAGAAGGAGACTTGGCTCAGTTCAGCCAGTACAGATCTGGTGGCCCAGCAGCCCAGAGGACCTGCCCAGTTGGCCACAGTGGCAAGCACGCTGAGGTCTGGGAGTTCAAAAGGGGTGTGTTCTTCTCCATAAGTGCTCCTCTACTTATTGGCTTGATTGTAATCATAGAATCATAGAATCATTCTGGTTGGAAGGGACCTCCAGGGTCATCAAGTCCAACCTTTATCCCATCATATTCCTAACCATCAGACCATCAGACCATGGCCTCAAGTGCCTCATCAACCCGTTTGTTGAACACCCCCAGGGACGGTGACTCCACCACCTCCCTGGTGGGCCCATTCCAGTGCCCAACCACCCTCTCAGGAAAGAACTTCTAATCACAGCCACCTTAACTTGTCCTCCCTGCAGCCCAGGGGATGTTCTCCTGGGTGTCAGGTACTGCTGGCTGGGTTTGCTTTCCCTATCACCCACCATCAGCAGGTCTCTTTGAAAGCCCAGCTCTGCCCAGATGCCATTTCTCCTCTTCCCTCTACTGATCAGCCCTTTCCAGTCACATAAAGGCCACCAAGAGCTGATTCTCCTGACCTAGGATGGCAATCCATGTGGCACACCTGGTTGCCTTTGGTCACGCAACCTCTCTGTGATGCCCATCCTCTTTCTAACCCTGCATGATACCCATCCTCTATCTAACCCACAAGTCTTCCTGGCTTTGAGAAGACTGGTGGTGCCCCTACAGCTAAGGAGGCCACGCTCAGCCATGAACAGTGGCGTCACCTTGAGGGTGTCTGCCCTGCGTGGACCCTGTGTGACTCCAGCAGGCCAAGGCTGATGGCCTAAGGAAGCAGGTGTCTAGATTGGGTGCTTCAGGGGCTGGTTCTGGGTGGTAGCCATGGATCACTTGGAGAAGGGGGACACATTATGACTTGTCCCCTGACCACTAGCTTGGTGACTTAGGGAGGGTAGGAGGTAATGGTGGCCTTGAGGTCTGAGAAGAGCATGGTTGGTTGGGTGGTCCTCCATTCCAGGCTAGGTGGAGAACATTCCAGAACATGCACCTGCTAGGAGATGCCAGGAAAGGCCCAGCTTACACACTCACCCCCATTCCAAGGAGGATGGAGGGGAAGGTGAGAGAACGTGTCAGTAGCTTGAGGGCAGGAAAACACGTGGGGTCCAACGTTGGAACCAGGTGGGAAGTTCAGGGTTCATCTGAAGATGCTCTGGGAGGAGGTGTGAAGGATCACAGGTGACTTCAGCTGCCCGTGACAAGGACCAGGTGGAGCAGATGAGCCCATGGGTTGGATGGTGCATGAATGACCCTTCCCTCTGCCTCCCCTGCTCTGCGGGGCCGGGGGGAGGGAGCGGGGGCTCAGCCCCCGGGCAGGGATGCGGTGACCCCACCCGGCCCCGCAATGAGCCGTGTGCGGGGGGGGGGAGCTGAGTGCGGGCAGGGGGCGGCTCCGGCGGCCTCACCCGGGACCCGGTGCTCGGGGGGGTTCCCCGCAGCGAACCCCCAACCCCCCCGCGGGGTCCGGGGACCGCGGGGGCAGTGCGGGGGTGCGGGCACCGC
>VZRW01013367.1:393-48605 GCA_013398125.1 Aegotheles bennettii | reverse complement strand
ACAGGGATAAAGCTGGAGCAGGAGCAGGGATAAAGCTGGGGCAGGAGCAGGGATAAAGCTGGGGCAGGGGCAGGGATAAGGCTAGGACAGGGATAAGGCTGGGGTAGGGACAGGGGCAGGGATAAGGCTGGGGTAGGGACAGGGGCAGGGATAAGGCTTGGGTAGGGACAGGGGCAGGGATAAGGCTGGGGCAGGGACAGGGACAAGGACAGGCTGGGGCAGAGCTGCTGCCGTATCCTTACGTGAGCAGAATGGGCTTGTGGGGACACACGGGAAGGAGTTCCTGCTTCTGAGAGGCACCAGGCACCAGCACAGCCCTTCAGATGCAGAGGCTGACCCAGGTCCTTCTCCCAGCACACCCGGGACCGGTTCCCGTGCATGGAGTTGTTCTGCAGGCTGACCACCCGATCCCTCTGCTCTAAACCTACTACCTGTTGCAGGAAGCTTGCTCATCCAACCCTGTCCTGCTCGCTCGCTGTGTTTTCTCTGAGACCTTAGGAGTGGCTTTGACCTTTACTGTGTCTTTGGTGTTGAGAGCATCCTGGCTGGGGACCTGGGGGAATGTGCTCCCTCCCAGCGTTTGCCTTTTGATGTTACAAAACTCGGAGGCGTTGCGCTGCGGACACCAGCCTGAGTGTTTGGTTTGTTACAACAGCACCTCCTATGACCGTGCTCTGGAAAAAATTTCCACACGTCCCTGACGTCACGGCCATTTGCTTGACGCTGCCTGGATACCAAAGAGTCCTTTTAACTCCTGGAGCTCCGTGCCCGGCTCTGCCCACCAAGCCCTGGCTGCCTGCCCTGCCCGTGAGGAACACGAGAGGATGGAGAGTGCCCTTCACAGAATCACAGAATCCTAGGGGTTGGAAGGGACCTCGAAAGCTCATCCAGTCCAACCCCCCTGCCAGAGCAGGGTCACCCAGAGTCCATCACACAGGAACGCATCCAGGCGGGGTTTGAATGTCTCCAGCCAAGGAGACTCCACAGCCTCTCTGGGCACCCTTCTGATGGTGTCCCTCACTTCTGACAGCATCCTTCAGCCTCCTCGTCGCTGCCCGGCCCTCCTGCTCGCTGGTCCTTCACAGACTTGAAAGGGAAACACCCTGAACCTCCTGCTTTCCTCGGGAAGCTTCTCTGCTGATGGAGCTTTTTCATGATGGGGCTGGAGAAAGGCTCCTTCCTCCCCTTCCTTAGCAGCGGATGGCTTCAAGTCCTTCAGATGAACCACCTCTCATCTGTGGTTAGATGCAGGCAGTCTGAGATCAAGCAGGCTCCCTTTCTGAGTGCTCCTTGGCCTCCTTGTTCTGCAGCCTGCTCAGCGTGTGGTTGCTTGGCATGGGCTGGCTTCTCCTTCCCGTGGGCGGCCTGGTGATGCCTAGCACGGTGTGTTACTGTGCAGTTAGTCAGTTGAGATAATCCTGGTAAACTGGTAACTGATACCCCAGTCTGAGCCGTGCTGCATCCCCAGGCTCAGCCCCACACCCCCCAAGATTATTCCAGGCAGCTCCCTTTAGACCAGCACTAAATTCAGCCTTTTGTTATTATGTAATTCCCTTTTTAATTGGTGTGAGCAGTGCTGGAGCACCTCTGTAGTCACACAAGGCTGGTAGAACTGCAGTGCTGTGGTGTGTCTCGGTGCTCTCCTACACTTGAGGTTGAGTTTTGACACTCACATGGGTTTGAATTCAGCTCTTGTGGCCTGAATTACTAAGGGAGGTCAGGCTTTACAATGGCGTGTAAACCTGAACATAACATTTACTATAAGCTCTCCTGCAAGCAGCTCTGGGGCCCAGAGCTTTGGTGTCATTCAGAGCACTCCCACAGTGTGGCTTCTTGCTGTCAGGCACCTGCTTCACTGAAGGTGTCACCTGTGATTGTGTGTGATGGTGGCCTTGGCTCAGCCGAGGGGTCCTTTACAGTACGGAAGAACGTGGCTTGGTTGTGTCTTACAATCCTAAACCCTGATTCATGGGTTTTGAGGTTTTTCAGGGCCTCCAGCCCCCAAAACAAGTGGAGTGACTTATTTTGACTGCATCAGGGTGTAATCTTGCTGCACCAGGGCTTGCCATCTGAATTCCACGTGCTGGGCTCTTGGGGCAAAGGCTGGAAATCTTGTCCTGAAACGTGACCACCTCAAGGACTTGACTTGATTCCCCCTCTTTGTTTGTTTTCTCTTGCAGTTAAGATCCTCCTCTTCTATGTCATCTTCTATGGCTGCCTGGCAGGTATATTCATTGGGACCATCCAGGTGATGTTGCTCACTGTCAGTGAATTTGAGCCCAAATACCAGGATCGAGTGGCACCTCCAGGTAACTAAATAGGAGGCCCATGTTTGACTTGGTGCAAGCTGTTGTGGGGAGGCGGGCTGGTTACTCACCTCAAGAAGGAGGATGAAACAAGCCTATGGTTGCTGCAACACATATTTGTAGGGGGTGGGTATGTTCTCAGCCTTCTGTGTTAGCAGTAGCGGGCTTGAAGGCAATCCTGCTAGAATTAAAGGTTGCATCACATGAAATGTGCTTCCTGTCTGCGAGGAGCATCAACCTGCATTGCTGCTCTTCCCTTCCCTGGAGCAATCATAGAATCATTCTGGTTGGAAGGGACCTCCAGGGTCATCAAGTCCAACCTTTATCCCATCATATTCCTGACCATCAGACCATGGCCTCAAGTGCCTCATCAACCCGTTTGTTGAACACCCCCAGGGACGGTGACTCCACCACCTCCCTGGGCAGCCCATTCCAGTGCCCAACCACCCTCTCAGGAAAGAACTTCTTCCTAATCTCCAACCTAAACTTCCCCTGATGGAACTTGAGGCCATTTCCACTCATCCAGTGGGGTGGGGCAGAGAGGTTTCGCTTGGGAATGAGTGGTATGAAGAAGCTAGGGGGTCAGTTTCTCTTTCTCCATAGCCACTGTGCTCCTGTGGGTAAGTGAAGGGACAAAGGTAGAACATCAGCTTTATCTGTGGAATATGGGGGTGTGCAAAGAGAGAGGGTGGGCTTGCTGGGTTGTGTTGGCCAACACTGAACACCCTCTGTGCTCTGGAGGGGGTGGCAGCATTTACTCACGGGGATTTCGCTCGGATGCGTTGTGGGGGGTGAACTGTGGGTCCCATGGCTGCTGATGCCTGACCTGTCTTTACCAGACAGAAGAAGCCTCTGCTCAGGGTCAAAAGGAGCAGTGTCTGTGGCCAGCCTGGCTGGGACAGGTTCCCCTCTCTGCTGGCTGCAGCCAGCAGCTGCTCGCAGCGTGGCGGGGGAGCTGCGCAACTGCTGCTTTCCCACATTGCCAATGACCTTGAGGCTGCTTGGCACTGGGGATGGTAACGATCTGTCTCCAGTTGCTCTGTAAAACAGTTCAGAAGCTTTTAATAACAGTGGTATTTAAGTGACAATTGGGAGGCTGGTGGCTTGTAGCTACAGGAGCTGGCTCTGGCGTCACACGGTGTCTTGCAGCCCCACTGCCTGCAGTGCTGTGCTGTGATTATCCCCTGCCCTGGCAACACAGGCCATGTCACCATCGCCAAATGGCATTAGATCCCAGCAAAGATCCCTCTTTTTTCAGATAATTGTTTTTCCACCAGCACTTTTAAAAGGCAGAACAGAGACTGTGACTGCTGTTTTAGCATGTGACACTTCTTAATGTACCAGGGGTAAATCCTGGGAGGAAAAAACCCCTGGAAGCGGCTGTTTCTATCCCTGCAGTGGGCTCTGCCATTCCCAGGACAGACTGAGCTGTCACAGGCACTGCCCAGAGCCCTTAGCTGCATCCGAAACACCCAGCAGCCCTAATGGTGTGACTGTAAGACCCTGCTTTTCCCCCTCCTGAAGCCCAGTGGTCTCACCAGATGTGAAATAATTAGTGAAGAAGCCCATGGGTCTTGGGCTGCTTCCAGCCAGACCTGCTGCTTAACCTGATGGCACATAATTACTCATTCTAGGTAAACCCTTTGCTTTTCCTGTAGTAGCAGCTCACAGGGCTGATTTCAAAGCAACCTTGTGTAAAATGTCTTTAAGATTTCAGCCTGCAGAGGGTTTTTTTATTCATCTCTTAATTGCATGCTGCACTGATTGATTCATGTATTTTCTGGGTCGTACCCTTTTTCTAACCAAAAAGGGGGAACTGAAAGTCTGAAAGTCAAAACATTCTTGTAGCGTGTGCTGCAGAAATCAAAATGGAGGAAGAATGAGAAGGTCATCAGGGATCTTGTGATGGGCTTTCAGGAGGTGTGCTGAGATCAAGGGGGGTGAACGCCAGCTCCTTGGGCAGCCCCATAAACCAGGGGTCTGAGCCAAGCTGTGATGGTGCCCAGGTACAGCTCCAGGGAGATGCCAGTTAACAGCACAGGGTCCTCTGCAGGGCATCCTGTGACAGCTCTTCCTGCAGATGAGGACAGTGGAGGGGTGAGATGTGCTGGAGGTTGGCTCTTCACACCACCAGTTCCTCTCCCTGTAGCACAGCAGCCACCAGACCACAGTGAGTCAAAACCAGGCTCGGAATGGGAGCTCCCAGGGACTGGTGCTGCACTGCTGTGCTCTCAAGGTCAGCAGTCCCTGTGTAAGGTTCTCCTCTGTGCTGCAGGCAGGGCTGCTCTCCTGGCAGCAGACACACGTGGGCATGTTCCCTCCTGCACTTGGTGAGCATTTAACTCAGTTTTTCTGTGATCTGGGACCCCTGCAGACTATGAACTACATAAACCAGGCTGTTTTGCATTCTAATTCCTGGTTCTTGTGGGAGGATTTGCAAGCCAAGTCATAAGTACATTGGCAGCCTGGTGGAGCCCTAGATTTTCTAGGAAGCCAGAAATCCTGGTTTTAGTCTTGCTGCAGTGCTCTGTCCTTCCTGAGCACTGCTGTGTCAGCCCAGAACGGCTGGGGAAGGGGAAGCTCTGCTTCCCTGAGGGTTTGCAGGACAAAATGCTGTAGGGGCTGCTATAATATCATTCTTGTCCTGCAATACAGCAGATTTCATAACAGCAGCAGAACCTGCAGGATGTTTTATTGAGTTGTTGACACGGGTATAACATTGAAAGCCATAAAGTGCTATTTTTGTAGCCAAGTGTCGTTAGGATGCTAATTGGGTTCTGCATTGAACACGACAGGAATGTTACCCAGGGCTTCAGGGCAAAGCTGAGTTTTGTACCTTTCCATGACACTTTTTGCCTCCTCTTTTGTCTTGGGGTGGGGGGCAGGGAGGGTGCAGTTCACCTTGTTCAGCCTCACCATTGCGACAGCCCCAGTTCCACGTGTGCTGCAGGCTCGGACTCTGCTTTCAGCACAGGGACTGAGAGGGAAGGATGGGGATGTTGCCTCCTAAATGTGGTGTGTCCAAAAAATAACAGTCCATTCTTCTCCTGCCCTTCCCCACCCCGCTCCAAACTGGGCTGCATATCCTGCCATCTTGTGGTGTGCCTCCTGTGAAACTGGGGCTGCTGGGGTAGGGCAGAGCTCACTGCTGGCTCCAGCTCTTTAGGTGGCAGCTGGAAGGAAGAATCCCTCCTGGAGCCAGGGGGTTTCAGCTGCCCCTGGGCAGTGTGTGCCATGGGGAAAGCAGCTCTTGGCTTTTTTTTAGCTTGGGAGGCAGCAGGGAAGCCCCAAAGAGCGTGTGGTGCCTCCTGTGAGGTTGCACTGCTCTTGTTTTCTCAGCATCTCTGTTTGGAAAGCTCTCTGAAGTATAAGCTCCAGGGATGTCTCCTGCCAAGCAGATCTTGCTGCATTTGTAGGAAACTCCCTCCTGCTTTTTGCACTTTTGGGGATGAGGTAGAGGGTGGCTGGGAGCTCAGGAGGACATCACTTGCTATGGAGGCTTTTAAAGTCTACCCTCATTCAGTGAGGTAGTAAATAGGAACATGGAATTTGATCTGTGCCATCCCAGGAGTGTTCAGACTCATTCTGAACCAAGGCTACGTGATAGCTGGAAATGAGCATCTCATGATGAAGCAACAGTGGTTACTATGGACTTACACAACCATTCCTAATTAACAAGCCTGACTTCCCACCTCTAGTTTCTTTTTCTTCACCCTGGGGACACCTCTTTCCTAAAGTTTTGCTCCTGCAGCTCAGAATTATAAAGTCCATGAGACAAATCTGATTTTAAATGAAGTTGAATAAATGTGATTTTAATCTCCAGTGGTGTTTAGGAAGTGGAACTGTATCTAGAAAAAAAATCAATGACTTCACAGGCTTTCTTTGTTGATGTACCAAGATACCCAAAACGGAGTCAGAAAGCCAACAGAAGGTGGTGTCTGTTACTAAGTTGGGGCATCACTTGTCACTTCCATGGACAGCAGTTATATTTCCCAGCAGTGCACTCCAAGAGCTGACTGCAGGAATTGCCAGAAGCAGTTTGTCAGTAAATTTTTAGCTGCAAGTTCCTTGATTCTACCAACCCTGATGCATAGCATGAGATGCAGAACTGTGGCAAACAGGTCTGAAGATGAGGAGAGGGGGTTGTTTAGACCTCTGGCTGTGAAAGCACTTGAGGCTTTGTTTCTTTTCCCCCCCATAGGACTTGCTCATGAATGGCTTCTTCATGTGCATGAAGCATCTAAGGGGCTTCCTCATCCCTGTACTTTATTTGAGCCATGTACTTCCCAAGGTGTCTGGCCACCCATGGTAGGCAGCACTGGAATGGCTCGGCTGTGTGCTTCTTCTTGTCCCTACTTCTGTTCCCCTGATGGAGATGAGAGAAGGTCTCGGAGGGGTTATGGACATGTTCTGCAGAGGTCACCTCCTCTCTTCATACCAACTCAACACACCTTTATGGACAAGAGTGCTTAGGAAGGGTTCAGTGATAGTGCTGCTGTGATAATGGTATGGAAGCTTTTATTCTGGCTATGAGATGTGCAAATGGAAAATCAGGAAATGATGGATCTGTCCTTAGGTCTCTGTGTCTGACCAGTTACAGGCAAGGGAGAACGGAGATGGTGGTGAAAGCCAGTAATGCATTTTTAATTGGGATAAAGCTGTTTTTGTACCAAACCTTCAATCTTCACAAAGATTTGCTTCCTCACTTTGCAAGTGGGACACCTGATCTCTGCTTTGTTGTTGTCCTCAACAAAGAAAGCACCTGCTGGACCGGAGCTGTCCTGTCTGGTTCATCCAGGCACTTGTAAGTGCCCAAAGTTCAGCTGAAAGCAGCCTGGCTGTGGCCACAGACTGAGCCTACCTGGGGTTGGGCTCTTGCAGTGGCCACTGGAGCAGCTGTATGGAGATGTAAAGATCTGCATGGCAGGGATGCTTTGGGTGGCAGTGTGTCCTCCCAACCAAGTCACCCCGTGAGGGTTGGGTTTGGACTTGGACTCTGTGTGTCAGGGGCACCAGGGCCCAGATTGAACCTGCTAGGGGGTCTTACACACCATGGGTGTGCTTTGCTGACCTTCCCTTCATCTTTACCATGCTGGGATGGGCGTGTTCATGGGTTACCTTGGACAAAACCAGCAGAGGCGGAGAGTTCATTGCCCTCAGAGCTCCTGAGCAAAGCTATCACTTAACTGCCTGACCCAAGCTTAGCAAGCCTGGCCAAGCTTGCTTGAATTTTATATTTATACACTTGGACGACACACCTGTAACTTGAACTCTGGAGAGGGCAGACTTGGGAGAGGACCCAAGGCCTGGCCTGCCTTCACTGCAATCCCAGATGGCCACTTCCAGCAACTCTGGGTTTGGTGCTCCTCAGCTGAGTGGTAACACGAGGAGGGTTCAGCAGGATGGGATTGAAGTCCCTTGCTAAAATTGAACCTGGTTTATTTGTTTCTTTTCTATATATGTATGTATTTAACTGCTTGTGAAAACAAGCAATTGCTTGGAAAGGGACTGAAAGCTTTGGAGGGCAGGACATAATTCTGCTGGTGGAGTAGTTAAGTTGCTTCTGTTCACACTCAACCTGGTCAGTACCAGAGGGAGTTCTGAGTGGTTGAAGCTGCTTCCTGGAATAAAACTGAAACTCCTGAGCTACTCCCTGGGTGTCTCACTATCTGTGGCTACTGGGAGCTGTGTCTAGGGGAACAAAGCTAATCTTTGTCCCAGGTTACAAATTCCAACTCCGTGGGTAGTGAGGGGGGGAGTGGTGAGCTGGCTTGAGGAGAGGGAGTGAGCAGAAGCACTCGAGTGACTTTGGAAAAGTTGCTGGAGTCACAAGCTCCTCTGGGCTGGGGCCAGGGTTGCTCCAGGGGAGCTGCTTGGCAGTGGGCCTATTGTGAGAGCTGTCAAAGCAAACACTGCTCCCCTGCTCCTTGTTCTTGCTAAAGTGGAGGTGACAAACTAAACACAAGTCAAGAGCTTGGTAATTGCAGTGGCTGCCCCAAACGCAGCGTGAACCCCAGCTCCTGGTACTGAAGTTTCAAAGCATTCACCCTGCATCAACACATTCAATTAAAACATGACCTGAACATCAGCAGGAGCAACTCTTCCCAAGTCCCATCATGAAAAGCAAAGGGGTTGGCAATTCTCATCTGTGGGTATTCCTTGTCTCAAGCCCCTTCTTGTCTCCAGGCGTTCCTCCTCGAGTCAGAAGCAGAGCTAGGGACACAGCCCATGTCCAGGGCAGTCCTTTAAACATCTCTCCTGTGTGGTGGTGTCTCCTACTCTCTGAGCAGGAGCTCCTCACTCAGTTGGTGGTCTCAGGTGGTGTTTCTGCAATCAGCAATAGCTGCTTGTGGAGTGAGAAGGCCAGAGAAAGCGATCAGGCTGAGGAATTCACTGAGAAAATATCTCCTGCCCCGCATCCTACAAGGGAGATGACACAAAGGGGATGTGGATTACAACCAGCAGAGACCATCCCTGATGTGGGGGAGCCTCCTGTATTTTATTGTGAGGGTTCATGGGTGGGCAGCTCTGGTCTTTATCCTGAACACAGCGTGCTTTGCAGACTTCCAAACCAACCTAGCAGGGATATGTATGTAAGAGCAGGCATCTGTGGGACTTCACAGGGAGACAGCCTCCTTTCTGTCCTTGAGGAGGAGGCAGAAGTGGGCAGGTGACCTGTGGTTGACTGTTTTTCCTGAGGAGAACCTTGACTTCTAGCCTCCCTTCTGGATTCAGTGATTTTTATCTGGTCAGTGATGCAAACGTTACGACGAATATTCCAGACTGTTGCTGGAAGGGGAGATAAGATCCTGTTAGAGCCTCCCCTCTAGCAAGCTTAAGCTGTTTTGTGCAAGCCCTGAGGTCTGAAAAATAAGAGGTTCTTGGAATGAGTTGTGTTCTTGGTGTGTGTTGCATTGCTCAGACTCTGTGCAGCTCTTAACGTTTTCCTCCTCATTTTGCCTTTCTCAGGACTGACTCAGGTCCCCCAGGTGCAAAAGACAGAAATTTCCTTTTCCGCCAACGATCCCAAAACTTTTGAGCCCTATGTGAAGAGCCTTGAGAAGTTCTTAAAGGACTACAGTGCTGATCAGCAAACTGAGAACATCGTGTTTCAGGACTGTGGGGGTAAGTCTGGATTGCTCACTGAACCTGAGGGCTCTGACCAGAGCCTCTGTGTCAGCCCCAGCAGAAGGTGAGGGTGAGCAGTGGGTGCTCTCCAACTTTGGCTGTTCCAACAGCCACGTTGGTAAACTGGGAGGCTCTGGTTTCAGTCATATGGCTGCTCATTAAATGATTGGTTTGGCCTAGAAGTTTATTGTAGGGGTTACGTGGTCGGGAACTCCTAGGTTTCACTTGGAGAAAGTTGGAGCTGACTCTGCAAAGCACGTGGGGCTGATCTTATCCTCTCTGAAAGCCCCAGAGGGTTTACTGGTGACTTTGCTAAAGCCAGTGTCCATCCTTTTGATGCAATGCAGCAAAACATCTGGGAGGTATTGACCTTCAATAGATTATATGGGACAATGTGGGATGAGACTGTTGCCTCGTGTGTAAAATCCGAGTGGAACTCACTGATAAAAGCTGCCCCCAAAAAACTTCCGAGCCAGCAGGTTACAGATGTGTTTGTTCTCTTGTAGTCTGGAGGAATCCTCAGTTAAAAGCCCCTGCAAAGTTGGTGGTCTGGGACCAGCCTGCATGGGGGCTGGGCGGGAGCTGGGTGCAGGTCTTGTGGTGTCAGCCTTGGGAAGGTGGCATCACTGACCAGTTGGGAAGAGGGGGAGGTCCTGACTACAGTGAGGCGTGAGCACTGCTGTCCCCAACAAGCAAAAGGTCACCTTGCATGTGGTTGTCTTCTCCTTCCCCGACTGTGACAGACACACCTGCCAATTACAAAGAGAGAGGACCATACAGTGATGCCCAGGGCCAGAAGAAGGTCTGCAAATTCAAACGTGAATGGCTGGAAAACTGTTCTGGAATAAACGATCCCTTCTTTGGCTACAAGGATGGCAAACCATGCATCCTCGTCAAGCTCAACAGGATCATCGGCTTCAAACCCGTGGCAAGTATCTCCTCCCTTTCTAGCAGAAGCTACTGGTAGGGAGGAGGAGTTGGCTGCAGGTTTGTTGCACCTGCTTTTCTGTTCTTTTTTGGTGTCGAGCCCCTTCTGCAGGGGAGAAGCTGTGGGACAGTTTGGGTAACTGCCTTTGAGGATGCTTTTCGTTAAAAAGCAATGAAAAGTGCACAGTGCAGGTTGGAAATGAGCAGCAGTGCAGCTCTAGCGGGGTTTCCTCCAAAGGATAAAACCCATTGTAAGTTCCTGTGGGCTTCTGTGGGGCCATCCCAGACTGACTCTGTCTGCAGCAAGATCAGGACCTCGTGTGGTGCCCTGATCTGCTCCCTTCTGTCCTCAGGCAGTGTAGGGTTGCCTGCCTTGCTAGAACCACTTGATTAAATGAACTTGTGCCAATGCTCACTATGGGACTGATAAAGCCTGTAAGCTACATCAGGCACAGCTGCAAGGAAGGTGAGGAGACCCTTAGGTTGTTTAATGCAGGTGCTGGGGGTTGTCTCTGTCACCCCTTGCTCTGTGCTGCACCCAGAGGTGTGTTTGTAGGGTGTTCATCTGGACACCGAGGGCTTTTACTTCTAGGCTTTCACATTTAAGTGCTAAAAAATTCCTAAGGGTTCAGTGGCAGAGCAGGTGTTGTGGGATAGGGTGGGACACAGAACGTGACACTCCATCCTGTGGGTGGCAAGCAGTGCAGGTGGTGGGCCAAGCCACCTTCAGCACCACCCCCCCCTCACTGTGCTGTCCACCTCCTGTGTTTTAAGGAATCTTCTTCAGGAGCTTGCCCTGTCCTGAAGGGTGTGAGCTGAGTTCTCATCTGACCCAGGGTGGAAGCAGGGGGTGTGTTTGAGCAGGAACGTGCTGTGCGTGGTGGCTGTGGGGTGACACAAGACTCATGCGTTCGGCTGGGGAAGGGAAGGGTTTGGTGTGTTCCTCTTCTCTCTGCCCCAGAGCTCTGAAGAGCTCCAGGCAGGAGCTCCAGGCTAGGCAGCAGGGCCTGGTCAGGGGATGACCTAGTGTGGCTTCAGAAGCCATGTGTGCACCTCAGGCAGTGTTTGTTTCCCTCATTCCACACCCCAGCAGAGACCCTGCAGCTCTTGTGTTGGCCAGGCGTGTGTGTAGAGCAGATGTGAGACCTGTGAGGTTGTGAAGTGGAACTACTCATTAAGAGCCCAAAGACCAACACCAGAGCTTGCACTCCCACCTCTCCCGGACCTGCTTGGAGCTTCTGTCCTTCCCCAGCCACTCCTTGTTCTTCTTGTGCCTCCCCAGCCCTAGCTGTGCTCCCCTCGCAGGCAGGTGGCAGATCCTCCCACCATGTGTCTCTCCCCTGGGCTTTGCACAGACCAGAGGCAGGAGGTGCCATGAAACACCCACCCCAGTGACACCACGACATGGAACACAGCCTGAGCTGCTCGCTCTGGTGTCCACAGCAGTAAAGCTGTGAGAACAGACAACAGCTCTGCTTGGGTGAAGTTCCCTGGTGTCCAGCTGTGTCTGTCCCAAGAGCCACCACCGAGAGCTGTTGCCTCTGGAGCTGAGCTGGGAAGGGTTCCCCTCAATGGCATGTTGTTTGGTACCACTGAGCTTTGCTGCTGCAGCCTGCAGAGAAGTGTCCTGTGTGTAACCATCCCCTTGTTTTGGGTTTCTTCCAGCCTCCAGCAAACGAGAGTCTCCCCGAAGAAGTTATGGCCAAACACCACCAGTATCTCATCCCTGTCCACTGCACCCCCAAGGTGAGTGAGATACAACACAGCGGGGTCGGGAAGCTGTGGGGGAAGAGTGGCTGGGTCTTGCTTTTGCATTGCAAAGCAGCTGAGAAACAGCAAACTTTGGTTTTGGGTTTTTTTTTTCAGCCAGAGATAGTGCAGCAGTACAACAGGAAGCTGTGGTGACTGCTGAGTGTGTAGAGAAGTGGTTGAATTTAAAGAAAAACCCTTTTCCTGGCTGATATGTGCTGGGAGGTGCTTTCTGTGCAGCTCCTGGTTAGGTGGTGCTTAAGTGTCCTTCCCCCATCACAACTGTCCTCCTATGGTGGAGTGCTGATGGAGGTGGGTGGTTGGACTGGATGGTCTTTAAGGTCTCTTCCAACCTTGGTGATTCTGTGAGTGAACACCAACCCTGGAGGTGTCCAAGAGGTGTCTGGATGTGGCGCTGGGTGATGTGGGTGAGTGAGGATGGAGGGAGGGGTTGGACTGGGTGAGCTTGGAGGTCTCTTCCAACCTCGATGACTTCATGATTACAGGGTGTTCTCCTGTGGTTAGCTCTGTTCTGAATAAATGTCCAAAAAGCTGTAGTTTTTCCCAATTTGTACTAGAGGACAGGCATTTGTGTTCTATCCAAATGGTGATTCTATGACATTCACTGCCAGAGAGCACTGTGCTTGTCTGGCAGAAGCTTCAAGATGCCCTGATCTTGTGAGCACAGGCAAATCTAAAATCCACATTCAGTGGAAAATCAGTGGTTCTTGTTCTCTGAAGTTGAGTGTTTTGTTTTACAGTGTCACTCAGTCTTTGTGGATGTGTTCTGGAGAGAACAAAGCAATGGGTATGAGCAGCAATCACAGATTTGTGAGGGGTAACCCTAGAAGCAGTAGGTTAATTGGTAGTGATGGAGGTAGGGGTTGGACTGGGTGATCCTGAAGGTCGGTTCCACCAGCAGTGACCAAGGAGAGGTTGTTGTTGTCTTGGTGAAACACACGCTGCTGGGGAAAAGGCTGCAACAGGTAGAGTTTGGGTGATGGCCATCATTTGTTCTCCCTTCTCCTGCCTCCCCAGCGAGACGAAGATGGAGACAAAATGGGCACGGTGGAGTATTATGGGATGGGCGGCTTCTCTGGCTTTGGCCTGCAGTACTACCCCTACTATGGGAAGCTCCTGCAGCCACACTACCTGCAGCCACTGCTGGCGGTGCAGTTCACCAACCTGACCTACGACGTGGAGGTGCGCGTGGAGTGCAGGGCCTACGGGGAGAACATCCGCTACAGCGACAAGGACCGCTTCCAGGGACGCTTTGATATTAAATTCGACATAAAAAGCAGCTGATTGTAAGCACAACTCTCTTCCCTCCCCTCCCCCTCCTCCTCCTCCTCCTAGCCATTAAAAAAAAAAAAGGTTAAAAAAAAAAGAACAAAAAAGAAAAACCTCCTAGTCTTGAACAAACTGTCATACGTATGGGACCTACACGTACTCGATATGCTTTACACTAGCTTTCTGCATTTACTAGGTTAGAATGTAAACAAAGTGTAGCAATAGCGACAAATAAATATTTATTCTACTGTAAATGACAAAAGAAAAACAAAAATTGAGCCTTGGGACATGCCCATTTTTACTGTAAATTATGATTCCATGACTGACTTGTAGTAAGCAGTGTTTCTGGCCCCTAAGTATTGCTGCCTTGTGTATTTTATTTAGTGTACAGTACTATAGGTGCACACTCTGGTCATTTTTCAAGCCATGTATTGTATCTGTTTTCTACTTCTCGTGAGCAAAGACTTTTTGCTGTCCAAGGTGTAAATACTCAATGGGACTAGAACTGGCATGATACTAATTCTCATCATTTTGTTCCTTTCCAAAGGAAGGCCCACCCGTGAGACTCTATTTAACAGCACTCCATACGGCTTCTGACTTCTCTGTAGTGTTTTAGGGTATTTTATTTGGAGGGGTGGCAGGGGAAAATAAATAACTTAAGTTCAAGAGGATAGATGATTGATTGTGTACCCTGCTTCGTAGTGAATGCTGTCTCTCTCTCTCTCTTTCTCTCTCCACCTTTTCCCTCATCCTCCAGTATGTTGTGTGAGAGACCTGGTCAGACTATCACTCTCCTCAGTGATAGGTGTAACTCTTTGCTTTGTATATTTTCTTTTCTTTTAACTCTCTTATTTTTTTTTTCCTGCTGGAGGCATCGCACACTGTGGTGCTAATGTCTTTATTGAATGTTTTAACCATTTTCATGGTGGAAGAATTTTATATTTATGCAGTTGTACAATTTTATTTTTTTTTTTTCTGCAAGAAAGTGTAATGTATGAAATAAACCAAAGTCACATGTTTGAAAAAGAAATCTTTATTTTAAACTTTATAAAAGCAATGCAGTACCCCATAGAATGGTGTTAAATGTTGTCTAAAGTGCAAAACTCTATGTTCTAACATGTAACAATAGCCAGGAGTACAGTGCTCTTGTTGATCTTGTATTTCAGTCAGGTTGAAACATTGGACAAATAAATGAATGAACACACCTTTCTGCAGTTGTTTGTTTGCCTGGGGTGAGGATGGAGGCTCCTAGCTGTCCAGGATCTTGAAGAAGTACTGCACCTGTTTCAAACAGGAAAAAAGAAATGTACCTGCATCACTCCCAGAAGGGCTCAGGTGAAGGCAGCTCCATCATGGATTGGGATTGCCTTGGGCTGCTGCTCCCTCCTGGGAGCAGAGGGGTGAGCTCCAGGGCAGTGGGGTTTGGGGTTTGTTCTCCCCTCACCTTGAGCTCTGTGGTCACACCAGTCAGGAACCCAAAAGGTCTTTGGTGTGTGTGCACCATTGCTGTGTGTTCTCCACCTCTGGGAGTGCCTCCATCTACTACGCACACACCCTAGTAGTAACTACAGGTAGAAACCCCGAGGTGTGGGGTAAAGCACCCACCAGCGATAGTCACGGCGGTGGCCACTGAAGCCATGAGCAGAAGAAAGGGGGTTTCAGGGCAGCCACTGATTCTGTGCTGCTGCTGGGCCAAGAGCTGGGTGCTGAGGACAGGCTGTGCCCAGCGGGGCCGTGACAGAGCGCGGCAGCTGCCCTCCTGCAGGAGCCAACTTCAGGTCCTGCTGCTGACGCAGGGAGCGCGGCGCCGTGTGAAGGAACAAAACGTGACTCTGCTGGAGCAGGAGGCACGGGGCTGGCACAGCCACCAGCTCAGTGCTGCTGTCAGCTCGGAGGAGAATCATAGAATAATTATGGTTGGAAGGGACCTCCAGGGTCATCAAGTCCAGAAGCATCGCTCCGTTTGGCTGCGCTGCTCCCAAGGAGCCAGAGGAACCCTCACCTTGAGCTGTTTCATGTGCTGCTGCGTGTTGTGTAGTGGAGCAGGGCTCTAACAGAGACACTGTGAGTAAAAAGTGCAAAGATCCACCCTGAAGGGAAAGCTGCAGGACAGCTGAGCCATTCCAGTGCCCAGCAATTGGTGGGTGCACGACCAGGGCAGGGATCGTCCCCTGGTGCTCAGCACCTGGAATCCTGGGTTCAGTTCTGGGCCCCTCACTACAAGAAGGACATCAAGGGGCTGGAGGGGTCCAGAGAAGGGCAACAAAGCCAGTGAAGAGCTTCAAGCGTGAGGCTTACAAGGAGCTGAGGGAACTGGGCTTGTTTAGCCTGGAGAAAAGGAGTCTGAGGAACCTTATTGCACCCTACAACTACCTACAAGGAGGTTGGAGCAAGGTGCGTGTTGGTATCTTCTCCCAAGTACCAAAAGTGGAAATGGCCTCAAGTTGTGCCAGGGGAGGTTTAGATTGGCTGTCAGGAAAAATTTCTTCACTGAAAGGGCAGTGGTGGAGTCACCATCCCTGGAGATGTTTAAAAGAAAGCTGTGTAGATGTAGTACTTACTTACGGACATGGTTGAGTGGTGGCCTTGATGCTCTTAAAGGTGTTTTCCAACCAAACCAATTCTATGATTTATTAAAAAAGAAAAAAAACCCAAACCTGACCAACTCAGCCTAATTTATCTCCTTTTAATTTACTACGAGTGCAAAGGTCAAACATGACCCAGTAATAAAGATAATGGCTTATTCCAGGGCTTGGAACAAACATTGCAGAGAGCTCATGGTGCCTACATTGGCTTCAGTGGCAGAAAGGACCCTTAGAAGGTACTTTTAATAACAGCACATGAAATAAAGCAAACCCAAACCTTCACCCCACCCCACCCCCAGTCACTTTCCAGTACCAAACCAGTGAAAGCTGATCACTAATTAACTGGGCAGTAATGCAGTAGCTCCCCTGGCCTCACACCTTGCAGCCACCCACCCAAAAGCCCTGACAGTCACAGGGCTCACCACAACTCTGCTGTCCCCCTCCATTGGGATGTGGGAGCTCCTCAACCCTGTTCAGAATCAGCATTGCCTTCAAGATGTGGCTTGGGTTTGTTACCTGGGCTCTGTTGCCTATGATGTCCAACAGGACACCACATGGTGAAGTGCCACCTTGGACGCTGTCCTCCTGCCACATCCACCCAACCCCCTCGGGTGTAATTGCAGCCATCAGAGTGAATTTTATCTCCTCCTTGTTGATACAGGGCACCCCCGTTTCGGGGTTAGACAGGCACACAAAGATACTGATGGAATACCAAGTGGAGCAAGAGAAACACACGGATGGACAACACCTGCTGGGGTTGTGCTGCACTGGCCAGGCACTGGAATGGGCTGCCCAGGGAGGTGGTGGAATCACCATCCCTGGGGGTGTTCAACAAACGGGTTGATGAGGCACTTGAGGCCATGGTCTGATGGTCTGATGGTTAGGAATATGATGGATAAAGGTTGGACTTGGTGACCCTGGAGGTCCCTTCCAACCAGAATGATTCCATGATTCTGTGTGGCTCTGAGCACCGGCTTCAGCTCCCAGTTTGATGGAGAGCAGCTGGCCAGCACGGTCCAGCCCAGCCCAGGGGTGACAGGGCAGGTTTCAGTCCTTACTTAGTCCTTCAGTGCTATTTCAGTCCTTAAAAGCCCCTGATTTTGTGCAGCCCATTGTCCCAGGCTGAACAACCCCAGCTCACTCACAACCCACAGAAAACATCCTCCTCGTCCATCAGCTTCTACTGGGATGTCCCAGATGCACACAGACTGTCCTGGTGAGGCTCAGCCACCAGAACAAGGACACTGTGTACTCTACAACGTGCAAAACCAGGCACTGGGATGTTCTCTTCATATATAATTATCTTTATGTGGGTCAGCTGCCACCCAAGCTCCCAGTAAAACCAGTTAAGAGCTGGCACGCCTGTGGTACACCTCCTCTCCAAGAACCTCGCCCTCAGGAGCACTGGGCAAGAAACAGTGGCCAGCAGGAAACCAGGGCCATCCATCACCTCACTCACAGGACAACACATGGGGTGTTCTGCAGAAGAACCAACACCAAGGACTTCAGCACTACCAGGAGATTAAGGGTGCTCCATCCTAGGAGGCCCCAGCTGGAGACAGCTTGAAGAACCCAATGCTAAAAGCACCAGAGGGAACCAGGACCAAGCATCCAGATGGATGTCAGGTGTTCCAAAACACTCTGTATTTTAGGGAATACTCTCTTTCCCAGGGCCTGAGTATGAACCAGAGAAAAGGGAGCTGTGCCTGTACAAAAGCTCTCAGCAAGGCTCATGTTTGACCTAGGGCAAGGTCAGCTCCTCTGAACCAAGCACACCTCTGGTCTCCTTACAGGGCCTGAAGGTGGCAGAGGACAAACCCACCCCAGGAACTGAACTGAAACCATACAAACACATTTCACAGATGTCACCCAAACGTCCTCCAAATGATGCTCAGGGGTCAAACAGGATCAAATGTAACATCTGTAAAGATCTCATGGACCTTCTACCTGCTCTACAGCACATGGCTATGCCCACTGTAGCTCCTGCTGGGGGACAAATAACAACAATCCTTGGGAAGCAATAAGGGGTGAATAACTCTGACCTTCTGGCTCTGCCCCTGGGAGCTGCTTCACTGAGGAGGAGCTGGGAGCTGCTTCAGTTCCACGAAGCTTCTCTTCCTGCAGATCTCAGGACAACGAAGGCGGCCGCTCCTTCTGGGCACTCCCACACATCACCACGGAGTTCTGGGGGTTAATGGAGCAACAAAATCCAGCCTGACCCCCTGGCTGAGCACAGCCTGTTATCATCTGAACAACGTGTGCCTCAAGAGCACAGAGAGGCCAGGAGAAACCAAAAAAATAAGGGGAAGCCATCAAGTGAGGCAGCCAAGGGATGTGGTGTCAGCCTGCCAAGGGAGGGCAGATCTTGGTAACAGCACCAGACCCAGCACAGGCACAAAGTGTCCTGGAGATTTCAAGTGTAGGAATTACAGACACTGACAGTTGAGTTCTCCTCCTGCCCAGAAAAGAAAGCAAAAAGCAGAGCTGATGGGGCTCTGGAGCCAGAGCTCCTGTCTGAGTAAGGACAGCCCGAGGTACAACCCCCAGCAGCATCCCCTACCCCACAGAGGGAACCCCAGCACTGACGGGGTGGCTTGGTGTTCCTGGTCCATTGCCTGTGTCCCCTGTAGGATCCTGTGAGTGTCACACGTGGCAGAAGCCAGAGGGTTAAGGGGAAGCACAGGAGCAGGAAACATGCTGAGATGGATTCACTATGGATTCACTTCTCACCCAGTGCCACAAAGATGCCAGCGATTCCAGTCCTTCCCCATCTCTGAGGAACCAAAATTAGTGGCCAGGAGATGGAACAGCCCATCCGTCACCTCGGTGCCTTTCACACCTGGACAGACACTCACCAGCACCCCCTCCCCAACACCACCACAGAACTGCATCTCCTTGATTCAGGAACATTATCCAGAGAGTCTTTGCTGACCTCCAGTTTCAGCATCAGCACACTCCCCCAAACACTTAGGTCTTACAGGTTTTTACAGGTTATCTCAGTTTGAGGTCACTATTGGAAACCAAAAACCTCTTGTTGCCCATTGCTGTTGGTTCATCCATCAGCATGAACCTGCCAACTCTGCTAGCAAGTGCACCCAGGATCAGAGAAAGCAGCAGTGCTCAGTAATCTTGGAATCACAGAATCACTCTGGTTGGAAAAGACCTTCAAGAACATTGAGTCAAACCATCAACCCAGGACTGCCAAGCCCACCACTAAACCATGTCCCCAAGGGCCACATCCAGATGTTTTTTGAACACCTCCAGGGATGGTGACTCCACCCCTTCCCTGGGCACCCTGTTCCAATGCCTGGCCACCCTTTCCATAAAAAAATGTCTCCTAATGTCCAGCCTGAACTTCCCCTGGTGCAACTTGAGGCCATTCCCTCTTGTCCTATTGTTTGTCACTTGGGAGAAGAGACCGACCCCCCCCTCACCCCAACCTCCTCTCAGGGAGCTGGAGAGAGCGATGAGGTCCCCCCTGAGCCTCCTCTTCTCCAGGCTGAACACCCCCAGCTCCCTCAGCCGTTCCCCATCACCCTGTGCTCCAGTCCCTTCCCCAGCTCTGTTCCCTTCTCTGGACACCCCCAGCCCCTCAGTGTCCTCCTTGTAGTGAGGGGCCCAGAACTGACCCCAGCATTCCAGGGGTGGCTGAGTACAGGGGGACAATCCCTGCCCTGCTCCTGCTGGCCACACTGTTCCTGATACAAGCCAGGATGCTGTTGGCCTTCTTGGCCACCTGGGCACACTGCTGGCTCATGTTCACCCAGCTGTCACCCAGCACCCCCAGGTCCTTTTCTGCTGCACCTAAAATGCTGACACCTAAAATGCACTTCAGCTCCAGCTCAGGACATGACCACACCACGAGCCCATGGGTTCCCACCACCCTCCCAGCCACCAGCACTCTCGAAATAAAAATGGTACTCAAAGGAGAGGGTCTGCTCATTCACTGCATTATTTGTTCTGGAAAGAAGGAATATTTTCCCACATAGCCCTGAAGAGGGTTTAATCCCAAGAAGTTTGTTCTTAATAATAATAATAAAAAGCCCAACAAAACCCCAGGGAAATCAGTCACTCCTGCCTTCTTCTCCTGTGCTGGAAGAAATAAAGCCAACGAGGCTGCCCAAGGCAGAACAGTCTGTACACATGCATTTCAACTGTCCAAGGTAATTTCTTCAGTACAGCTGGGACAAAAACCCCTCTGCACCAAAAAATACAACTTGGCAGTGAAGGTTTTATTGGAGAAACAAGAATAGAGGGTAACAGAGAGCTCTTTGTGTCCTGCTTTTGTGCTGCAGCCACCTCCAGCGCTGCGTGTGGTTACGGTCAGCTCTGAGGTTGGAATTGATGACCCTGGAGGTCCCTTCCAACCATAATGATTCTATGAGAATACAGTGAGGGAGGAAGGCAAAGGGAGCTACTGGGGAACCACACCATGAAATAAAAGATCAGAGAAAAGGAGACTGAGGGGTGACCTCATCCATGGTTACAAATATGGAAAGGGTGAGGGGCAGGACGATGGAGCCAAGCTTTTTACAGTAATGACCAATGATAGGACAAGGGGCAATGGATGCAAACTGGAGCACAGGAGGTTCCATGTGAATCTCAGGAAGAACTTCTTTCCTGTGAGAGTGCCCGAGCACTGGACCAGGCTGCCCAGAGAGGCTGTGGAGTCTCCTTGGCTGGAGACATTCAAACCCCGCCGGGATGCGTTCCTGTGTGATGGACTCTAGGTGCCCCTGCTCTGGCAGGGGGGGTGGACTGGGGGAGCTTTCGAGGTCCCTTCCAACCCCTAGGATTCTGTGATTCTGTGAATTCCCAACAGCAACTCTGGCCACTTCAGAAAACTGCCTCTTGCTCAGAGGCTTGCCTACTTGTAGATACATCTACAGGGCATACCTGTAGATACATCATCCCCTGACTCTATGCCAACGCACCAAGGGTTAAGGAGGAGGAGGAAGAACCCGGCTCTTACTACACCCAGCATCCCTCCAGGTGACCACTGGCATGACACTACACTCTGAATAATCAGTCATTATTACTTATGAAAGAAGAAATGGTTTGTAGAGCTTGATAAACTCTTCACTCAAGATATTCCATGGCATCTATGAAAGGCAGGAGATGTTGTTCACAGCCTCCTATCCATATTAACATGCTTGGTTTCTTCCTCCCATGCTCCACATACATTTCAACACACGTGTGCAGAGACCTGACTTCAATTTTACTCTTAATTGCTGCTAGTTCAGAGTAGTCAGGCCAGAAGGCTGCACTGATGAGGGATGGGGTAAACCCCACACAGAAAGTACCAATATAGCTGATCATCTGCCTGTTGGACCTCAGAGAGAGAGGTGGGAGGTCAAGAATATCCATGTAAAAATAATTTGCATCACACAGCAGTGTGTGCTACAGGACAAGAGTGTTTCTCCTACCCCCCAAAAAAGGTGCAGGACGCCTTGCTCAAGGGATGACAGGAGATCCTGAGTGCTGCTGTTGACACACCTGATGGACGGGATGCCACCCAGAGGGACCCAGACAAGCTCGAGAAGTGGGCCCAGGGGAACCTCATGAGGTTCAACAAGAAGTGCAAGGTTCTGCACTTAGGATGGGGGCAACCCTCAGTAGGAAGGGGTTGAAAGCAGCCCTGCTGAAAAGGACTTGGGGGTACTGGTAGATGAATGGCTGAACATGAGCCAGTAATGTCCAGAAGGTCAACCGTGTCCTGGGCTGCGCCAAAAGAACTGTGAGCAGCAGATCAAGGGAAGTGATTCTGCCCCTCTGCTCGGCTCTGGTCAAACCCCTCCTAGAGTGCTGCGTCCAGCTCTGGAGCCCTCAGCACAGGAAGGACATGGACCTGTTGGAGTGAGTCCAGAGAATGGCCACGGAAATGGTCAGGAACCTGGAACACCTCTGCTATGAGGAGAGGCTGAGAGAGCTGGGGTTGTTCAGCCTGGAGAAGAGAAGGTTCCAAGGAGACCTCAATGCTGCCTTTCAATCCCTAAAGGGGGCCGATAAGAAAGATGGGGACAGGCTTTTAGCAGAGCCCGTTGTGATAGTGCAAGGGGTAATGGTTTTAAACTGAAGGAGAGGAGATTTATGTTGGATATAAGGGAGAAGTTCTTCACTTCTGGTGAAGGTGGTGAAGCACTGGCACAGGTTGCCCAGAGAGGTGGTGGATTCCCCATCCCTGGAGACGTTCAAGTCCAGGTTGGATGGGGCCCTGAGCAGCCTGGTCTGGTGGGGGATGTCCCTGCCCATGGCAGAGGGGTTGGACTGGATGACCTTCAAGGCCCCTTCCAACTCAAGCTGTTCTGTGATTCTGAGCTTCCACGTAACTACAGGGTCCCCATATTGCTTTTGCTGTACAAGCTGCTCCCCTGGGCTTTTCTCCTCTTCTCTGCCGTCATCTGCCTTGTTGCTACGCTTCAGCTGGAAGAAGAGGGGTAATGGAAAGACCTTTTGGTTCCAAATGAGAACAATGCTGAGGGTAAGAAGGAGCCTCAAAGACACAAACTGGGCCTCGGATGAGATATCAAGCAGCCTTCCCTCTCTGCCTTGACCTCCCCTCCACAAAACCACCTTGCTCAGTGCAACCAGAGCACGTGCCAAAAGCCAAGCCCTATTTATTCATCACCCAGGTTGCCTTTGGGATCAGGTGAAACTTAAAGAGCTTCGGGAGCTGCTTGGTTCACACTCCTTAACTTCTCTCTGGCACTTATAAACCTCAGGCTTGGCAGGACAAGGGGCAATCAGACCTCGGATCTTACCCAGAAGTGGAAGCACAAGAGCTGAACCATTTCACAACTCTGTTTAAACAAGTTTCTAGTTGAGTTTGCCTCTCTGGCCCATGAGTACAATAACTACACAACGTTCAAAATTAGGCTGCAAGTGAACTATTAATACCATATACCCTACTATTAATACCATCATTACTTTTTTTTTGTTAAAAAAAGAGAAATAGCCAACGTGTGTTCAAAAATCCATCCCTCTATTATTGCTATTTTTAATTTTAATTCCTCTTCAGACAGATTACTTAATTCTCTGTATGAGTATATATACAGGATGCATATAGATAGATAGATAGATAGATAAATAGATAGATAGATAGATAGATAGATACAGCATCAGGAACATGGTGAGGCAGAATTCCAGTGCTGGCCAACATCCTCTGGCCAACACGCAGAAACACCACCAAAGAAGAAGTTTTCCTACACTCCAGATTCTTTCCAACCTGTTCCCACAGCTGCTGGATAAAAAGTCTAAGGAAGTTAAAATGGGAGAAGCACTGGAATCATAATAAACATGACCTGGCAGATCTCTTGTTTTCAATTTCCAACCAACAGACAAAACCAAAGCTACTGCTTTGAGTGCTTGCAAAAAAACCCCAACCTCACCCAAACCCTTCAATTTTTTTATTTCTTTTCACTGGAGATGCTTAAAGCACCTTACCCTGGATTATGCAGCTCAGTATGGGCCCCTGGTAAAAGACTTCATTGCAGAATTGCCATATGACTGAGAGAAACAATGGCTTCTTTATTCCTATTTTCAAGACTCCCAAGGGAAACGCCGTACGGCCGGAATGCCCTCAGTGAAAGGTTCATTGCCATGCTGTGCACTTCTGCTGTGTAATGTTTGACAAGCTGCTCTGCCCCGTGAATGGGGAGAGTCAGTTCTCAGCTGGTGGAGGCAGCTTGCATAATAGCAGACAAGTTAATGGGTAACAAGCTATGCAGGAGACCTTTGTTCCGAGTGTGACATACACAAATTCCACACTAAGCACATTGACGCTTCTGAGAGTTACTCATTGACATGCTGCATTAAATGGCTTGGACTATCCCTCCGTGCACCAGAAAGGTTGGTTGAACAGGGCTGCATCCTTCCCAAGCCTCCCATCCCCAACCACTGCACTATAACCTCGACCCACGCGACCAAGGCATTGATTTTCAGGGTGGACAACAGCGAGCACCTTGCAGCCCACCCACGTGCTGAGACAAAGGCAGTGAGCAGGGAAAGAAGCATAGAATCATTATGGCTGGAAGGGACCTCCAGGGTCATCAAGTCCAACCTTTATCCCATCATATTCCTAACCATCAGACCATCAGACCATGGCCTCAAGTGCCTCATCAACCCGTTTGTTGAACACCCCCAGGGACGGTGACTCCACCCCCTCCCTGGGCAGCCCATTCCAGTGCCCAACCACCCTCTCAGGAAAGAACTTCTTCCTAATCTCCAACCTAAACTTCCCCTGATGGAACTTGAGGCCATTTCCTCTGGTCCTGTCATCAGCAATTGGGGAGAAGAGACCAACACCAGCCTCACTACAACCTCCTTTTAGGTAGTTGTAGAGGGCAGCAAACAGAGGAAGCAGCAAACAGAATGCAAGTTGGCAGCCAGCTTCTGTAAGAGGAGCCTGTCCTTATGGAATGGCTCTGGGAAGCACTGGTTGTGTCCTCCTGCTGCAAGGCAAGTGCTCCTCTGGGCACTTTGAGCAGCTTGCTAAAACACCACCCTCCCCCTTGCCTCCCCCAATAAAGGCAAAGGGGAAGGAGACATAAGGCGTGCTTCTCCTGGCACTGTCTGGAATGCCAGACCCAGGACAGCTGGCTATTAGCGGGTGGAAGACGTGCTGCACCAAAAGCCCAGGAGCAGCACAGCTCCGAACATTCATCAGTGTTTAATTAATACCAAACCTGAGGAAAACGATGCTGGTTTTCAGCTCTTGCCCAGACAAACACATCTGTTGAACTGGCCCATCCTATCACTGCTTATTGTTCATCACCTCCCACCTCCAGAGGGCGAGTCATAGAATCATTCTGGTTGGAAGGGACCTCCAGGGTCATCAAGTCCAACCTTTATCCCAACATATTCCTAACCATCAGACCATCAGACCATGGCCTCAAGTGCCTCATCAACCCTTTTTTTGAACACCCCCAGGGACGGTGACTCCACCCCCTCCCTGGGCAGCCCATTCCAGTGCCCAACCACCCTCTCAGGAAAGAACTTCTTCCTAATCTCCAATCTAAACTTCCCCTGACCATCAGACCCCCACAGCTGATCTGTGAAGCTCCATGATTTTCACTTGGCTTGTTAAATGCCTTGGAAGCAGTCAGCCAGTCTCACTCCCAAGGCTGGGAAGGGGAAGAAGAGCTTCCAGCAGTATGTTGTGTGGTCTGCCTGCCCCCAGCCTTCCTTGAAGGCCACTGCACAGCTGACACTCAAAGGGAAAAAACCAACCATCATGAGAAACCAACCCCACTCTCCTTTGATAACAGGAAAACCATTCACCTTCCATAGGTTGCTTTCATGTCTGTGGATGCCACAAATAGCTCTGAGGCAAGGGAGAAGGCCAGCAAATGATACTCGAGGAGGTCTTTGCTCCCACCCAGCTGGATGGCTGCCCACAATGCTGAAAACTGACCCATCTCCCTCCACAATTCCCAGTGCCCAAGGGGGAGCCTGACGGCACCCAGCAGCCACGCGGAGGCACGCACGGAGCGCCCGAGGAGTCAGTGGGGAGAGCACCACCCATGGGGACACCAGACTGAGAAGGAAGCTGGCACATCCTCTGCTCCCATGAGCTTACCAGCCCATCTCCCCCCTCTGCAGTTTCACCCCCAGCCTACCAGGTGTGCAAAGGCAGCTGTAGGCACCTTCCTGCAGCAACTGCCACGCTGTTGTCCACTAGAAGAATCAATCACCTAATATAATAACAGCATCTTCCTCAGCATCAGGGAGGAGGTTATTTCACCCAAATTTCACCCACCGCATAGCAAATCCTTTTTCATGCGTATCTCCCCGAGGGCAGCACCTAAGTGCCCCCACACATACACATTTATGAACATTAAGCACATTATAATTATGCAGAGAAACCCCATGAGACTGCCTGCCTGCCCAAACACCACGACACAGGAGCAGAAAGCTGGTGTTGGGTAGCTCAGACCCAGCAGACTGCACCTCAATGGAGAGACCTTCCAGGTTACCCCAGATGCGTGCAGCCTATCAACCCCAAAGTGTTTTGCTGCAGTACAAATGCCCTTCTGGAGCAAGAAACCCCCAAAAAACCCCATCTTGAACTGTGAAGTATGAGCAACAATTACAGACAGATTGTGCCAAACCCCAGAAGTACTGGGTTTGCTCTAACTGCAGCTGGTCTGGGCTATAACCCAGTCCAGGCTACCAGGTTTTTCATGGTTGCAGATGATGTGGATTCCTGCATAATCTGAAAGGTGCTCAGCCACTTGAGACCCAGCTAGCTGAGGTGTGTGTATAGCACCACCTCCTGTGGAAAGCTTTACTCACTGTACTTCCAGTGATGTGAATAAGAACTTCAGTGGCTGATTTCTAGCTTGCCTTCACTTCTTTCAGGAGGCACATAAACCATGGAGTCTGGTAGCCACAACACTTTGTATCAAGTATTTTGATTAAAACCAGTCCAGGAATGATTAATTTCAAGGCAACTTGTTTTGTCTAGAGAATGATGATTCACCAGATCAAATGGTCTGCAAGCTTCTGTTTCAACAAGATGATCATCAGAAATGTTCCTCGGGTCAAAGATGGTGAGTTGAGAAACAGAATAATCTTTCACCACGTGTACATGAAAGACACAAATGCAAACCTGCCTCTAGCCTGTGAAACAGAGCACTTGGGGTACAAAACGTGTGTGTTCCAGTCCTTGCTCTACCTGACTCAGAAGGAACACAAATGCAGGTGAGTTCTGTAATTGTTTGCCTGCTCCATGTAGTATCTGCTTCATAGAAAACAGAAAAAAACCTGACGAGGTCGAGCAGTACCTGCTTTGGGAAATAAATGCAAACCCCTGCTCTGAATGAATGTCCTGTGCAACATCAGTTGATCAGAAAAATTAAGAAACTGCTGGTTTAGCCTTCACTTCTGAAAGTCCATCATCTCCTAAATGCACCATTGCTATCAGACTCCCTCCTGTACTTCCTCCTTTCCTTCCCCTCCCCATTAAAATGGGAAGCTGGTGACAAAGCTAAGAAAACAGATTGCTTTGAGCTATTCATGTCTATCCATTGTCACCTGTGAAAACACATCTTGTACAGATACAAGGACATACAAGTCTATGAAGTGAAGAAATAAGTGTCTGACCCAGTAAGTCAAAGAGTTCATCCAAGAGGCTTTAGGGCAATATTCACCCTCCTCCTGTATCACTAAACTAGGACTAGAAGCAGCAGTTACACCTTGACAACTGAAAATACACTGATTTTTTCCATTGTGACCGGATGCATTTTAGGCATAGCTGCATCTCCCCTCCTCTCTCGAGCCCAGGTGAGTCATTCATTAATTCTGGTATGCTTTAGTCACTGCATAACATGTGAAGTAGTTTGTAGAACAAAGACAGGAGTTCAGGGTCAAACTGGTGGGAGCAAGCGCTGCTATTTGCTTTTGGGGTTTGTTTGTTTGTTTGTTTGTGGGTTTTTTAAGATTAAAAGTGAACTTTCCTTTTTCCAGGGCCGAGGAAAAGAGGTCTAACAAAAAAAAAACATTGGAAAACTGCTGTACTACATTAATTAAATATACTTTTCTAAAACTAGGTGCACAAGCTGACCCTTAGTTAATCAGTCCTTGCTGTTCCGGAGACAGCTTTGTTCTCTCTCCCTTCCCTGAGTATCCCTTGACCATGATTTTTAGGAGAAGGGTCACTACCTTGCCCTTCCTAGTGGCTGTTAACTAAGTATGAACCACCAAAGTCACCTAGAGTTTGGCTATTAACTTCAGCAAGCATTTGACCTGGCCCTCAATTACCCATCTCATCTCCTCCAAGAAGTCTTCGCTCGTGGACAATCAGACAGCAGCTGCCATTGCAAACACCTTTCAAATTTCAGTTAGATCCTAACCATGGGTGAAACTGCAGAGAAGAGTGAAGAAATCTTCAAACAAGCAGTATGTGGCACTAAGGATACCTAAGTGAGTCCTCAGGAAAGCACCCTTCAACAAGGAACAAGCCTTTGTCTAACTTCCATAAACACTGTGCATTTAAGGCCCAAATACAATAGTGGGTCAACCAGGTATCTCCCCTTTCCACCTCCTTTTGGTTCTGCAAGTTCAAAAGACACAAAAGCAATTAACACACAGACCAAGCTATTCAGCTTCCTAACCACTGACTGGAAACAACATCAGTCCCGTAGAGCCATAAGGAGAGGCTGCACTGGAAATGGGAACCTCTGGAAAAGGATGATTCAGCCATCAAATACGGTCAGGGTTGTCCAGAAGCTCTGAATCAAAGGTAGTAAACATCTTTATTCACAGTGTATCAGACTGATTCTGCCTGATTTGGGGCTGTAACAGCTCCCTGAGGCTCACCTCTCTGGTTCACCAAGAGTTTCAGAAAGCTTACATCATGGCATCCTCTCTCTGAGAAAGCTTACTGGCTTTCTGAAGAGTAATTAAGCTATTTCCTATTCTGGACAAAAAAACCACAACAAAATAACCCCCGCCAAACCAAACCAAACCCAACCAACCAACCAACAAATCAAACAAAAAACTCCCCCAAAGAACCCACAAATCATAGAATCACAGAATGGTTTGGGTTGGAAGGGACCTTAAAGCTCATCCAATCCCACCCCTGCCATGGGCAGGGACACCTCCCACCACACCAGGGTGCTCCAAGCCCCATCCAACCTGGCCTTGGACACTGACAGGGAAGGGGCATCCACAACCTCCATGGGTAACCTGTGCCAGCGTCTCACCACCAGCACAGGGAAGAACTTCTTCCTAATCTCCAGTCTAAATCAACCTTCTTTTAGTTTGAACCCATCTCCCCTTGTCCTATCATTCCATGCCTCACAAAAAGTCCCTCTCCAGCTTTCCCCTTCAGGTTCAATCAACCAACCCCCCAAAACCACCACCAATGTTTATGCAGTGGGAATGGGGAAAAAAAGTGTTAGAATCTTTTTGGCATTATTTGTAATAACGATTCTGCAGTTTGGTTTCTAAAATTTGCTGCATTTAGTATTTTATTTTTGAGAAGAGAAATATAAATCAAAACATCTTCACATGGAATTTCAGAGCCAAACACTTCCGTGCCAAAATTGGCAAGCTCAGAAAAAAAAACCCAGCACCAGAGTTAGAAGGGAAACTCTGGAGTTCCTAGTGCTTGTGCCTGAATTCAGGTTGCCCAACTTAACCTTTCCTCAGCAAAACAGGAGTGTGAGAATTTGTATCTAGGCCAGTTTTTGGAGCTAAAGTGGGTTTTAACTGCAGCAGAGTATTAACACTGTACAAAACCCAATGATGCCTGAAGAAAGGCAAGAGACTCCTAGGGATGAGTTAACTTTCTTTGGGGTTTTAAAAATGAGCATTCACCTCTGTAGTATAAATCTAGTATGTTAGATTTCTCTCTGCAATTTATTCCAGGCTCCTCCTCTGCTAATCAGTTGTCCTACAGGGATACTATAAAGCTTCTATAGGGCCAGCAGCACAAACATCTCAGTAAGAGCAGCATCTCCCACCAGAACATGGACGTGACAAACACACACTAACTCCATGCTGAAAGAAGCAAGTTGGCCAATGCAGTCAAGGTCATTCTTCTCAACAAGTGCCTTACCTACCTCTGAATTCACCTCTTCTGAGGCTGAGAATAATTGCCCTGTTAAACTCAGCATAGCAAAATACTCAGTTGTCCATTAAAGAATGAAACTGTTCACTACCATTGACTGAACAGCCTACTTGAAGATGTTAGCCTGGCTCAGTTTGCTTTTCCAGTTGTTTCACATGTCACACAGCCACTCTGCTCTAGCCCAGCACTGTTAAGGTTATTGGGACTTGGGGTGGGCATTATAATGCTTATTATAATGCTTATTTGCCAAACAATCAAGAATGAAACATTCACTGCCTTATTTACTTATTAAAGAACATTGACTGTTGTGCTTTACAACTGATAGCTTAACCTGGGCTGTTACAGAAGAAATTATAGACAGATTCTGTGTGCAGTAATGCCTATGGTAAAAAAATATTTTAGACCCTTTCCCCCAAAAATACAGTCAATAAATGACTGTTAAAATGACCAGTCTGCAATGGGAACTGCAAAGCATGTAGTCAGAGTACCACCAGACCAAGAACTCAGCTTACGATTGAGCTGTGGGATTCAAAGGATGAGCACACGTAGTGGAGACCTTGAAAAGAACTCCAGCCTCAGGTTTTGTTTTGGAGAAGCAATTCAACTGCTTTATCCCACCCACCTCACTCATAGTAGCTGTAAACTCAACTTAAACAACTAGCACAATGGGGTTGTACCTGCTTTGCATCAGCAGAAAGGAGGCAGGCTGTGGACAGACAAGAGAATTCTGCTCAAGTACTAAAATCCTCTGTAAGTGTTGGTGATTTTCATGTTCCCCTTGCAGGCTATGCCTGTTTTTTCTGCTGCCATTGAAAAGCCACGACTGAAGGATTTTAGGCACGTGGTGACAAATACCTGCTTGCCTGTTTAAATCCAGCCCCTTTGGGCAGAAACTAGAAGCTGTCAACTCCTAATGATGCAACCTCGTTAATACTGGCTGCCATTCTCAGTATTGAATTTCACTAGTCTGTTCCTTAAACCAGCTGCAATTTCCTGGCAAACAGCAATTTAACCCACAGATCTGATTTTATTTCATGAAGGGAGATGGTGATGCAGCTAGCTCTTCCCCTCCTCAATGAAAACACCATTCTGGGCAGTGTAAAGTTAGCCAAGCTAGGAAAACTCTTGCTGCTCCATCGTTCTGCTGTAGTCCAACTGCAAAGCATCCACAAATACACATAAACAGTAAAACAAGCTATGCATGTGCTGCAAGAACCTCTGCACTGATGCAGAGATGCACCCAAGATACAATTACACACTTACACATTGCTTCCACCCCCTTGTACAGACCTTACTTCTGAGGCATGGAATGAAGCGTGTGAGCTTGTTCTGGTTTTCACAGCGAGTGCTTCTGTCTTTATAAACTCCCATAATTTAACATTTTCCTATTTTATTGGGCTTTAATGAAAGGAAGCAAAGCCAAAATCAGATAGCAGTTAGGAAGTTAATATAAACCACAGGAAATACCAACTGATGTGAGTAATCAGGACTGCCCACAAATAAAGCTGGACCCTATCTGGAGAATTTTAATCCCTAGTGCCTGTGATGGTTCAGCTTCCCACAGCCTTGCTAGAGACAATCCAGATCAGGAGTCATGGTGGTCATCCAAGAAAGGGCTAAGAAGGCATTCCTGCAGAAGCAGTGTTAGGTGCTGATATCCAGTCCCAAGGACACATGGAGTCAAAGCAAAGACTTGTGACTTTCATTTACACAGAATCACAGAATTCTAGGGTTAGAAGGGACCTCGAAGGATCATCCAGTCCAACCCCCCTGCCAGAGCAGGGTCACCTAGAGTCCATCACACAGGAACGCATCCAGGCGGGGTTTGAATGTCTCCAGCCAAGGAGACTCCACAGCCTCTCTGGGCAGCCTGGTCCAGTGCTCTGGCACTCTCACAGGAAAGAAGTTCTTCCTGAGATTCACATGGAACCTCCTATGCTCCAGTTTGCAACCATTGTCCCTTGTCCTATCATTGGTCATCACTGTAAAAAGCTTGGCTCCATCGTCCTGCCCCTCACCCTTTACATATTTGTAACCATGGATGAGGTCACCCCTCAGCCTCCTTTTCTCCAAGCTAAAGAGCCCCAGCTCCCTCAGCCTTTCCTCACAAGGGAGATGTTCCACTCCCTTCATCATCTTTGTGGCTCTGCGCTGGACTCTCTCAAGCAGTTCCATGTCCTTCCTGAACTGTGGGGCCCAGAACTGGACACAATACTCCAGATGTGGCCTCACTAGGGCAGAATAGAGGGGGAGGAGAACCTCGACCTACTGACCACCCCCTTTCTATAAGAAAACCACATGGATGAATTTTTTACTGAGTTAAATGCCCCTAATAAACTCTTTGCTTTTGTTTCCAGTTGATCACTGGTCTCCAGCATAGCTACTCCATATAGAAAACACTTCAACAGCTCAAAACAGTGACAAGTACAGCTTTTCACTTTAAAACTTCTGATGCTATAGAAGCACGTGTTTGTTTAGCAGGTCTTACCTCCAAAAGTCCATCTTCAGGTAGGTCTGTGCAGTGGACAGCATTCTGAACCTTGTTCTTCCCAAAGACAGCACGCAGAGTTCCAGGTCGGAGAACACGAGCTATTTCCTGTTGAACACAAGAAAACCAAAAGTCCTTTGGGAACAACGCTCTTCCTTTATATCGTGGATGCAATAGGAGCTTATAAAGTAAAACATTATTTGCTATTCATATATGTGTGGTACACTATAAAAGAAAACAAAGAGGGAAGTTCCAGGTTGCACTACAAACATACACAACTGCTGAAAAGCCATGACCAAGGCAGTGAAAACCAAGTGCTTAAAATTGGGCCAATGAAGCCACCACGGGTGAAACGCAGGACCCTTCATATTACAGATCCACCTTCCTGGCACTTGCATTGATAGTTAGCTCACGTTAACATCTTTGCAGCTCTCAAGCACAGAACGTGCTGTCCTCAGTGAGCAGACACAAGTGCACCACCTTGCAGACTGCCTCACCCAACACTGAACTACTTTGTGAAGCCCAGCTACTGAATAACGTCTCGGTCTTCTCCTCTACGGTGCTTCTCCGACACCGTGACTGCTGCCAACATCTGATCCCCTCTGAGGATCAGTCCAGACTCTCTCTACATCTTTCTCTATTCTTTGAAGCTGACATTTCAATACTCTTCTTCATCTACAACGCCAAACTCCTTGGCTTCTCAGTGTTTCTCTTACTACAGCAGATAACACCCAGGTCCTGAGGAAACATTCCTCCCCTACATCTTTACTATGGTATAGCTCCCATCTTACACCACAGAGGACTGCCTTTCCTTGGCTCTCCTCTCCACCATGCTCTTTCTCTCAAGGCATAACACAGGCCTGCTGTACTTCTCTGCACTAACACCTCAAGGGTCTTTTAACCCCTTTCCTATGCCAACCGTGCTACACATTGTTGGCCTCTCTTCCCAACACCCTGGGAGTTCTCCTCCAAGCCTACCTCCTGCACAGTGTTGCTTCCTTTTAAAATCCAGTGGTGATGGCATTAACCCAGTTTTCCCTCCTTAAGACCTTTTGGACATTCTTCCATAGAATCATAGAATCATTCTGGTTGGAAGGGACCTCCAGGGTCATCAAGTCCAACCTTTATCCCATCATATTCCTAACCATTAGACCATGGCCTCAAGTGCCTCATCAACCCGTTTGTTGAACACCCCCAGGGACGGTGACTCCACCACCTCCCTGGGCAGCCCATTCCAGTGCCCAACCACCCTCTCAGGAGAGAACTTCTTCCTAATATCCAACCTAAACTTCCCCGGATGGAACTTGAGGCCATTTCCTCTCGTCCTGTCATCAGCAATTCGGGAGAAGAGACCGACACCAGCCTCACTACAACCTCCCTTTAGGTAGCTGTAGAGGGCAATAAGGTCTCCTCTCAGTCTCCTCTTCTCCAGGCTCAATAACCCCAGTTCCCTCAGCTGGTCTCCATAAGGCTTGTATGAATGCCCCCTGAGCATGGCTGCCTCTGAGGGGACAGGCCAAGGACAACCTCATGCTATAGCTACTGAGCAAAAAAAACATTTGTCTTTGCCAACAGAGTCTACATCAGCCCCTTTCTGAAAAGGCACTGGGTGCATTAGGGTGTAATCACTTTGGAAGTGGCCAGTGTGGTTTCACCGTGCCACTCCCAGGTGTTTGTTCAGGTGTCACAGCTGGAGGTCACTGCCCCCACAGCCGAGTCACCCCACTGGATCGTCCAAGCATTTCTTAACTTTCCGTGTCAAATGGGTTCAAAGTGACTTCAGCAGTGGCTCTTGGCTGAGCTGGGAGACTTTGCACAGGTACAGATGAGAACCACTGGCATGGGGGTGTTCAACAAACGGGTTGATGAGGCACTTGAGGCCATGGTCTGATGGTCTGATGGTTAGGAATATGATGGGATAAAGGTTGGACTTGATGCCCCTGGAGGTCCCTTCCAACCAGAATGATTCTATGATTCTATGATGCACACGCTCTCCTGGGATGGCAGCTAGACTCAGAGTCCTCAAAGGACCTCACAAGAGCATTACCTGACAACACCCCTTAGCACCTTTCCAGTTCACCCACTTCTCACTTCTCATTACTAAACTAAGACGATTGGACTTCAAGGGCAAGATCATCTCTTAGCCCAGCAAGTCCTAGATATTTTCTTGTAATAACAATTAACAACTATGGTGATCTGTTACCCAGTAACCCAGATCTGTCACACACCTGGAAGACAAAAACTGCTTTAATACTCAGATTGTATCTAACCCAAAACATACGACGAGGAGAAGTTTCAGTTCCCCATTGCTGCTGTGTGTAAGTCACAGGTTATGCAGGATCTTTGGATGTCGAGGATATTTGAATAAGATACTCTCAACATCAAACAAATTTTGCTTCAAAAGAGAGCTCAAGAGTTTCACTTTTAAGGAAAAAAAAGCCCCAAGGAGAAAAAAAGCCTCCTGCACATGGTCTCCACTAAGGGCTTGTGATAAGAAAGTCCACCAGAGAAACAAAAGTCACCTGCCAGTTAACTATAGCTATGTGACACTTTAATCAAGCCCTCCTTGAAACAACTGCTGATTCCAGTAAAAACTAGCTGCCAGGGAGCTGGCAACAGCACTGGGCTTTCAATTATTTTAAGGAAAGTTTGGGCATGTTAAAAAAAAATTACTGTGGTTATGAAACCTTTGGAAACACCTTCGCAAGTACCAGCTCAGATCTAAAAAGCTAGACCTTGGTATTTCACATTCTGTTTACTTCCTACCCATCAAACTCTTGCTCCATCATCTGACAGGTTCAAAAATGCTGCTTCTTATGAAACTTCCCCAAGTTTTCCCTTGATCCATCTTCCCCACCAAACCCACTCTTCTTGCCCTTTAAAAACAGCCACGACCTCCTGACTTAGCGTTTGCCTGAGCTCTTACTTCTGCTTCACAAGTTCCCAACAGAAGACCTCGTGTTTCTTCACCTCTCAGAGTCTCTCTTGCTAACATCAGCAAAAGCTCCCACTGTTGCTGTATGTGATCTCCTGCTCTTCCTTTGGTTTTTCCATGCAGGTTGCTCTGCAGACACCTGCCCTCCTGAAACTCATCAGCCACCTTGCACAAGAAGGGACTCATTCTGTCTGGCTGGGATTGCGTTAGATTACAAGTACACAAAGGTAGGTCCTCCCTCCAGCACTTTACATTGTTAATATCTGATTAATTATTTATTAAATGAGCCTTTCTTGCCATCAGTTAACAAACAGGACGAGAGGTAGAGCAGTCTCTGCTTATATTTACATAGCCAAAATATAACAATAATTGTCAGTTCTGAAGTTTATTCCATCTCCTTCTTACACAACTTTGGGGAACGTGGCCTCTCTAAATGATGGAGATGCAAAGAGCTGTATGGATCATATATAGGTGTCTTTGTGTCTGTATGGATCATATATAGGTGTCTTTGTGTCTGTATGGCTGGAAATTCTGGGAATGGCTCAGGGAAGGAGGAAGAGAGTGCCTCACAGAACTTACTCCTCATGGCACATACTAACAGGAAGCTTGCACTTCATTTATAGAGTCTCCTCTGCCACAACAGGGAAACACAAATGTAATAGTGGGGTTTGGGTTGGTTCCCCCAGACTCCTCCATCCCCTTTTAAACTTCTTCCCCTAAGCTTTTTGCCGAGTGGAGTTTTTGGAGTGCGTGGTTCGTGCACGGATTTTCAAAACCAGCTAAGAGTGGGATGATGGAGGAGTTAAGAGCAGCTACAGCTCTGCCACATGCATGAGAAGAGTCTTCCCCACCAGCAGGAACTTCGTGTGCAGGATCTTCATGTGCAGGTGTAAATGAGGATGCCACAAACCCACACCTCACATGAAGAACACACTGTCTGCAACAAAACAAACCAGGGTTGCTGTACCAAAAGGTTTCATCCTCTTTGGTCTGATTCTGGAGGTTATTTGATCACACCTTACAGGCTGGGCTTTGATCTGCAGCTAGCCCTTTGAACATTCTCATCCTACAGAAGATCCAGGTGCACATATTTCATGTTTCTCTCTACAATATAACCATGCCCAATGCAACACTGCCCCTATGAAGTACTCAGCACATTCTAATTTTTTTCTATTTCTATACAGGTGAAAAAACCCCAAAAATGTCACCAATAGCAGTAACATGTCAAAATCAGACAGAAAAATCATAAACATACTCTTAAGCAAAGCTCAATAACTGCTTTTCCTTCAAAGGGCTGTTTTTTCATGGGCTGGAAGGGAAGTTATGTAGAACAGTAACCTGTACTCCAGCCAAAACTGCAGATTTCAACAAAATTTGGCCAGGTTTTTTAAAGTATCTGCCCTGAATACTTATCTGGGTAACATGCCACTGCTCTTAAACACTTCTGCATGCTTTGCTGTTGTTTAAACTGCATTCAAGGAAGAATCAAAGAGGTGACCACTGACTGACAGCAACCATTCCCTCTTCTTAGTGGGAAACAGTACAACCTCTGAATGGACCAAAACCACACAAAGGAACTTTCACAGCCTAGAACTTTGCTCTACTGGAACATGCACTGGAACAAGAGAACCTTGAAAATTTGTTACTGGTTCTCTTGAGTGAAGCAGGATGAAAATAAGAGAGTTTGTGATCAAACCCTCTCCTACCCACAATATACTCCCAGTGCAGGTTCATTTAGGTTTGCCTTCAGGCCAGCAGCATTCAGAGGACTTCTTGGGCTGCAACAAAATCTACACAGTCCCTTCTAAGCACACAGCAAAACCCACTTGTTTTCCTTCTCTACGTCTGCTCCTTGCTCTTCTTGGCACTCCTCATTCATCACCCTTTCTGAAGGGCTTATGTTGACTTGGTCTCGCCACCTCTGATGGATTCCCCACCCTGTGCACATGAAGCTTTCTCCTTCTGCGAGTCCCCATGCTCCACTGCTGTCAAAAAAGACATGGTCCCTCTTTCCTCTTGAGGGTGCCAACTGATTCAGAAGGCAGTAGCCAGCCTCAGGCAAACAAGCGTGTGCTTTTCTCCTTTTAAGGACCAGCTACGCCCTTGCCAAGAGAACAGAACACACATTAACTGTGAACAAACAAAATGATGTAAATTCTACCACTCACCATGGAATTTGGCTGAACTTTTAACTCAGAAAGCACCTGTAGTGAGCAGAGGGTGATAAACCCTTCCAGGGAAATAAAAGACTCTTTTGCAGTACAACAGCCATGCAAGGTAGATAGGATAAGTGCCTCTCTCCTCTCTTCCCACCACCACAGCTCTTCAGTTGGCTTTTATTTTCAGTTGGCTTTTATTTCACTGCAACCAGCAGTGGGCTGCACAGAATACTCAGTCCTACACGAGCTATCAGCAAGAGATGAAATGATAAAAGCAGCACAGCCCCTGTCATGCAGAATGTGCCTCCTGTGATGCTTATTCAAGCTAAGAAACACCTTAGAATCATAGAATCGTTATGGTTGGATGGGACCTCCAGGATCATCAAGTCCAACCTTTATCCCATCATATTCCTGACCATCAGACCATGGCCTCAAGTGCCTCATCAACCCCTTTTCTGAACACCCCCAGGGACGGTGACTCCACCACCTCCCTGGGCAGCCTATTCCAGTGCCCAACCACCCTCTCAGGCAAGAACTTCTTCCTAATCTCCAACCTAAACCTTAGCATTATTGTTACTGTGGGAACAACCTTCCTTGATCAGTCTGATACATCTTTCACAGAAGCTCCCATCCAAAGGCAAAGGCTTAACTGTCAAAATGCAACCAGTGGTCACAGATGATCTTGTGCACGATACCACTAGGGCTAGCTTGCCTCAGCTTGCTTCTCATGTTTTCTGTGCAGCCTGTCCTACTTCCACACTCCAGCCAACCCATTTTGATACATGTGCTTCCCCCTTAGCTACCACAGCTCTGACCTGGCTTGTGTTCCCCAGTTTCGTGAGACAAGTCACCTTACACTCAACATAAGCTGCTGCAGAACACAACCATTTCCTGCTCCTGCATCAATTCGAGGTCCATTTAATCACCCTTAAATGCAGTGCTAAGCCTTCTGTCTATATTATGGGGAGAAAAATCTACATAAAATGGTGCTGTTGCCACTGTAGAGTCTATAAGTGGGGAAGGAGATGGTGCTGTTGCCACTGTAGAGTCTATAAGTGGGGAAGGAGATGGTGCTGTTGCCACTGTAGAGTCTACAAGTGGGGAAGGAGATGGTGCTGTTGCCACTGTAGAGTCTATAAGTGGGGAAGGAGATGGTGCTGTTGCCACTGTAGAGTCTATAAGTGGGGAAGAGCACATTTTTCCCCTAAACCTGGGGCCTACCTGTTGAAAGGTACTTCAGAAAGTTTCCAAATACAAACCCAGGTCAATGTTAAAGTTAATGCAATTGGTTTCCTTCAGCTTACATTTCACAAACCAACTCAGAACAGCAGTCTCTTGTTGACAGGGTGACACATTTCCCCTTCTTTGCGTTGGACGTGAGCTGCAGCAACGTCATGTACGAGTATGGAGTCAATATCAACAGCCTTACACACACTTCCAAGGGAGCCAGCATTATCAGGAAGTCTCTTGTACTTTCCACATATCACAAAAGAATTATCAAAGCAAAACAACCCCTTCCAAAGACACACACCAAACACCCCTCATCTTTATCACAAAGCAAACTGATACACGGGATTGCGAGAATCTGGAAAGTTTGTGTTGAAAGGCTTTATAATATTCAGCCTAATCTTTTCTCTCCTGTGACACTGTGCATTTGACCTAGACATTCAGGTTGTCTTCTCCTGACTGATGGTAAAATAATTATGCCTCCAGTCACTTACTGGCCGTCCTGACAAGTTTCTCCTATCTTTAACTGAGCCAAGACTGTTTGCGTATGGTTATGTACTTGAGACAGTGTGACTGTAAAGGTTTGTTCACCAAATGAAATTATCTGGTCCAGGCAACAGCAGCCAAATTTTCAAATGCAAGGCTGTAAAAAGTGCACCTGGGGCTCACCTCCTTCCAAAAATCAAACAGTTTGGCAACAGTAGGAGCAAGTAATCAAACCGCAGTTTATTTTGCTTTACTCTGGTCTGAGGAATAAAATAAATAATAAATAATAATAATAATAATAATAATAATAATAATATCCATCTGCTTTTCTATTTATTTTAAAGCCAATCTGTCTCTGAACTACCAGTCCGACGCCCTCTATCTTTTGGAAGTTTTGCTAATGGACCTAAAATTATCTTCCATACCCCAGTGTTAGCAGTTTTTCGGAAGCTCACAAGTCTGTAGAAGTTGTTACACTGTCTCCTTCTCACTCTCCTTCCCCTCAGGCACTTTGATTCCCTCTGCAGCACTCCCACGCATTCCCTACCACTCCTCCTCCCTGGCAGCCCAAAGGTGCTGCACCAGCTCCCCCCAGACTCTCTGCTGTGGGCAGCAAACGTGGCACATTTGCCAGCCTGAGATAGCATTTTTACCTCTCTTGGCACTTCTGGTTGATGCTGAAGCAATTCTAATGATAACTGCTCAGAAACTTATTTACTGTTGTAGTTGTGTGCCTCTGTGCCATTGCCAATGGGCTGAATTTAGATAAGAGCAAGCAGCCACACTTCTGAGTTAAGTGTGAACTAGACTGGATGGTGAAGTCTTGAGGATAGCTGACATATCAAATGTAAGTTGGTTGCAAATAGGAATAAAGATAAAATATCCAACTATCTTGCAATAAAGGATATTTACATTACTTGACAAGCCAGGAGAAGTAAACATTTAAGAACTGAAAAGCAGCTAACCCCACAAGACATCAGAAAACTGCAATTTTGATTATCAGTTACTTTACTTTAAGCTTTAAAGGTGAAATATTTGTCCTACTGATGCTCTTCCAGTGCCTTCAAGGCATCCAGAATTTCATCCATTTGTTAATTCACCTGTAAAACAAGGATGAAAAAAAATACTAGACTGTAAGGGATATTTTAGGATTTCACTAATTCATGTTAGCAAAATATCTGGAGAGCTTCCAGTGAAAGTCACTGCGAAGTTGTAAGACATTATTTTTAGTCTGCAGATATCCTGGTTGAGCTTTCCCCTGTAAGAACAAGACAAATTATAAATTATCTTTTCCTCTGAACTTTTTGAGACGGAATTTTACGTCTGCAAAAGCAGTAGACACCTGAGCTTTATACTCTGCAGAGCAGAAAAACACGCTTTGAAATTCTACCAAGACTTCCCTAGCCGAACCAATTTCAGACCATTCACTGCAACAGAACAGGCAGGCAGACTGAAAGACAAAGCTCATGAGTCTGCTGCAAACCCCAGAGATCCTCCTCATTCAGGGCTTAGCACGGGAGGGAGCTTTCCCTTCACCTCTGTGCCCTCAAGCCTCTTCAAATCTCCTTGGAGGCAGCAACGCTGCCATCTCTTCCCACACGGTTGTGAACAGCCCTGTTCTGATGGAAGAAAGCATTATTTCTGTTATAACTGGTTTTTTAAAAGCCCCTGCTGCGTTCAGGACTAGCTGTACTAGTCAGTGTTCCTATACATACTAAGAGACAGTTCCTGACCTTGAAAACTCATATGAAGAGACACAAAGCACAGGAAACAGGAGCAGAACAGACCCCATCTTTTGGAGTGGGAAACCAAAATAAGGTGACAGTAATTTCTCAGGGGCACAAAAAAATACACAATTCACAAGGATCAGAAGTTCAATGTCTAGCTCTTAGCTCAGCTCTTTTGAGCTCCAGACCAGTTCCTCAGCTATTCTCTCTCCCTGATTTAATGCTGCTTTAATTCCCATGTAGCACTGACGAGAAGCCACAGAGCTGCCCTGGGAACATGAAGAACTGCTGCTCACACATCTTCCAACTCAACCTTGTTCTAGTCCCTTCATCTAGGAAGTCAAGGCATGCAGAGAAAGGTAAAGCTGCTTAGGAGGAGTATTCAAGAGAAGTCCCACGTGCACATTGGATGCACTCTGTCACGCTGCAAATGAAAGGAGCTGCTAAAAATTCTGCTCAGGTGGCCCTGCAGTAGAACAGAGAGTGTCAGCCTAAACCAAACAGAGCAGCAAGCAGCACCCCAAATTATTCAGCAGGTTCTCAGCAGTTGAACTACTCATTTCATATCCAGTTTTAAAAAAGCCTTTGTTTAGTTGATAAGTGTCCACAGACAACGAGACCGGTGGGACAGAATGAAGACCATTACTGCAGCTGTCCTCGTGACTGTCAACAACTGCAGAGAGGAGGATTTTAAATAAATAAATAATGCCCATCATCATCAGAAATGCAAAACCAGGCTGCAGACTTCTTTCTGTTACAGAAGGGAAAGCCTAGGCCATGGAATTTTGTTTTCACCCACTTTGAAGCCTTCAAGAACGTAGCCCCAGCAGAAAATAACTGCAGATACGCTCTGGCCACAGCATGTGCTTCTTGCATTACCATAATGGCACGCAAAGCATCTAGAGAATCTCAGTCCATACACACCCTGTTGCAATGTACAGTACAAGGATACCACCTATGCCACCTAGAAAGCCAACTGATCCCTCTCTGGAGAAACTCACTTGAAAAACTGATCCATCTCCTCCCAGCAGTGACCACTTTCCCTCAGTCAATCTCTTTTGTGTACGAGTTTATCATCAAGAGTACATAATATGCACTGTGATCTGCAGCTCCTTCTCTGCTTGTTTATTATTAGCTCTGCCACCATTTTATTAACCAAGCAGAGCCTGAATAAGCAGTCCTCTGGGAGTCTGATAGGCCTGATCATCCTCTTCACCTGTTTATTCCAAGGGATCTTAAGAAAAAAGTCACATGCATCCAAGAACTGACTGCTCACAGGCTGCCAGCTGAAAGACACGAAACCTTCTGGACAGCTACAGTCAACTCCAGGATGCTCAAGATCACATCATCGTGGTTATATGAAAAAGTAAGTGTTCTACTGCTGCTTTACTACACGTTTACAACTTTCTCTACTGCATATTTTCAACAAGCACCTTTGTGTGCTGACTCTTGCCAACTGCTTTCTATAGTGCTCTAGAAAAAGCCCTTGCAACCTCTTCTACCAAGTTCTACCTTGGTTTATTATTTTCTTAATAGTTTTTTTTACTGGAGATATCATTTATATTACTTTGTAACCTGGAGTATCCATAACAGCACTATAAAACTACTATGTTCCAACTAGAAGTCAGGAAGGATTCCAGTGAAGGACAAGGCTATCTATAGTCAACAAAAGCCTGAGTCAGGCAAGTAAGCAAATGCTTTTAATCTATTCAAATCAAAGATTCTGCAAACACACAAGGTCACTGTGACCAGGATGCTAAGGAACTGGAGAAGGAGAAAAGGTGGTTCAGTGCAGTATCATTTTCTTTCCCAGACAGAGTGACCTCAGCACTTCCCCGTATCTTCTGGAAACACTGCTCCCTTTCTCCAAGAAGGATTGAGGTTTTTCTTGCTTGAATGCTTCAAGGATTAACTTTTATATATTCAAAAACATCACTGTCCAATGGGAAAGAGTGATTTGCTGTCTGCAGCAACCAAACAGAACACAAGGGAAGCAAAGAAAACCAACACAGAGATTGAAATTAACCCAGAACCATCACGTTCTTGAAAAGGCTCTTACCTTGTGCCTTTATGGATGGAATATATTATTGAATCTATTCTCAGAAACCTCAGCAGCTAGAGCAGAACCATAACAGAACAGTCCAAAGGAGGAAATGGGGAAAAAATACAACCCCAAAATAAAAAGAAGGGCAATCACCAAGGAAGGTGAGGAATCACCTCCTGTGATCACAGGAGACTACAACCTAGGGATTTGGATGACCACCTCTGTGTCTTACTGACAAAGCCTGTATTTTCACAGGGGAGAAGAATACTTTGATTTTTTAAAAGTATTAAAACCCTCCCATAGGTGAGGTAAATTGCATTTTAATCCAGTGTAGTTGGGAGAAACAAGCCCTAGAGAGAACCCTGTGGATTACCTTTGATCAGCCTACCCATGTGAAGTTATATTCTCTATCTGTCTGTACCAGACTGGTATCACACAATCACCCAGTATGTTAGAATCCTACCTCTTTTTCTACAGTAGTGAGAAACATAAGTTTTCTCCTTAATCCATCTAAGATATGCAAGCAGGGCTACAATAAAGGTACAGGGTTTTTTTAAATGTATTTAAAAAACAATCAAGCAAATGCTAAAAGTAGGCAAGCAAACACTTAAAACTTTGTGTGGTCACCTTTTAAATAAAATATGATCCATCTATATGAGATGCTAAATCTGTAGCAGCACCACTCTCTAAAACATGGCAAATATCCAAAGCTTGCAGAGAACCTGAACAGGAAGATGCAATACAAACAGGGTATGGAAGCACTCATTTTACAAAACAGGACAGTTATAATCAAAACCTGCACAATCTGAACCCCCCCACCCCCTTCTAGGCTAAATAGACAAATTTACATAACTCACAGCATTTGTAAGAATCTTGTTTTCATCATAGATGCTTAAAATATCACTTTTTTAAATAGCATCCACCTACTGCTTCGGGATGCACCCAGTCTGAGTGCAAAGGGAGCCTTTATGATCCCTCAGCCAGTTTTTCAGGCTTCCTTCACACCTACAACTAGTCTTTGTGATTACAGCTTAGGTTAAATGTCTTCATGTGTCTTACAGAAATGGCTAGCTCTATGCTGCTTTGCAGGAAAAGGCCTAAAAAGCTAACTCCAGGATATCCTGGCATGTTATCCATCCTGGGACTAGCTAAGGAGGTCTCCCAGAAAGTCAAGGAAGATTAATAACCAGTGCTGTTAATGCCTCGTGCCACATCCCTGCTTTCCTTCAGTCTCTGGGCTTTAGCTTCTTCTCCTCTTGCTAAAATAGGGCAAGCTATTCCAGTCTGGAACCAGAAGGAGCCCAGGAAGAACCAGTTCAAAGCCAGAGTCAGCCTGACATAAGGGAAAGATGGGAACACAGATGGGAACCCTGAGGCCTCTGAAGTCGATGCTGCTTTCCCAGGAGGGCACACAGCATTTTTGACAAAATGTTGGTAGCTTTCTGAAAAGGTCCAGAAGTGAAGAAGTTAAGAAGTGTCTTGTCATCAGGGAATACTAAAATATAATACTGACAGGAAGCAGAAGAAACTACAAAAAACCCTACCTAGGCTAGAGGGCTTTGGCAGCCAAGTGCAGACAAAAAAAGGCATTGCAGCAACTGGAACCAAGATGCAAACTCACTCCAGTTTCAGTCCTTTCCAGGAGGTCCCCAGCACCTTCTCTCCAGAAGGTGAAAGAGGCAGACTCCTCCAGTGTCATGCCTCTGGCCTTGATATCAGCCAACGCAGTGTCTTTTGTTATCTGCTCTACCAGGTGACTATAGTTTGTCACCACTGAATCTAAGTCCAGTTACCTCCCATCCAGGATTTATTTAGGCAGAAAATGTAGCACTGCTGACACGTTCAAGTCTGGTGGCTCTGGAGCCTCAAACAAGGAGTAGTAGATAAAAGCTTGGAAAAAAAAAAAAACCCTGTAACCTAGCCAACATGCCTCAATCACATTGGATTTAAAGCAGAGCTCAGTCTTGAGGGCTCCATCAGTATTTAGTCTCCTGATGGAGACTTTCAGCCACCACTAATAACAGCAATTTTCCACACATTTCCTACCCATCAAGAATCAAAGTGAGCCTACAAACTCCATTTCCACATGACACTGAACAGCCATCCCACGACAGCAACCTTCAGGCAATAACAAGCCACTTGCAAGCAAAAGGCTCCTCCAGCACTACCAGTGACTTTTGTTCTAATCTCCCCACAAAGACATATTTCAGTGAGGCTGAAGTCCCTCTTCTTATCAAAGGACTTCCCATCAACTGCAAAGGGTGGCTTGGAGAAGACAGGATGCAAGAAACAGAGATCTAAGCAGGCCACCTCAAAAATGTAACCAGATCATGCATGCATGCCACTACAAAGCACACACACACATGATTTCTATGACTCATACACATTTCCTATGATCCTGTGTGGTGGGCTTGGCAGTCCTGGGTTGATGGTTGGGCTCGATGATCTTGAAGGTCTTTTCCATATGATTCTATGATTAAAGCAAACAGGGCAGCAAAGAGAGAGTACCAGGGAAGGTCTTTTCCATACAACACCCATTCAGAAGCAAGAGAAACACAACAGAATGAATCACTGTGAACACTGAATTCATGCCTGTAAAAATTAATTGTTGGATTCTTGACTCTACACACAGCTTTGAAAGAACAAATATGACATTCACCTATCAGTTTTGTTTCTGGTGCAGCCAGTGCAGACTCACCCATTTTTAAACTCCCTGCCCCAGGGGGGGTGTTTGGCATCCACACAGACACAGGGCTGTCTCTGACAACAAGCTGCAACACTTTTGGAAGTCAATTTCAAACCACACACCAACATAGTGACAGCCTAAAGCAGTGGTGGTGACCCATGGTGACAGTCACACTACAGCTGTGGGTCACTACAGCACAGCTCCCTNGGATACATTCTGTACCCTCATCAAATCCAGTTTTAACCATCCCTGCCCACACACAGGGCTAGGCAGGACAAGTCCTGAACCCACAGAGACTTTGGGCTTTAGGAACCAGGAGTGTCAGCTCAGTGCTAGAGAGAAGAATCTGCCACCACAGACACAGTCAAAAACCACCACGTCCCCCAGCTGAGAGGCCTCAGCACTGAGCCACGTTTTCATTAGACCTGCAGAGGCTGATGCAGAAATTAAAAACCGAAAGGACAGAGTCAGATGACTGACCCTAAATAACATTTAAGCAATTCAATCATGTCTGTCCCACTGCAGGCTTAGACAGCAGGGTATCGTAACCGGCATCCATCGATCTGTTTGCTGCTCTGGCTGATAACAGTCTGGAGCTGAATGGGAATTTTTATTAATACTACATGACTCAGGTTGTCTGAGCAGCTAATCAATTCTATGAAAATCTTATTCACCAAAGAATTCAATTAATAAATCTTATTTATCTTGAAACATACTATGCACTTCCCTGTCAATACTCTGGCAAGTCAGAGGTCACAGGGAGAATCCACATTGAAACAGCTATGACAGTATTACTGGAAAATTAATACTTGGGAGCTCAAAAATAGTCTTTGTATCTTCCACTGAACTGGTTTTTATGTGGTGCATTATCAAAGTGTTGTGCTGCTAATGTAGTTCTAGGAATGAACACATTTTGGGCCTCACATGTAGATATTTCTCAGTGCTGGAGACTCATGGGAGGTCTGTGCACACAAAAATCTTCCAGCAACAGTGCTCTTCAGCTCATACTGTTACCCCTATTTAACTGATGTGAGAACTGAGGCAGAAACATATTGAACTTCTTGTCCAAGGTCACACAGGGAGGTCAGGAATGCAGCTAGAGCAGACTCCAGCTCTTTCAGCTCACCGCTTTGTTTTAAACCATCTAATCTCCCTTTGGCCAAAGTACAAAAGGCTGCTAACACACTGCTACCCTTAAAATTGCAGCTCTCCGATGTAAAAATGTAGGTTAGGATTTAAAGCAAGTATAAGAAAATCCCTTTTCAGCCCAGTGGGTGCAGAAATATTGTAGCAAATTCCATCACTTTAATAATATCTCCTGGCAGAAGGTACCTGAGTCACTTCTAGTGCACTGCCAATCCTAACTGAAAGCTCTTAAAGGAGCATGTGAGCTGATGTAGACACCTGGAATCCCATTATAACCAACCTTTTCATTTGTGTATGAAGAAAATTCAAAAGAAAAGTAAAAGTAATAATAATAATAAAATCAAAGCAACGTATCTAATTTCTACTGCATTTTACAGGTGTCTTACGAGGACTAAGTAATCACCTCAACAATTCCATGACTTTACCAGCAGCTCCCTGAACATAGAAGCTGCATGAAGATGTGAAAATTGAAGCTGTACCTTAAGAGCTAAATAATAACAAAAGGCCTCCAAGTGCTCCAGAGGCCAAAACCACACCAACACCAATCCAATGAAACATCGATACCAGCAAGTTCAAGCAGTGATGGGGTTCCCTTGGCCACTATCCCCCTGTTCCCAAGTTGAGGTTCTCCATGATAGCCCTTGGTTCCTGATCCATTTGAATTATGCCAAATCAATGCAGGATTTTGCATGTATTTTGCTTACCACACTTAACCAAAACAGCTTTCTCCATAGTGCACACTGCTGGGTTTACTCCTACCTCTCCAAGCATTTCCATCTCTTTACAATGAAGAAGAAGAAGAAACACAGCTCCTTTTCTGTTGAACTTTAGTTGCAATTAGCAACTCATTTCTAAGTGATAGCATGCATCAAAAATTCAAAAGGTTTGTGTTCTGTATTAATCTGATTTAATTAACTTTTTAACTCCTCTTCCTAGCTTTCTAGAGCAGTTACCTCTTTGTCATAAATGGATTTTTTTTGCCTTTTGTTGTCAGAACTGCACCAGTAGAAACAGAGTGAAATAGCACCCAGCACAAAAGCCTGTAATTTAACAACCTGCATAACAAGATTTGATAGTATATTTTGAAAAAAGGGCTTAAATGACTCAGACACACCATGGAAACTCAGTGGAACTCAAAGTCGTTTCAGAAATCCCATCCCTATTTGAAATTTAAATATCCAAATAAAAGTGCTCAGCTGCTCATTAGGATCTCAATATCTCAAACTTCCCAGCTTTGGGTGCATAGCAGAGGCTGTGGGTGCTTCCTTCCTGGAAAAGATATGGGAGCACACGAGCAGTCTGGGACCTGGCTGTGAGGAACAGCTAAGCTAGAGGCTGTGATCAGAAGACAAGGAAAACAAGCATCATGGCTAATCTGAAAGGTTACAGAAAGGCCTCAGATGAGACCACCACCAACACAAAAAAATCCAGCTGCACTCCAGGAGGTTAAGCCTGGTGTAATTAAAGATGCTGACAGTTCATCAAGGCTGCAATGACCCAGCCAGCCACTCACTAGAAATTCATAGAATGACAGAACGTGCTGAGCTGGAAGGGACCCTCCAGGATCATGGAGTCCAACCCCTGTCCCTGTGCAGGACACCCCAGGGTCACCCCATGGGCCTGAGAGCATCATCCAAACGCTGCTGGAGCTCAGGCAGGGTTGGTGCTGTGCCCACTGCCCTGGGGAGCTGTGCCAGTTCTCCACCTCCCTCTGGGGGAAAAACCTTCTCCTGACACCCAACCTGAACCTCCCCTG
>VZRW01013365.1:317504-410016 GCA_013398125.1 Aegotheles bennettii | reverse complement strand
AAAACCAAAGGCAAACCCACAGTGCCAGCAGACATTGAGCATCTACGACTTTCAGCTTACACAACAACATTTACACTCCTCAATTCGTTATTTCCTCTCCTGCTGCTCTCCCCCCCCCCAGACTGGGCCTGTCTAGAGAATTGTGGTTTCCTCAAAAATAGCAAGAGGTGATGAACACAACATCAGTGACAAACTTCCTGTGAGCACTCCCAATTACAGATAAAAGGCTGCAGAAAGCTTTAACGTTCCTTACATGACTTTAAGTCATATCAATGTCTTGTAACATTCAGACTTTGAAGTTACTGGAGGTGTTTTCTAAGTGCCACTCAGCAATGGCTGAGGCAGGAGCTGCCTGTGGGAGGCTGCCCAAGCACAGCACTGAGCCCTGCCCCTGCTCTCAGTGCCTTTAGAAAGGACAAACCTGCAGCACATTCAGCTCCTTGAATTCTTTTTGAGGCGATTTGAGCCTTTTATATTACGAAACCTCATTTATTCCCTCCCAAGGACAGAATCCAGTAGGAGACTGAAACTGCCCCCTGTCTCAGGGCTCCTGCGTGTCCCAGAGCTGGGGAGGACACACCTGCAGCTGGGCAGAGCTCTGGCTGGGACCTCACAGCCTTTACTTTCCTCTGCACTTGCTGTTGTCTTGCTTTTTCTCTTGCTGAAGTGGAAGTGAAGCGGGGAACGCCCAGCGTGGCTGCTGGCAATCTGGCTGTGTTTAGTCTGGACACCTCTTATCAGCGAGACATCCTGCGATGCTGGGCAGGAAGCCACATCATTTCCTGGTGCTGGGCTCCTGCCCCGACACCACGGCTCAGGGTGGCACAGGGCACCACTCCCCTTCCCGTTATTGAGAGCCCTGGGCAGCTGCATTGCTCAGTGCTGCTGCTTTTTCTTTTCCTTTGTGCCCCTCTCTTAAAGGCCCCACACCAGATACTCCCAGCCTCAGGGGTAACACGTGGGTGTTTGCCCACGTGTGGCAGAACCCTGGCTATAGTAAACGTGGTGTAGAGGAGTTTGTCACTAATTCAGGTACATCACACCACGCACACGGCCCCGATGTGGCACTGGCGTGACACAGCCCTGCTGGAGGGATTCAAATTTGTGCCCCATTTCTCAGAGCCCTTGACCCTTTCATTCCTGCACTTCTCAGCCTGTTTTTTAGCTTGGGCCCGAGGGCTGGGCCAGGGGGGTGTTTAGGGGATGTTTAGGGGATGTTGAGGTGGGAGCAGGTCATGGCAGGGCAGGGAGGCAGCCCCAAGGACAGTGGCTGTTGGGGAGCCTTTGGGTGGTTTAAATAAACTTCAAAATCTTCTGTTCCAGGGGAATCTGATGTGGAGAGGGCGGGGAGGGATTTTTTTAGGTCAAAAGCTTAAAGCACACGTGTTGCTTGTAACAACATGTTCCTGCATTCCTCCAACTTTCCTTGGGATCAAACTGGGAGTCTTTTCTTAGACCTGACGGTTTGCTCTTCTTGTGCCTTACAACAGCAAACATTGCTCCTTCCCAGCACTGCTGTTCTCTTACTGATGGGCCTCAGCTTCTTCTCTTGTTTTAAATAGTTCCTGTAGGTCTGGGATGATCCTCAGGGGAAAATACTGTGAGGGAAAGTGGCTCTGCCTAATATTTACGGTATGGAAATGGATCCGTGTGCACTGGCAGTGCCAATGGAGTGTTAGCAGACCTGAGATAATGTCTTAGTTCTCTATAAGTGGTGGTTTTGAACGGACAAATGTGCCAGGTTCTGGGCAGAACTGTGGGTCTGGCAGTGGTTGGGGTGCAGGGGCACTGGGAACACCCTGCAGCAGCACTGGGGTTGTAACTCGATGTGACGGGGGCAAAGACATTTCATAGACAGGAGCTGGACTTGTATCCAATTAGACAAAACAAAACAAGGCCACTGGCATTAGAGGACAGACAGACACCTGAACCAACCCTGGAAACTGCCGGAACAGTTAAGCTCACTTTGCTACTACAGCTCCAGCCCTTGGCTCTTACCTGGGCTGAGTACTTGGCCCGCAGCCTGCCGGCCTCGCAGCCCTTGTCGCACACCCGGATCTGCCTGGCTTGTTCCAGTTCCCTCTTCAGTCGTATCCGAGACTCATTTGCTTCCTTCATTTTCTTCTCATTCTCAGCTCTCAGACGTTCAATCTCTTTCCTCAAGTTGCGTTTCGCCTCTGTTGCTTCTCTCAGTTTCTCTTTCTTGGCCACCCTCAGGAACTCCAGCTCCTAGAACACAAAAGCAGTTGAGTTGTGAGCCCTGAGGAGCAGAGCACACTGCTGCATGGAGCAGACCTGTAAAGGCAGTGATCCAAACTCAATTCCCACCTTCTGCTGGTTATGACCAAAAAGACTCATCCTGAGCTTCACATGAGCTTTTCCCCTTTAAATCAGCACGAGATGCTGTGCTCAAGATACCCTGAATTCTTGGATAATAAGAAGCTATATGCTACAGCCACATTTTGCTTTGTCAAGCAAAATAGCTGTGACCATCTGTGACTGAATAAAGATGAACTGCAGTTGGAGAGAGCTACCAGCAATGTGCTCTACACTAGCTCAAAGTTTTAAACAAACCAACTGTAATGCCTGTGCTTTAATTGGAGACCCTGAAGATACACTGTGCTACAATAAATGCAGCTTGTGAATGCCCTTTGTGTACAGCAAAGCTGAGCAAGGAAGTTTGCTCCTTGCTGAAGGAATCAGTAAGCTGTTCCTTTTTATCAGTTGTATCCAAAAACCCACCTAAGGTGAGTATGAGAAGAAACAAACTATCTTCTTCCTAACTCCAGGTGATTCTGTTCAGCTACAGGTCCTGGTGTGTGCCCCAAGTCTCTTGGCAACCAGACACTGGCCTGGTCACGACACCTGGAAAACTTCAGGCTAAAACCTTAAGCTAAATCCAAACCACGCTCTGCTCTGGAAGCTGCCACTCTCACTGTCCTGGTTCTCCTCAGGAGCTGCTACCTCCAAATCTCCAACCAAGAGAGAGCCAATAACTGCAGTGAGACTGATAAGGGACCTGAAGGGACAAAGGGTTTTTAGAAAGCTGTGGTTAAAAGACAAGTTCATCATCAGCACACCAGTGTGGCTCACTAAAGCTCTGTCTCCTCAATGGTTAAATTAGAAACTAAAGTTCATTTTTTTTCCCCCAGCAGCAGCATTTCCTCTGTCACAGTCAAACCCTCACAGCAATGTGTCTCTGTTAAGTAACACTGCACTCAGGTCATGGGAAATTTGCTCTTTTGACAATCTCACTTCCCAGCCAGGCCATTGTTAGCTTGGCCGTGCCTCTGGATGTCTCCACACAGGCTGTGTCTGTGTGTGGAACTGGGAACCCACAGCTGCCCACAGGGAAGTGGTGGCCAGACACTGCACTCCCCCCCACACTGATGTGCTGCTGGATCCAATGCCTCAACACCCAGCTCTGCTCCATCAGCTGTGTCCTGGGATTCCTGCTCCACCTCGAGTACACGCTGGGGATCCAGCTTAGATATTTACAAGTTAGCTTTAAATATATATTACTGATAAATATTTACTTTTGGATACATCAATGAAAACATCTTTACTGAAACACGAGGGAGTGCAGTGATTTGCTCCAGGTGACAGTGAAGAAGCAGTTCAGTTCAAAGACAGCTCTCAGCTCCCTGTGATCATACCCACACCCAGCACAGTCCCCCCTGCCCCTCTGTGCCCACAGAGCACCCCCCTCTGCTGCTGGGGCTTTGGGGACTGGGTTCCTGCTCGGGGGAACAAGCTGAGATGTCACAGCTGGCACCCAGCTGCACTAATGGGGGACATTTCTGACTTGGTTACAGCCCCACATCCGAGCTCAGAGCACACGCAAACCTTCCACACGGGCTCCAGCTGCCACTTCTGTTCTACTCTGCCCCAGCTCAAATCAAAACCAATTCACCCACCCCTCAGCTCAGCCACCGAGGTTCCCTAACAGCCAGCACATCCCTGCAGCTCTTTTTGTCTGCCCACTCTTTGATACGACCCATGTGTCAAGGATTTCCAGGAACCAGGAGCTGCTGCTCTGAATGAAGCAAGAAACACTCAGTGCAGGGTGGCCAAGGGGAAGCTTAACAAAGATCCGAGGTTCAGCTCTTCCCCTGTGTCCCAGGAATACCCTCCCCAGCTGGGCAATGGCAGGGTTTCTACAAATCTTTTAAAACTCCCAATAAAGCCTCCACAAGGACAGAAATGTTTCTAGTACAGTGAAATGAAAACAAAATAAACTGTGCTGGACTAGAAGATTTTGTTCAGTAATGAAAAGATGTTGATTTTGGTAACCATGGATTTACACCCCAAGGCAAAAACAGGTGGCAAGCTCAGAAATGCAGGAACGGTTCCTGTGTGCTTTGGTTTCCTGGCTGAAGCTGCAAACAGTACCCCAGTATGGGCTGTTGCTATTTGGGAAAAAGCAGGCAATTTTTGTTTCACATGAGACTACTGAATGGCTGCTGCCTGGAGGGGATTTGCAGCCAGGGTAGGAGAGAGCCACTTCCCAACATTACCTGGTGCAGACTGCGCTTGGCTTGCAACGCAGCATTGAGCTTCTCTTCCTGCTTCACTCTCATCTTAACAACTTCATGGAGGAATTTTTCTTTGGCTTCTTTTGTATCTAGGCCACTGTCCAGGGCCTGCCTTAGGTGCTCCAGCTCAGCTTCCAACCCACTGCTGTGAGAGTCAGAGTGTGCTGCAACCTCGTATGAACTGCTGACTGTGACTGGGGCTTGCATCCCAGGGGAGCTCATGTCCTTTGCAGAGCTGGATGAAGTAAAGGATGGGGAGGAGAGCGAGGATAAGGAGGAGGTGACTGAAAAACAGAAACATCAAAAATTAATTAAAAAAATGTCTAAAACTCAAAGTATGCAGAGGCCCTTCTGTAGAGAGGAGCTACTGAATATTCAATGAAAAAAAAATGGAAGAAAGAAAATACTCTGTTACACTTTGATACTTGAAATGTGATGAAAATGCAAACCTGACTGACTGAGGGGACCAATCTGCTTGAATTGTGACTTGTGAATTTATGTCAGAAACAGTGTTCTCTCCATGGCTGTGAGGGCAGCACCAGAATTATCCAAGTGACACAATGGGGTGGTACCAGGGTCTTCCTTCATCTTTCACAGGGAGGCCAAATACAGGAACACTGGTTAAGAACATACTGGCTCTTTATGTAACCATAAACTGGAACTGTGTGTGACACAGAATCCCACACCTGCTCTGTGTGTGCTCTGGAACTTGATGGGCTATTTGTGTGTGACCCACAAAGGCTGTTTGAAAAGGCTCCTGATAGATAGCAAACCATCAGTTTTATGTGAACACCACCCAGGCTTTGTCCTCTGCACAACACTCACCTGCTCCAAAGGAAGGGCCTGGGTTGGTGGGCACCCATGGCACAGGTGCTCCTTTTGCCAAGGCATGTTCCTCTTCCAGGACCCCCCCCCAGCTTATGCTCCATTCTTGGGTTTGGTTATGACTTGGGGCTGTGTTTTTACACCCCAGTAAGGGATCAGGCTTCCAGAATCACATTTAAACACCACAGAAGTTGCACAAGGAACTCCCGTGGGATACTGAGGAAGATCCAGCACAAACAAACCAAGAGAAAGGCAGGTGTAACTGGCACTTACATTCTTCCCTGGTTTCTACTTCAATTTCTGCTTCTGATTCCTTATCCTCCTCAGGGGCAGTGACTGTGGCCACAACAGTGGCTGCTGCCTCTGGCACAGCCGTGCTCTCCGCAGGGAGTTTCCTTTTCCGTGGCTGGGCAGTGCTGAGCTGCTCACTGCTCCGCGACACCACGGTGGCACAGGGGGGGTTGCTGACCATTTTCTGTTGGGCAGGAGGTGCAAGTGCCACATTGGGGGCCACAGCGTTCTCAAAGCTTTTGTAGGAGTAAAAACTGTAGAGGGGGAGGCAAAAGGAAGGAGAAAAGAGTCATATTCTTGGCTTTCAAATGCTTCCCAACCCATATGGTACCCTGGAACTGCAGGACACTCACTGCAATGACACTGAAATCCCACTGACTTACACCAGCTCGGAATCTGCCTGTGTATTTGCTCAGTGCTTTGCACTCATTTAAACATGGACATTGATACAGCTCACCTTCATCCAGTTCAGAATCCCAGTTCAGAATCCCAGTTCAGAATCCTGTTTGAAGTGCCACATATTCTATGAGCACCAAGGAGAGGAGATCCCCAGGAGTCTAAAAATTCCAGTGCTCTCCCTGCGTTACTGTTTCACCCAACTGCAGTTTTACTTCTGCCTATCCACAAATGTTTTGCAAACTTGGAGATGGCTCTGCCTTAAGAAAGGTCACAGGAGTGTGAGACTGACACCAGTTTAGCCCATCCCTCCCTGCCTAATGGAAAGAGCTGTTCAAAAGGAAGGATATGCTGGTCAGCTTGCTTTTCCTTTCCTTTTTTTTAATTTTCAATTAATCCTCACAGCTTGTAAGAAACTTCTCCATAACTCTCTCTAAAGCACCTTTGGTCAGACTTTTCCCCAGACCTCTACCTTAGGCAGAAATCTGGCACAAAGATTTTTCGGACTGAACAGTTCAAATCTGGCAGAGAAATGCAGAACTGCCCTGACACTCCCCTTTCTGTGACACCACAGCCCCACCTATCCCAGGTGGTGACTCATTCTTGTGACAGTCTAATTATGCTCCTGTGCAAGAGCCTGGCCTCCATCAGCTTCCTGATGGGCTGTACAGGCTGAGGAGTCTCCTGCAGGCTCTCCCACCCAGTGTGCTCTGCTGTGACCCCCAGCACCACCGGCATCAGGAGGGAACAGGGGAGCCTGTGCTGTCCATCCAGCCCCTCATGTCCCCATGGTGCTGTGGAGGCAGGAGGCAGCAAGCAGCTGTGCTGGCGACACGCTGACCCGCCAGTGTCAGAGCTGCTGCACTCACCAAGTGGCAGTTGCCTGGAAATAGCCAGCAGTCCCTGACCACCTGCCCTAAGAGGGTAACTCAATCTCCCTTCCAGCAGTGAAGCCTGAGAACTTCTGGTGACTGCACCCCAGAGTGATCCTAAGCCCATAGAAGCAGCCTTCATTTCAGACTTGTATGGTGCTGTTCACCTAAGGAAACCCAGCTGATGAATGCTCTCTCCTCTGGCCCTGCTGGGCTCACTGGCTGCATCACAAGGCCACCAGTTAACAGTGCAAGGGAACAGAATAAAGCAAGTTGCTGTGAGATAAATCCCCACGGCTGCTGCCCCTGCCCTCCCAGGCCGTGGCTCCTCACCTGTCCCGGATCAGTGTGGGGAGATGGGTCGAGAGCTCCTTCTCGTTCGCCGACACCGCGGGGGACCAGGGCCGGAAAGCCGAGAGGCGCTGCCGGGGATGGACACAGCCAATGCTCTGCAGGGAAGGGGAACAAAAGAAGTACAAACAATCTTTTAAGCTGCAATTCACAAGGGGCACTAGTGATGCTTTTTGGTACAACTCTGTTATCTCTAAAGCTCCTGACCCTCTACCTGCTCACTGGTAACCCCACCGGTGCCGATGTCAAACCCCACGTGTTTTCCCTTTGCCCCAGTGAGTTACATGGAGTTGGCAGAGACTACAAAAGGCTCCTGAGTCTTTCAGGATTCTTGTATCTCAAAGGCATGAGGGAATTGTCACAATCAAGGCCAGTGAACACTGGAAGATGGCAAGGAAACGGGGAGGACTGTATAGCTCAGTGTTTGCTAGGAAAAGGACAGAAATGGCACCAATTTAGAAAGCCTGGCCAAGTTCTTTCTCCCATTTTCTTTTCCAGTTTCAGCAGAGGGATGCTACATGGCTAATCTGATAGCTCTCTTGATTCCCAAGTATTCAGCAATCACCTTGTTAGATGAACTGGATAAGGACCGTAACCAACTGGACTGTTTCTCCTTCTCAGTAGAAGCTGGAGGTTGGGAAGCAGAGTCATCTATTTTGGGCTTTTTGGAAGCAGGAGGATCTGAAGGGACCTGAAACAAAGACAGGCAGGAAAAGTTAAAGACAGAATTACTCATTTTGTAATCAGCTTAGAGATGGGTTAGAAGGCAAAAGCAAACTTTGTATTTAGGAGAAAGAAACACTGGAGTTTTTCTGTGTTTTTAAACCTAAGGAAAACCAAAGGAGTGAAGCCAAGGGACAGACACAAACTATGGCACAATGAGGCTCCATTCCTCCATCTGAAGCACCGGGACCAAGTGGAGATGGTGCAGGAGTGACACACGGCAACGAGAGGGAGGATTCACAGGGTTTGCAGAGAACTATCTGCTTTTATTATTCCTGCATGCAGAAAGGTAAGGTTTAATGTGGCTGCTGAGCTGGAAAGATTATTTTAAAGGAGAACAGAACAGACTTTGTTATTCTGTTTGCAGTGGTTGTTATGCCGATGACTTCACTACCCCACAGCTGCAGTGGATTCTGGGGGTGCTGCCAAGAGCTGCTTTGCCTTTTCCACAAGTGGCTCAGCTTGGCCCATAAATCATCCTCAAGCATAAGAAAGCCCTTTGGCAAGCAAAACCCCTTTCCTTCAACACTGTGAAGGAATAAAATTCCTATAGTCCCAGCGTGGCTTGCAAAAAAATTGGTAACTACTGGTTTAACTGGTGCAGTGGGGATACCAGCTTGAAGCCTTGCCAGTACAAACACGTCTATCAGCAGGGAGGGAGAAGGTTCTGGACCTTATGCTGCATCTCGACTAGAAATAATCAGACAAACATGCCACCTCAGTTTCTACCTTTCCCTTCTCCTATTGCAATTCCACACTCTCTGACTCTCCCATATTCCCATTCAACCTGGTGCTGAGTAAGGTGGCAGAACCACGCCGTGACAAAAAGCAATTGCTCAGATTTGTATTGGTTCTTCATCCTTACACCTTATTGTGATTTTTGAGGGCAAACAAGTATTTACTCAGGTGTGCCTGTAGAACACAGGCATGGCAACATCTGGAGAGCCTGAAATGCTTCAGAACCAGCTCCGTGTGCCAATGAAAGGAAGGATCTTGTCTGCCAATGTCTCGTGTTCTGAGAGCCAGTCCCCTTCAAGGCATCTTAAAGTGATTTGAAACCCTAAATTAAGTTTGAAAAAACCTCAGAGATTGCTTATCCAAATTCTTATTGACTCCCAAAATTGTGCTCTAGATGACTTCACCCAAGAGCACAGGAGGAACCACAAGCAGTGTTGTTACAATGCACTTCTCCAGACTCCCAGCTGCCTTCCAGGCCAACCCAGCAGCTATGAACTAGAGCAATGCCATTCCCTTTGCACACCTCAACTGGGAGGAAATTCTGACCTTATGTCCACGACCAGCCTGCTGCTTTCATGGAAGTTCCACACTCCTGCTTCCATGGAAGCAGGGCAGCTGTGCAGAACCACGGCCCAGGCTCACGCCAGCTCATCTGGCAGCACACATCACTTTCACCACCTTCCCCAGCCCAGTGTGCATAGTAACATCATCAAACCAAGTCTGGAGGCTTTAGTAAAACATTCCCTGGCACTCAGGAGCTCGGGGCAGCTCTCCATGTGCAGCAGATGAGGAAGAATGACAAGGGTGTGTATGTGTGTAACCCTGAGTACAGAATTAGCCCGTGCCAGTGCCAAGTGCCAGCTTCAATGCATCTGCAGAGGGTTCTTCTGGCACAGCTTCAGCCTTCCCGGGGGGTGACTCTTGCAGTGGCTGTGGCACGGTCCCTCCCATCCAACTCAACCAGGAACAGGCATTTCTGAACATTTCTTGTACAAAAGGCAGGACAATGCATTGGAAAAGCTTGGTTGTTGCTCTCGGAGATGCTGCCTGTGCAGAATTAGTGACAGCATTAGAAAGGTATTTGGCAAGTGACTCCTGATCCCAGCCCTATCCATTGGGGCTGGTGAGCTGTGTGGGGAGGGGAGCTTGGGGTGGAGGGTGGGGAGGAAGGGGGGCTTGGAATGAAAAAGGCAACAGGTGGCAGGACTCAGCATGGAAAGCTGCTCCTCCCCCCGAGCATCCGCGCTCTGCTGGCTGCAGAACATTCTGTTCAGGAGATGACAGCCACCCCGCGCCACACAGCCAGGCTGGGATGGCACAGCCAGCCTTGGGAACAGGAGAGCACCGTCAGGGCTTAGGGAGGTTCAAGGGGAGATATTGCAACAGGAGAGAATGTAAAGAAATCACATCTCATCCCGAGCTTTCCCCACTGCCCCTGTTCTCCTCCCGTTAAATCAAGGCTGACAGCGCTCGTCAGGAGGGCTCGGAGCACAAACCATCTCAGCAGACCTGGGAAATGCTGCTTAACCTTGTGTTGCCAGGAGCCAGCACTGAGCTGAACACACGAGCTGCTGCTGGGAGAAAAAGGCACTGAGCGAGGTGTGTGCATGGGGCAAAACTGGGTCTGCCTTCCTCACACGTGGGGATGGGGTGAAACCAGGGGGAGAGAAAAGCAGGGGCTAAATGGGGTGTGGGGGTTTTCTAACTTCAGGCCACCTCCCAGCACAGGACTCTTCCTGTTCCCCAGGAACTGAGGCACTCCGAGTTGCTGTTAGCCAAGAACTGCAGGTTCTTTTCTCATCTCATCAAACAGAAGGCTCCTGACTGCAACCTGGGGTCATTTGGTTAAGTTTTTGCTCTTGTAGATCCCTGCCTGCTTGGCCATCCCACTGAGGGCACTTCTGTCCCCCTCAGCAGAAATACTGTGGCTGTGTCATGGACCCAGGAGAAACTCCACCTGCAACACCCAGAGGGTGGGTAATGCACTGCCCTGCACCCTCTGCTGCTGAGCACTCCCAATGCTGCACGAGGCAGAAGCAACCTTGCTCACAACCAGAGGAAGATCCTTAGATGTGGAACAGGACTAGATCCTGAACACCAAACCTCTTCACATGACTCACCCACTCTAGGCCAGATTCCAGGCAACAATATCCCCCACTCCCACACTTCCAGCCCAGTCCCAGCAGCCAGCAAACCTTGCTATTGGCTCACACATGGGTTATTTGATTTCATTTTCTCTCCTCGCCAAAGAACGAAGCACACCAAGTTGCAGAGAAACACTCAAAGTCTGATGTAACTTTTTTGCCATCTTCATAATGGCTTACAAGAAACTTGAACCCAAACCCTAGAAAACTGAAATAAATATTTCCTTACTTCCTATCCAGTTTCTCTTCCATTGCAAGCAATTTAATAATTCATTGTCAACTGGGCTCTGTGCTGGGCAGAGGGATTTGTTAGCACACATCTTCTCCAGCCCACAGATGTGAGGAGCTTCACGACACAAAGTGGGTCCAGAAGAGCTGTATGAAACCTCTACTGAAGCTTTTGGACTGGTGTTTCCTGGAGCAATTGATTTTTGAGGAAAAACAGATACGTAAAGATTTATAAAGTCCCTAAGAAAAGGTTTTTAAAGCCACATTCCAGGGGGAGAGTGGGGCACGTGAACTCCAACGGCAGCCATCTCAAGGCAAACTGGAACCCAGCAGCCCAGTCTGGCCCCTCGCCAGCCAGGGCCACATCTGACATGTCTGATCACATCTTCTACTTCACTTCTACAGTGATAAACCATGAGCTCAGTAGGAAGAATTTTTGACCCTCTACTGCTCAACAAGCCCAGCCCAGCACTCGGTACCACCACCAGAACCAGCACACCAGGTCAGCACCATGCCTGGACCTTTCCATTCACTGCAACACACAATGGAGAACAAGCCCAGGAAAAACTCCGGAATTTGAGATTTGGGAGTGCTCACAGACATGATTCTTGGTGCCTGAGGATCCACCAAATGAGTTTCCTGAAGTAACTCACTTTCATTCATTGGGGAAGTACTGGGAGGCTGCAGAGTCCAACGTCACAATCCCAACTTGGGTGGAAATCAGAAATGGCTCCATTGGAAACCCTGCAGGCAGCAGAGCACCTCTGACCCGAGCAGGCAAGGGCTGGAGAGGCTGGGAGTCTATAGATAGCACACCATGGTGGTGTTCAAACCACTGCTGCTGTCCCCAGCTCGTGCAAGGAGCTCAGTTCAGTTACACCATGGCCAGGGTGGGGTTTCCTGCCGCAGCCGCTCCTCCCGCGGGTGTGAAAACGAAGCAGCTTTCTCATCAGGGGCACAAACCACAAGCCCAGACGCCGGTCTGATAGAGCCTGGAGACACCCAGAGAGACTGCCTGGGTTCACAACGTGTCAGACACCAGGAGATAAAAATACACTGAGAGAGCAGCTGATGGTGAGTGCAGTTCAGCACTGGCACCGAGTGCCCATGCTGGGGTTGGGTGCTAACGCTGCCACCCAGCCTGTGGGCACACCTGAACCTGCAACTGCCCCACAGGGAGTGGAGAAGGTGCTTGGACACATCTGCACCACCTGCCATGAGGGCTCTGGACAACTGGTTAACACCTATTCTTCATAAAGCTTTCCTCCTCGGGTACACTGGCTAGGAAGGAGGATCCTGCAGAGGACCCAGGGATGGGACACACCAACAGAGAAGGGTTGGTGACTCCAAGTTTTGCTACTGATTGTAAATCATTCCCACTGCCCTCACCTAGGAAACCAACACTAATTCTGGGCTACATCAAAAGATGTGTCAAGAATAAAACCCCTGATGCTGCAGATACACCAGTAAATGTTACAGAAATGCCTGAAGGTTTCACCCATTTCAGTTTCTGGACACCAAAGTTTTCCTCCTGCACACCCATGCTGACCTGTAGATATACAATGGACACTACTACTTACCCATTTTTAATGGGTGCTATGAGGTTTATCTCCTATTTGAACTTGGAAAAGAAGGATTCAAAGCCTTATTTTAAGCCCAATGAAGCCGTGGCACTGTGTGGTAACTCTGCCTCCAGTAGTACCCATGTCAAGGTCTCCAACTGGTTCAGGCTCCTGCTGGCACAGTGGTGGTCCTGTAAAAGGCACTGCAGAAGCAGTGTGCCTTCACCAGCAGTGAGGACCCAAGGCTGCTTCTGGAGGTTACTAAGACCACAATTCCTGAACTTGGGTTCCCAAGTTCAGGAATTGTGGTCTTGGTCACCTCCAGAAGTTAGAATTCTCCCCGTGGTGCTCTTGTGAACCACAGGCCTGGGTCTGTCTCAGAACAGGCTGAGCCACATCAGCACAGGGGGTGCTCTGCACTCCTCTGGTGGTCTTGAGACTTCTTTCAATTTCTAGTTAAGATCAAACTGCACTCTGAGAGGTACCTCCAGCGTGGGGAGAAGGGCCCTTCAGCTGCACCCTCTAAGCCTTCACAAGCTGATGGCTGAACACTTGCTCCCTAAAGCCTCTTTGTGACGTGGGCCAGAAATGATTAAGAAGGCATTGGGGGTCATTAGAAGGACTGCACTTTCACGTGGATTAAAATAATAAATCTATTGGGCTGGAGATGGAAAGCTGTGAGGGGCTGTCTCGATAATACAACAAGCTAAAAATAATGCAGTGCCAGGGGCCTGTGAGCAGCTTTCCTGCTTGCCCAGGGTGTGTATTTCAGAGAGAAGAAAGCAGCCACATTGCGGTGGCAGTTCTAGGCAGTGTATGCAGCATTTGTTTTATTTTTCTTTTTTACAATTTTGGTTTCACTGGGCAGGAGTCCAGACTTTCCATCTTCCCATTTCTCACTGCTCTGGTGGAAGCATCAGTACTCGTTTCACCCTGTCATGCTGGGACGTGTGATTACGGGAAGTATTTGCTTTCTATTCTTGCCTTCAGAGCACACATGCTGGCTGCCAGTGTGTCCCCCAGGGCTGACCTGGGGAGAGTCTGCACAAACCACAGCTGAGAGCACTTTGGAGAGGGGCTGTCATGTGCAGGCATAAAAAGGAACTGTGAAAAAACCCTTGCTGGAACCAACCTGCTCCACCTTCCTACTGATGAGACTCGCTGTGGCTCTTCCTCAGAGGGGATCTACTGGTTGTGCAAAGCCTCATTTTATTTCACTGGTAGCAATGCCAACACAAGTGCCCAGCCAGTACTGAAGAATGCTACTGGAAAGAGGCAATGGTTCAGTCCTATGGCACAATAGGGAGTTCATCTTGAAAAAGTGGGAAGTGAGTTTTTCTCACACCTGTGCAAAACCCTTGAATTTCTATGAAATCCCATCCAAAATTTACAACAGAAGAAGTGAAAAGGGACTGCACTATTTTATTTCAGACACTGCCTCAGCTTAAAGCAAATTCCTACAAACTACCCTTTGATCAATTCATTTTGTAAGGGCAAATCTGAATTATTTTCTAGAACACCCTAGATAGCCCCTGGCAAAAGCTGTCATCTATTTTCAAAGCTTCTTGGCTAGCACAAAACAAAGGAAAAAAGTTCTCTCTCCTGTCTCAACATTTCTTTTAGTACCAAAATAATGGGATATGACATGTGGTGATCACACTTCTCCCAAGGAGCAAACAGTAAGGCATTTCTAGTAAGTTATAGCAAAACCAGCAACAACTTCCCAGGTGAACCCCAGCTCCCGAAAGTGGATTTTGAAATGGAGAGAGGAAATGCAAATCATCTCACCACTTTTCTGATTCATAAAGGTTGGGAAGCCTTCAGGGATTCTTCTGGGCCACTGGAGACTTTACTGCCACTTGTTCAGTAACAGGGCAGCTTGGCTCGTGTGAAGATGCAGCTTAGTGCTACCTGGAAACTTGCATTGAGAGAAACTGCTCTGCCAGCTCAGCTAGGTGTGTAATCCCCAATCCCAACAATTACTCTTTTATTTCACTGCTCTGCTTCTAAATCTATCATATAAAATTACTCTTTGATATAGATCTGATCCTATAAATTCTTAAAACTCTCCAAATCTTTTACAAACACTGAATTTTTAATAGCCATTCTTCTAGTCCCAAAATTCTATGAATCTCTATCAGCTGCTCAACAAGATCAGCATTTCCCAGCCAAAGTGATTCAGCTTCTCTGAGTCTTCTTGTTGAAATCCCTCTGCTGTGGGCAAGCACAAGCAGCACGAAGCCATCGCAGTAGGGTCCCCACTGCATGGATGGGAACCTGAAACAGGTCCCACAGAGCCAGGGAGAAAGTAAAAGCCACGTCTGAACGTGTGGCTGTGGCTCTCCCATGTCAGTGTTAAACCCCCCAGATAAAGCACCCCTGATTGCTTTTCTTGTAAAGAAACCTCTGAAGGTGGCTGAGCCTTTGTTACACCATGTACTTGAGTTCTGGCTCTTGGCTCATGCAACTGGAAGCCTCTTCTCCACTGGCTCCGAGTCTGCTCTGCCCTTCCAGTGGAAACTGAAAGTTCCAGCTTGAACAGAATTCCCTGCCCCGCGGTTCAAACCAAAGCAAGCCCAGAGTCCAGCTCCCTCTTGCCAGTGGCTGAGCAGAGCCCGTGGGCAGGATGAGTACAAACCAGGTCAGGGGGCTGAGGAGGAGAAATGGCCCCTTCTCCTCCGGGGTTTGTGTTGGCACCAGTGCCTGGGAACTCGCCTGGCCTGTCAGGATGAGGGGAAGGAGAACAACTGAGGCAGCATATGTGCCTGCACCCCCCTGTGCCAGGCAGGGAAGGCAGCTTTGGCAGCCAGAGGGAACCCAGGGCTCAGCTGAGGGAAGCTGTGCCATCAGATCCATCAAGGAGAATCAAAATTTCCTCCCTGAACAGATTCCCTTTGCCCAATCTTCACTGCACTGGCTGGGGGGTCACGGCTCTGGTCATTACAAAGCCCTTTGCAGACCAGATTTGCTCCTCCTGTTTTCTTTGAAAGGAAACCAGGCTCTGCTGCTGTAACCACACTGGGGTTCCAGGTTCAGACTCTCTCCAAGGCACCAGTCCCTGTATCGTGGAGACATGGCCACTCTGCCAGCCAAGAACCTCAGCTTAGTATCAACTGTTACATAAAAGGAGGAGCATTCCCCTTGTGACCCCCACTGACACCAGTGTTCTGCCCCCAGTATCAGCCAATGCTCAGTGAACCTCAGCCACCAGGCAGCTGATGGAGGGGAGAGGGGGCTCTGACTGATGGAACCAGATGGGCTTTTGGTGCTCCTTGTCAGACCCCCTGCATGCCCGGGCAGTTGGCTGCCAAGCTCCAGACTGCCCTGATTCAGGCTCTTCCCCAGCTCCTCTTGTGCCTGCAGAGCTCCTCAGGGCACAGGATTGTCCCTGTTCCACATGGTGATGCAGCTAAAAACCTACCAGCACCCTACCTTTTTTTTTTTTCCCCAATTACAAGGACAGGCATTTGTTAGCAGAGACCTCTGCTCTTCAGAACTTCTTCCTCTTGGGTTCATCTGATTCTCACCTCCCTTACTGTGGCACCTTTCCCAAGCACAAGCCATGCTCCCAGGTCTCATAACTACTGGGGTAACAATAACTCACCACTGCAGGTACAAAGTCCCATCCTGCTGGAATCTGGTGTCTCCACAGCACAAGCATGTGGAGATGACCACAGGATTTACTTGAGTGACTACAGGAAAGCTTGAGCCCATCCTGGGAGATACAGTTTGTGTCTCACCACAGCACTGGGAGCCAGCTCTCTGCTTTGAAGCCCAATTACAACGAGGTGTAGGGGAAGAATTGCAGTTAGCTCAAATATACTGCACAGTCACCAAGTATAACCCATCACCAGTCTGAATCTTCTCTTCTAACCAGACAATGCAGTCTTTAAACCCAAGACTGCTTTAGCTGTATCTCTCAGTGAAAGTGTTCCCTCAGTGCATGGACTGGGCATTAACACCCACAAATGCCATTAAGGTTAGAAGACAGTGCAACCCTCAGTCCTGGTGAGACAAATGGGGTAAGGCCCCATTTACCCGTCCCATTCTACCACCTTGAGTCTTTTTAACCAAAGATAACCCTTTGGACTGAAGGGGAAGAGTAGGAACCCTATAGCTAAGGATATGTTAGGTGCCAATAGCTTTAAGTGAGATACTGAGCAAATTTAATAGCATTAAAGGGAACTTGGTTTGCCTTCCCATCTCCCTCAGTCAAGGCAGGCCATTTCTGTAGGAACACAATTTTTGAGGAGTAACTTCTCACCATCCATATATAGAAGTCATGAAAAACCTAAAATCATTGCTTACAAAATGTTTTGAAAGCTACAGACAGGCAGATGCTTCCTTAAGCACCCGACAACTAACGTGCTCTACAATTCTAAGCAAGCCACAAGAAGCTCATCTACTTTAAGTAACAGTTATTACTCCTGAAACCTCCCCAGAGCTCCAAGGAGAAAGGCAGACAACCAATTACAGTCTCAGACTTCCAAAGCTTCTTTTGCTGCCTTTAGAAATAAGCATCACATGCTCTTTCCACCAGATGCTGAGTTAAGGGGGGGTGGGTGGTTTAGGAGGGGAGGGAGGAGGAGGAGGAATGATGAGAGGAGAGGGCCCTTTGGTTCACTCTGCCCTGAGCAGATGGGTCCTCACTCACAACGGGTTTGCTTGGGAGAACCTTTTCTGTTCCAGCAAGTGACTGGTCTAAATAGAACTAATTGTAGCTAGGACCTTTGCCATGCAGGGGGGACACGCTGAGGAAAGGACTTCTGGCCTTCCAGAGGCCTGGTGACACTGAGAAACCAGAGACACTGCAATGGTTACACCAGAAGTAAAATAACTGAGCAAAATGTTACCCCTGCACTGGGGTGGTCAGTGGGAACACCAATGCCAGAGGAGAAGCCTTTGGCAAATGGTCTCATTCAGCATATAAACCAGTGATAAAAATCCCACCCATCTTTTCTTTCCCAGCATGAACTCACCTGGTGACCACGGCCAAGGGGTCTGAGAGGGAATGCCCAGAGACTGGATGTGCACATGCACAGAAAGAGATCCACAGCACATTTCAAACAACCTTGGTGTAACAGCAAGCAAGGCACCAAAGGGTAACCTGAAGGGAAAGATGGCAGGGGAATGGGATGGACAGGAGGGGAAATCTGGGATACCACAAGAAGCTTTCAGCTCGTGTCCAACGTGATAGATTTGTAAGCCTTTAGGGGCAGAACTGGCTAAGCAATAGCAGAGTGAGCGTGACTGCACAGCACATGGGTTGTGTCTGTACAACACTATTAATAGGAGAGGAGCTTAGGGGGGTTGGGCTACACACAGCCCATCCCTACACCAAGGTAACTCCTGCATTTCCCCATGGCCACACAGGCTCCCAGGGATGGCAGAGTGTGAACACCACCACAGAAGGGCCCACTGGAGCCAACTGCACCCAAGGACCTCACCTGGCTGAGTAAACCCCTGGAGGTATTTGCTGGTCCCAATTCATCCTTCATTCCTGACACAGCATTCAAACTTTAGTTTACATCTATTCAAAATTAATAGGTCTTAAACATGGATTTAACCTGTAGCACTGGGGTGAGCTGCAGAATTTCGGCCTGGGTTGGTGTCCCTGTAATGAGCTGTGTTTGTCCTGCCCAGATAATGAACAGGAACACCCACTGGGCATGCCATGCACTGGTTCTTTGCTCCTACTTCTCACTTTCTTGTTACAATGAGAGTTCTATTCCACATCCCCCTTCTGTGTGTGTAATGTGCCTGACCCCTATAAAGACGGTCAAATAAATAGCTGGTGACCTCACAAGTATGAAAATAAGCTTATTTGAAAGAAAAAGTATATCTTCAAGGGGTTTGGCACTAGCTTTCAATTATTTTTAATTGCCTGGAAAATTAAAGTAAGAAAATAGTGTGGTATAAATGTTAGGGCACATTATTAAGCCGTTCTCATAATATCTTAGCCATAAGCTTAATAGACAAAAAGGGTTTTTTAAGCCTCAGTCATCTGTTCGATCTGAATGGACTGTCTGTTCCCACACTTCCTCCAGGGGTAACTGAACTGAAATATTCTATGATAGAAACCAGATTCAGTTTGACCTGGTGGGCAACGAGAACTCCACAGAACCTTCAAAATTTGGGTTTAATTACAACCCACCGTGGAGCCTGGGCTGCAGCCTGCCATCAGAAACACAAAGCAAGGAGTTGAGAGAAAGTTTGAAACTATAAACACCAGCTTCCCTTCCCCCACTTTCCTTTTCCCAGAAAACCATGGCATGGATTCTTTTCCTATTGTTGTCAATACAACTGACTTACAAACTGTGAGAAAGATTCCCAAGGTAGAAGCCTTGGTGGCTTCTTTCAGGAACTCACCATGGGAATCAACACAGAACTGCATTTCAGCCCTGGGATTGTGAGGGCTCCAAAGTCTAGTTTATTTTCTTCTTTTGTCTGAAAGTTTGAAGCCTCAGAACCAGTTTTGAGTGGAACTTCTCTAATGAAGCCCATGGTGCAGTGGTGGAAGCACAAAAGCCTTCGAGAAGTGCATATGGTAAAGTCCATCATGCATCAGGTCTGTGCACCCTGTATGAGCCTGAGAAAAAGAAGAGTTCAGCTGAAGACAAAGCTCCTTTGCAGCCATCTACTTGCTGGCTTGTTCTCAACAAGGCCAAGTTTAGTCAACCTCCACGAGAACCAGGCTGAGCCATTCGTGTGCAGAAACAAGACTGAGCAAGTGGGACAGGGGATGGAGGAAAGGCAGTGAATCCCAGGAGGAGGGAAGGAAAATGATCTGAAATACCAAACAGAATCCCAAGCCTTTGTTAAGGAACACAGATTAATTTTGTGGGAGAGAAGTTTATCATTTCAACTGCTGCTGAGGCAGAGGAAGGAGCTGCAGGGACCCAGGCAGATAATGCCTGGCTCAGCTGCCCAGGGGAGCAGCTGCCCTGAAATCCTCATCGGAGGGAACAAGCCAGGAGGTCATGGAAGTCATGATTATTTGGAATGAAGGGGGGAAACAATAGGTTGGGGCCCTCTCTCTTCTTGCCTTTCTCATGTCTTTTGTTAGCTGTTGCCTTCCCAGCATAGCTGGCTGGCTGTATTCTAGGCAGACCAAGGTTTGGGTTTGTTCCTGCCTCTTCTCCCCTGCAGCTAAGAAATTAAATTTTAAAAAAATTTAAAAAAAAAAGTGACATCACTACCTGCCCAAATGGCCCCAAACTGATTTGCTAACATTTTGCACACCGTGGTAAATCATGATTCTTGTCCTGCCTCTCACACTGCAGCCTTGCATGACCCTGAGCAAGTCACTTAACCCTGATCCAACCACTGCTTCTGCACCCAGGAGTGCTGGGAACCTGATGAATTTGCAGAAGAGCTTTAAAATAGCAATCCTTACGTAAAGGTATAGTAACTGTTCTGGCTCAGTGGAGCTGGAGTGAGAGTGCAAACAAGGCCTTAACCACAAAGTGCAGCTTCCTCAGACTTTCAGGTGAAGACACAGGCAGAAAGGACTGCCTTTTCTTGCAGGATTTTTATAACCAGGACTCAAATACCCTGACTCCATGTGAGGTTGAAGAGAACCAACTCTTAATTTTCACTCTAGCATGAAACTGCTGTGGTCCTGCTGACTCCAAAGGTGAGATGAAACAATGTACAGAAATGCAGTCACTTTAATTCAGGATTTGCAGTCAGTGGCAGACATTCTCTGCCTGGAGTAGTAAGGATGAACATAGACCCTGCTGAAAGCAGCAGTGCAAGTAGTAGTAGGGTAAATCAAAGATCAGAGAAGTAAGTGGAGTTTCCCCACTGGTTTTTTCCCTCCATACAGCTTTAACACTGATCCAGATTAGGGACTTTCGCTGGGTGCCATCAGAATTGTTTAATGGGATACACTTCTTGTGGTGTGATCTTGGGAAAGAGACCAAGATGTACAGACCTGAATAGCATCTTGAGAGGAGACTGAGTGCAGTAAGAAGGCAGACAGATTGTAAGAAGATTAGACATTCATTGATCCCCCACTGCCAGGCAAAGCAGGGTAACTCCTCCCCTTTCTCCATCCTGTTCCCCGACACCATATTAAGACTCTGAAGGCACAAGAATAAAGACCCAACAAACCTCAGGTGGTTTCATCTTCTGCTCGGGACGGGTTTAATCTGTTTGCACAGAAGATGAAACCATAGTAGAGCTAGACGGGTTTCATTTTGGATACCCACCAGCAGCAGCCTTGACCCATCCCGTTGCAAACAGCACGATGTGATTTACCCCACACCATACTACTGGGGAGAGCCAAAGCTTTTCTTTTTTTCTAATGGTATTTGGCTTGGTTTTCTGAGCTGCTGCTGCTCTTGGGTTCAACAGGAGACATGTTTCTCTAAGCTGATTTCTCTGTGGCTGAGGATTTAATCAGATCAAAGTAGCGATTAAAACCTGGACTATAAGCACAACCCTTAAAGGGATAGCTGTGCACCAACCCCCCCCATTCCCCCTTAAAATCACAGGGAAGCAATAGCTATCTCTGGCAAACGTAGCTTCTAAAATATCTTGAGAATCTGCTACCTTCTGGGTCACCTTTCCTCTAGATAGGGTGCAAAGCTATTGGTAAGTACCAGGAAGCTGAGCTATGCAAATGACTGAGGGGCTGCACTTAATGTGCATACATTAACACCACCAGGCATCCTCCAAGGTGGGGTTTCTGACACTCACTTTACTCCAACACACACACTGTAAATTTCCAGCACAGCTACCTCAGACCCTGTCAGTGCTCTTGACATCCTTTCCTACAGTTTTCCACTCGCTGCTTTGTAGGTCTGTGGTTCTTTCCATCCCTCCAAAGACAGCACGATAGCATGTTTAGAGTGGTGAGAAACACGAGGATAAAAAATGTAAATGGAGCAGCATTTGCACAGCTCTGCACAGAACCAAACATTGAGGCCAAAAATGCTTTTTTAGTGACGATTAATTTCAAAAATTAGGCCTAATTTTACAGCAACTTCAATCATGACCTGTGTGAAGAGCCAGCAGGCTGTGCCATCACATGCACAAGCCCTGTTCTCATCTTCACACCGCACAACACAAGCGGCCAAGTGACTCACTCCGGCGAATGCCAGTGAAGGATGAAGGCTGCTGGATTCTGGCTCCTGATCCCATTCCCTAACCACGAGAAATCGCTGGCACTTTGGATGGGTATTATTTTCGAAGGAGCAGAACAAGAACAGCTTCTCCTGAACTCCATGGGACTTGGCATGGGGAGCACCCAGGGATATTTCCATGTGCCGCTGGAAGTCAATGTTTGTTTGGTGAGCCTGCTTGGCAGGTCTGTCCTCTCCTCACTTCCATCACTGTGACACCTTTGAGATACCAACTCCTTGGTATGTGGGATAACATCTTCTTCCAAGCTATTCTTGACACTCTACTCCTACTCCTCTTCTATGCATTTAACCATTTTAAAGCTGATTTGGGTCATGACTAATAGGATTTGATACTAAAATCATGTGCTGTTAGCAGCAGTCATCGGAGAGCTAACAGGGCTGCTGTGGAATGCAAGCTGGGGCAGCTTTCAGGTGGGTGGCAAAGCATTCGTGTTCATGTGTTCTTTCTTCTCCTTTTTAGCTATAATTAATATTGAAGCTGGATAAAAATCCCACCAAAACCCCAAAACCTCAACTGCACTCTCTTTATAGTCATTTCTTTACTTTGCATATCAGCCTAAACCCAAAAATTCCCACCAAGGGGTGATGAAGTGGTCTCCAAGCACTGCCAGGAGTGAGTAGGGACACTGAATGGATAAGATCCACTGAATTAAACCAGGTATGCTTGTTTTTTAAATTTGGGGTGCAAAATTCACTGGTTCTAGCTACTTTCACCTCATTCTGACTCCTGTGAGGGGCACATGCCCTTCTCATGGCTATTACCAATACCCATGAATTGTTTTCACAGAAAAAAATATCAAAATTCTGAAAAACACCTCCCCCTCCTTCCCCTCTGACCCCTGGGGAATGATCTGTTTGTCTGCTTTAGGGCAAGAGTAGTAGTTACACAGGCCTGGAGGTCAGGATTACTGTATTTTATTCCTGGCTCTGCTACTGATGTTATTTGAATGGCTTTAAATAAATCAGATCACTCCTATGTGCCATTCAACTACATCAGTGTACACAGCATCAGGATTTCTAAAGGAGTTTGAGATTTTCAAATCAAAGGCACCACAGAAACAAGACTGATGTTTTCATAGAAAACAAACCCCAAAGAATCAAATTTTCCTAATTCTTTAATAGGGTTAAGGATTCTACAAATTCCTCTCCAGGAGGGCAGGAGCACACCGATACCTTCTGGAACGTCCAAGTGCCTCTCCTGTACTGCTGAGTTTGCAGTTTTTCCCTGTCCTCTACTTCCACTTTCTCTGATGTCAGATCACATTAAACTAACAATTAATTTTGCTGTCTGGCTCCTTCCCTCACAGTGCCAGCACCACCCCTCTTCCATCCCCTCCACCCCCCAGATCTTTCAGAGGCGAGGGAGCCTTGGCTCCCAGCCCACGGCCCATCCATAACCAGCGACCTGGCTGCTGGATAACCTGGCAGTGGTTTGTCCTGTTTCTTCTATCACTGGCCCACACTCCAGCCTCATGCCTGGTGAGTACCATTACTACAGAGATTAAAACTTGCTGAGGTGCAGAATACAAAGAGCAGAGACCCAGCTGGGGCAAGGACACCACTGTCTGAGCAGCCACAGCTTCACCTGAGTGACTGAACCAACTGAGCCCCTTGGATGACTCCAGCATCACACCTGATGTTAAAGAGAATGTTCATGAGAAGCTGGAGCAAAAGCCACTTCTCCCATCTCCACATGAATCTCTGCTGCAGGAACACACAAGCATGCATTGCACTTTTCACTTCAGCAGAGATGTGCCAGGCTCTTGGGCAGAAATACTTGCTCAGTATTTACACATACGCCCCAGTGAGCCTGTGTCTTGACTTGAATTCCATGTGAACTATTCAACTCTACCTAAATTCATGGGAGATTCCAACAGGAGAGTTGCACAGTGCCAGTACCACCCAGTGCTGAGCCCTCCCAGCACCCCCCGTGCTCAGGATGGACACACTGGGGTCGGGTGTGTAGGAAGAACTGGGGCAGCTGAGAAGGGAATTACACACACGTTACTCCTGGGGCAGCGTGAGACCCAGGACTACAGCAGGTACAGCCTGGGAGACCACAACAGAATGAATTTGCACAAAAGATCCTGATTGTGCAAGATATCCTGGAGCAGGACAGGTACCATACAGAATAATGCCTGGAACCCATCCGAATCCACTGTCCAGCCTGTGCTTCTCAATCCCAACTCACACAAACACGGCGCCTTCCCAAATATTCCCTAAATGTGGAATTTCCAACAAAAGCTGTTAAACTTCTACATTTGCTAGGAATTTTTGTAAAGGAAATAAAAATGAAATCTAAGAAATTGAAACTTTCCCTGTTAGCACTGCCCTGACAAAACCACGCCTGCTGTGTGCTCAGAGAGAGCAAGTTCCCTCATTTGCAGCCCTGACTTTTCCCTGGAATAACAAACCCCATGGCCACCCGCTCCCTGCCCATCGCTCCCCTACGGCTCTGCTCTGCCTGCATGAGGCCACCAGAGCTGCCAGCCTCGGGCCTTAATAGAGTTCAGAGTCAATTCTGAAGCAGCCTGCTGGGCTCAACAGGATTATTTCCCACTCCCAAAATGGATTTTAGATCAGAGGGAAGGCACTCGACTCCCTGCTCTAGGAACTCAAAGCCACTCCATCTCTAAAGCAAAGCTCTGGTGCCACGCAGAACACCCTCAGCTCCTCTTCTTGGAGCAGAAAGGAGATCCATGTCCAGGGCCCTTTGGCCTTGGTTTCTCTCCTGAGCCTGCCCAGCAAGGCCCTGCGTGTGTGTCCAGGTGAGGGGGAAGGAAACCCAGTGCCTCCAGGCTTTGCTGATGGACCAGAGCTGATTATATGAGTTCTGCCAGAAGCTCTCAGGATTTTAGGGGACGAGTGCAGCAGTGCAGGTGTCTGTGAAAATACAGATAAACCACGGAGCCTCCTGGGAGGAGGGACTGAGGGGAGGAGGGGAATTATTGTGGTCTAGAAAAGGGAAGGGGTTGGTCGAGAGAAATGCTATAAAAGCACCATGACGACAGAGCAGGGTGATGGAGAGGTCAGTCCCTTTCAATAACGCTCTTTTTTTCTTGTCCAAATGAAACACTTGGCCACGTCCATCGCCAGAGTTCAGTCGGAGGTAAATGACGAGACAGGGGGGCCATAAACTGTCTGGGGATGTGGTGCTGCCCAGCCCTTCAGCCCAGCCTCGGCCAGGGCAGCTTCCACTGCACAACGCTCCAAACCTGCACCAAAAGGTGCTCTTGGGGAGCCCCACGGGCACAGAGCTGGGCTGCAACTCCTGTTTACCTCAAGCAAACACCTCCCGATGCCTCCAGCCCATCCTGAAGGACTGCAGGAGTGAAAGAGAAGGCCTTGTCAACAATGAGCAGTGATTGATGCTGATAGACATGCAGCCCTTGGAACTGCTCCTCAGCTGCTGCTGGTAGGTGGTCAAATTACACCTTTCCATCACATTTCCCACTGTACTGCACATCTCCTCGGTACATGTTCTCATGAAACACTGCAAGGATTCAGAACAATTAAACCTAACCACTGAGTAATTCCCACTCCTTTTTTCCCCCCTAATACAAAATCATCCTTTCTAGTGCTCCAGGAAAGGAAATGTAAGCTCCAGAGCTGCAGCTCAGCACTAAGGTACAGAAATGGTGCTTTATAGCAAGAGATGCAATGCAAAGGTTTCCTGTCCCATAGCAGGGGGTGCTGTGGCCACTGGAGTGGTCACTGCAAGTTTCCATCTATGCAGGACAGGTGGAAAAGCTTTTAGGGAAGGAAAAAAAAGGATGATGGTATAGTGAATTGTTTTGCTGTTATACAAAAGAGACCAATTCCTGCCTATCAGAACCTACCTTAAGCCTGGGAGTTTTCCTGTTTGTTATTTATTCACTGACAACTGATGCATTTATTTCTCACGAGCACAGGAGTGGTGGCACATAAGCAAGTGTGGCAGGGAGCAAATCTACAGTACTTGAGCTGCTCTCCAGCAACACACAGCTATTCCTGTAAAGCCAGAGTAAACCCTGGGTAGCTTTCCATTGAGTGAGACAGCTTTGCCTCCACTGCTGAGGGGGAGCTGCCATGTACTCACAGAAGCTCAAAGGCTTTTATTGAGGAGCTGGTGCACGGCAAGTTCCAAGCCCAGCTCACCTGCACGATGTGTCTGTGTGCTTGATGCTCCTTTGGTGACCTGCTGATTGACTGGATCTGCTGGCTGATTCTACATTCCCATTCTTCAGTTCTCCCTCTACCTCCACACAACAGGTCTGTTTGCTCTAAAACAGGGGAGGGGGCAGAACAATGGGATCATTTCTTACCTCCATTGAGCAAGTTGTTTTCTGTTTTATTTATCATTTGTTTTTTAATGCTGTCCCTTTCACACACTCCTTTGGAATAATAAAATGGAGCAATTCCTTCAGATCCAAGTTAAATTTTAATATGCATGTCCTGAGAATTTAAAAAGAATATGCAAAAAGTCCTTTTTTTCCTCTAGACCCTAAAACTTCAGCTCCTCCCTGGCAAAATCTCCATCACACTTCTCCCTAGCGATAGCAGTTCCCTTTTCATGGTCACTGTCAGTGTCTGGCACTTGAGCTGCAGGGCTGGCCTGAGCTGGTGGTACTGGGGGGCACTAAAGGGACCCCTGGTTCAGGGCTCTGCTGCCGTTGAGGATCAATAACACAAAAAGACTTCTCCACCAAGAATTAGAGGAAACACTACACATAAAAATGAAACACGGGGTGTTGTGGCTATTCTGCTTGGAAAATTTATTTGCTAGGGATCTGAGTAAATCAGAAAGGAATGTTTTATAAGAACATTACGTTTGTATGGCTGTGTTTGCAGTTTACAACCTGCTCTTGGGCTCTTCTGAGTTTTGCCACTAAAAGGGCTTTATGAAATGGCTGACAGTTTTGCATCCCTTGATTTCTCATCTGCCCTCCGAGAGTGCATTTCCATGCACATTTTTCATCAATATAATTTTATAATCCAGTCTACAACCTCTGCAGGAGCACGAAGCTCTAAAAGTATTTAAAGAACAGCATTAAAATGGGATGTTTGGATGTGCCAAGCAGGAAAAAAAAGTAAAAAAAGTAGTAGAGAATGAGCAGAACACTGCAGGCAGCAATTACACCAACACCTCGCTGCATCTCCGAGCGCTTCACAGCGTGACTCATTAATCCTAACAATGCCTGTGAGATAGGAAGTGGCAGTAGCACTGGTTAATAAATGGGGGAAACTGAGGCAGGGAAATGGCAATGTACTTGTCCAAGGCCACAGACCAAACCAGGACCAGAACAAACAGAATTGTGTCTTCTAAGCCACAGCCCCGTGCCCTCCTCACCCTTCCCGGACAGATCGCCAGCGCTGAACAGGCTGGTGAGCCCCTTTCAGGAGCAGCCACTCTGTTTTGACTTCGTGAAGAGATCACCAGAATGGAAAAGAATTTGAGCTGCTAAATTACATAAGTGTGTAGTCACCACCTAGCAATGGAGAAAAAAGGGCTGGATATTTTCAGTTACAACTCGATTTTCTCAGCAGATGGCCAGGAGAACTGACGTCACTCACATTCCAAATTATAGAGCTGCCTGAAAGCTGCTCCAGCATTAAGGATGCAACCAGGCCTGCATTCTAAGCCGTGTGCCCAAACCCCACTCTGCAGAGATCCCAGGAGGGCTCTTGCTGTCACTTTTGCTGTGCTGTTGGGAATTTGCTGCTCCTGGGACACGCCTGTCCCAAACCCCCTGAGGGATTTCACATCTCTCTGTCCTGGGATGGGGTCCCAGCTCAGGGGTAGCATTTAACACGAGCTTTGGAATACAGGTCAACAGGGTCCTCAGGAATCCTGAGCTTGGGAAGTTCTCTGATTTTCACTGAAAACTTCATAGAACCAATTGTGCACTGGCACTGACTGCTCCTGTTTAACTCACCCCATCACCAAGCATCACACTGGGCAAGAGAACCCCAGGCAACACATGGGAGAAAGGAAGACAAAGTGGAAGCCTACCTGGTTCTGAAGCTTTACATTGCAGCTTCAGCACAGAATCAACTGAAATATTTCGGGCCTGCTGTACTTTTTGCTGCTTTCTCTCCCTCTCTCTTTTTTCTTTTTAAGTTTCAGAGCAAAAAGTCAGTAAGAAGCCAGCAGGAGCTTTGCAGCACAGGGAATGCTGGATGGGATTCAAATGTAAGAACCCTCTCCATCCCAGCTAAGTAAAATGTCTGAACGAGTTCCAAAAACACATCAATCACTGGCTGGACAATTTCCCACCTTCAATGAAATGAAATACATAAGAGGCCTGCAAAACATTTTTAAACCAAGCCATTTCAGAGTTATGGGAGACCAACAGAGAAAAACAGAAAGATCTGAAACCACAATATGTTGTATTTTATACTACAGCACCTCAGGAGTCAGAAAAGTAACATTTATATATTTTCAAATCCTGTTCCTCCCCAGATGTGCTGTTCCTACACGTCAGGACAGCTGGCCATGCTCTCAGGGCTGTGGGGTATGGACAGAGGTACCACACCCAGCTGGGGCAGGACTGACACTCCTGTGCTGAGGTGCTGCTCACCAGAGAACACCTTCGAGGTAGCCTGCAAGCATGGCTGAGTCTGTGCTATGGACAGGGCTTGAAAGCAAGAGCAGAGCCGTGCACTGGATGGCATTGCCCTTCATTTCCTGTTCATGGCAGGAACATTCTGAGACCACCCATCAGGAGCCTGTAATTCACACAGATTTGCAGAGTGCTCCCAGACCCACAGACCCAATGGGGAAGCACTGTCACTATCTGAACACTGGGAAGGAAGGGCAAAGGGAAGAGCTCTTTCCACTGGCTGTGATCCTTAAAGCCATCCGAGAGGAACGTCAGTACAAGGAATCTGTTCTACACCACACACTTCTGAAGGTGGTGAAGGAGAAGGAGTAACAAGAAGAAAACAAGTTCCAGCATCTCCAGCAAGAGGTGTATTTCTTTAAGTCCCCCTCCTGTGCAGAACAAGCCAGTATTAGTTGTGTCTGGAAGCTGGCACGTGAAAGCCTGCCAAGTTTCCATGCAAAATAAAACTTTTATTTGTTCAACTTCTCTCTCCTTCCTCCCCATGCAAAAGGTTCATGGTTTGGCACAGAATGATGAATTATACATTATAGCTTAATTACGACAAAGTACGCTAAGGAGGGATGAAAGTCTGGGGAACAGGGGGAGGAAGGGAAGAAGGAAGAGAACATCAGGTAAAGCAAGAAGAAAAGAGAAGGGAACTCAAGGAACTTTTGGAAAGCTGGGAACGGGTAGGACGTGCTACTGCTCACAGCCTTAGAGGAAAAGCCAAATAAAACAGAGTAGGGAATGAAAGATTTCAAAGATGTACAATAGTAGCCCTAAGTTAGACATCATAATGCACCCAGAGCCTTGCTCACCCTGCAGGTTACTGAACACTGGACAGGGAGAAATCCCATCCCATCATTTGTGACCAAGCCACAAGTGGTTCTGTTCAATGGGAGATGAAAATCCCAATTACAGTTTTCCATTATTCCCTTTTCCACAGTAACTGTTTGCTGTAAAAGGTCACTGAAACAAAAGGCACGTGCCTCAACTATGAACGTTTTGATATATCCATAAGAAACACTGGGCAATGCCACTGCGGTCACTGGCACTGAATGGATGGGAGAACTGTCACGTGCTGCTTACCCAGGGCATGGGGAGGGGGCCAAGGGTTGACTCTTCCTCCCACAAATGTCTCTTACAAACGTTCCCCTTCACAGCTCTGCTGCTTAGCTGCCAGGTTTTAACTATTTCATTTTCCAAACTGTTGGTTCCACGAGCCACAGACATCACACACAGTTAGGAAATCTACTCAGGAAGGGAATGTGACACTGTGATACTCTAATGAAGTGTTGTCTTGCCTACTTCACCTTCTGAAAAGAACAAAAAACACAGCAGTAAAGAGGCAATCTCATTATCTCATTTTTACAGCTTGTCTTCAAAATGCTTTAGTGTTTTCCTTCAAATGGATTTTTACCTAAAACCCCCAGATCAATTCATATAATAGTTCATGTAATGAGGAAAGCTAATAGCAGCTGTCAGTGCACAAGATCTACAGCTGACAATTACGGGGAGGGGAGAAGCTGTGTCACTGGAACACTAGAGCAGTATTGCTTACACTGTTATTATTGACTCCTATTCTTGCACAGAACACACACACACACTTTCATTATTCATTACCCACAGTCCCGTGCTGCACGGCTGTAATAATACTCCAGGGCTGCCCCAGTCCTTCAAAGGTCAAGTCTCATTACTGATTGCTCTTTATGTTCAGTGCTTACACCAGCCCTGAGTCCCAGCAGTAACTGTGTAGTACACAACTCTCCTGGTGCTCCAGTGACCGGCCCTTGCTGCAACCTGCAGACCCATCCATCACCACCCCAGTATCACCCAGAACATTTCATCTGAGCACTTGTCAGAACTCAAACACAAAGCAAGGTAATGCATTAACACTGAAATAACTGGGGCAAAGAAAAAAGAAAGTACATTTGCTCCCCCTGCTCCATCTCCACCACTGCCACTGGGTGTGCTCCAGGTACTCCTGACCCTGTGGCAGAAGCATCACCCTCACCTATAAACAGGAGATGCCACACACACATCTACCTTTACTATTGCTGCTAAAAAGCAGTGCTTGAGTCACTTTATAAATGCTCTTAATCAGTAAAAACCAGCTATTAATTGCAAACCTCGTGTATTGTAGACTGAGAGACTTCCATGAACTCCAGAACTCTCCAAGGAATGTACTGGGATTAAATAATAGTCTGATAGTCATTAAAGGCTCTTTGCTCCTCCATGCATTGGGTTTCCTTACACTAACTGGTATTTTATTACACATCAGTTGTCCTAGACAATTGATTACCTATCACGATCAAGGGAGGTGAAGAAGGGTTGTTTGACTACAGCTATTAAAGATCCATAGGATTTGTTAAAAAGGGAATAATTACTCCACTGCTTTTTAAGGTTCTCTTCACTCTCCCTTCCTTGGTTATAAGGAAAGTCCATTTTCCTCAGGGCTCACAGGCACCAGCCTTACCCCACTGACTGAATCCTCCAAGGGCCACCACCACCCCCTGCCAGGCTGTGTCAGCCTTGGGAGCTGCCATAAACTGTTACTTACAACCAATATGAATTGTGGACTAAAAGCCATGCTACTACTACTGGACGTTTTGGGTACCTGTGCTGGGTGGTTTGATCCACAGCTCTGCAAGAGCTGCTCCAGCAGACACCCGGAGCCATTCCCCACGTGTGCTCTGGGTGAAGGGCTCCAGAGCCACACAAAGTGCAATGTTTCTATTTCCCTCTGCCCTCTGTAAACACAGCCACTTCCCGGGATGTGCATTGTATACAGGAGGGATTCATTTGCATGACAACAAACGAAATTAATGTGCAAAACAAATTCAGGCAGACCAGACAAGATGTTCTGTGGGCCCTGTGTGGAGACAGTTCACTCAGTACAAACTCCTCGAGCAATAGGAAAAACCATCCCGTGACAGTCAAGGAAGGACTCACAGCTTTCCTACACAAGAGCTGCCACCACGACCCCTGAACCCCCCAGTCCATGCTTGAACTGCTCACTGAGCTGCCCCAGTTCCTCCGTTATTTGCACCACAGCTGATGTGTTCAGTGGCAGAGGTGGCACAGCCTGGCAGAGCTGGCACAGCCTGGCAGAGCACACTCCGGGCATTATTTTGCCAAATTTGGGCTTTATTGGAGCAAATCAGAGCCCAAAGGCCCAGCGATGTAGGAGCTGACTGCAGGCATCTGAAGTCTCCAGAAAAGGGGAATTATGAGCACAATAACAGCACTTTCTTATCCCGAGATCTGGAGCCGTTCTACCTGCAGGTAATTCCTCTCATGGTGCAGATGAGCACAGCACCCTGCCACGTGGCACAGCCAGGAATAGCACAGGGCTTCAGACCAAGCTCGGGAACATCATCCTCAAGGTTTTCACAAACACAACCCATTCCTCTCTAAATCATGTGCGGGCTGTGCAGTCAAGTCCTTGAGAGAGTGAATATTCCAGACATACAGACAAAATAAACAGCCCTACAACCCAAACATCAGCACAATTAGACTAAATTGTTGATCGTTCCAACAGCCTGCAAAGAATGGATGATGAAGAAACATCTGTGTAAATTAAAAGGACACTTCCAGCCAGAGGAGCCTTCCCTGAGCTCGCAGGATGCTCTATAAACACTCGGAGCAGTCTCCTACAGCTCCTGCTGCCTTCCAGGCAGTTGTCAGGCATTTCTATTTGGTCAATACAGTTCCCGTTGCTATTCAGGCTTACAGTAAGGTAGCAAATGCTTTTAGTACAAACAACCTTTCTGAGAAGCAAATGTTCTTCCCCAAATCCAATGTGAACAGCTGGAGGGATGGAGTGCACAGACAGCATGGGAAGCAAAAGGGCAGAGTGGGTATTGTTTTGTTTACAGCATAGCTGAGGTGCTTTGGAATTCATCTTTAAACCAAACAACAGCAAAAATCCAAACTCCAAGAACTCTGGTTCTCCCATCACGGCTGTGCTTCCCCAAACACAAACAACTTCATTCCACAAAGCATCTCTTGGGGAAGAGGCTTAGGGCACAACCTGCCAGAGTGGTGCTGCATGGACGTGCCACCTCCGCATGGCCATGGGATGGGATGGGATGGAACCACAACCCCCCCCATCCCTCCATCGATATGGACATTCCTCCACTCTCCTGCTCTCATACCAAGAGTGATCTCAGGCAAACTGGAGCTCTGCTGGGTGATGGGGGTTGATATGGTTCACATTTATATAGGTCTGTTCAGTCCTGTGAGGCTGCACAACAGCTCTCTTGGTCACTGCTGCACTGCTCATTACCCTGCCCTCAACAGCCTCATGCATTTGCTTCATTTTCTGCCAAATTCGATTTCTAGAAGCAAGGAAGCAAATGCCTCTCTGTGCATTTATGGAGCACTGAACACAGAGTCATGGGTCTGGTTCCCAGCCTCTGCTGCAGTAGGAACAATGATGAATCTGGAGAGATGAAGCCTGTGATGCCAAGGTGAGAGCAGGAAGGGCCACCCTGCTCTGCACAGAGAGGGAATGCCACGACGGTGTCCATGGGGCCATTCCAGGCTTACAGACCTGCCACAGGGGGGAAAAACTCAGCCCGTTCACTTGCACAGATTATCCTTCTTAGCCACAGAAACTCGGGAGTGGGAGGGCATTCAACATAAATTCAATTATTTCGATTGTCTGTCCGGTGTCCTGGTCTGACACAAACCTGGAGTGATTCCAAATCCTTGTTGAGAAGAAAGAGCAGAAAACAGGAAGACATTTCTCCTTTTGGGTCTTTACAGAATGAATCAGGTAGAGAAACTGCTTCAACTGAAGCTAAAATTCTGGATGGTTTTTTCCTTTCTGAGGTCAAAACTGTCTGTTTAACCAAATCTCCTTGTAATTCGGTATGCAGATGCATTCACAGACCGAGTGGAGAGAGACATTTTGTGCCATTTTTGAGAAGAGTTCAGCACAGCCTGAAACACCTATTTAGCACTCAATCGAGGAGCCAACACTCCAGCAGCTGCCTCTCCAAACTGCTGGGTTTTTCCTATGGCAACCACCATCAGCACTTAAATGAAAACATTCTCATACAAAAAGAGAAGGGGGAATGGGATGAAATCCTTGCCAGCTCAGTTTCTTCTGTGATCAAATGAGAAGTGAAAAATCACAGTTACTAGAGGGTCCCAGTTGTCTGCAGGTTCCTCTGCAGGTCACACAGAAGTGCCTGGGGAGGGGGGAAGAGACAGAGGGCTGGGAGAGGACAAAATGCAGCTCCATTTCTGTTCTCTAGAATCTCTTCTTTCATACTCCAATGCTGGTGCCCGTGGCTTTGCAAAGTTAACATTTAACAGAGATTTCAGGTCTAGCGAATTCCAAGAAATAAAAATAAACTCTTGCCCTGCTCTGGCTGCCAGCTGAGGCCCGTGTTTACCGAGGGGAGCAAAGGAACCCAGGAGATTTGCGGGTGGCAGAGTTCCAGCAGACTTGCTGGCCTGTGCCCCCTACCACAAACACAATGTCCAAGCGAGCAGCTCGGGCCTGGCTGCTGCTCCTCTCTGCACACCCACACCTCGTATCAAACGGCTTCAGCTACACCTTATTAGAGGAGCTGCTACAAATAATCCTATTGATTGTGGTCACACACCAGGGGAAGCTGTCTCACCTCCCTGGTGTGCTGGGTGCTGCTGAGATCCAACACCTCTGCCCCAGCACTCCAGCACTGAGCAGATCTGCCCACGTGCAATGGCAGGAGACCACTGTGCCTTCACCCACCAGTGCAGGGCCAGGCTGGTGAAACACTGAGGGGTACAACACAAGTGTCTCATCCTCCAGACCATGCTGCAACGAAGGTATTTGAAACTGCCTTTCCTGCAGTGTCTGAACTGCCAAAATGAAAGGGCAGGTGGGGTTAGGGTTACCGAGTGTTCCAGGCTTTGTTCTAAACCCGAGCTCTGGAGAAATCCTCATTCCCTCGGTTCTTGCCAATGCTCCCCAAATTGGTACTGGTCAAAAACATCAGGACATAAGGGCATCCAACAGGAATAGCCAGATTCCAAATAAGAGAGAGAGTTGTTGTATGGACAATTTAAAACAACAACAAAATCCCATGGGAGCCAGTCCATCTTTTCTTACCCCAAAATGACCCAACAGGCAGTGACCCCCTGGGTATGTCTGTGCATTGTCCTGTGCTTTCCCCCACCCTACCCCCAGGTAAAACCCCAGCACACACCTGGCAGGTGCAACTTTGTCTGAAAATTCTCTCTATTTGGTATAAAAGAAAAGATGCACTGGGCTGCCTGAAGCAAGCACGAGTTGATCTTGAGATTGTCTTTAATGCCCAACATTCTGATGGGTTTCTTTTCTTTTTAAACAACCTCTTCTCCATAAAAACAATATATAAACTAGAGCATGCTTTATGAATATTTCTGAGACTGTTATCTACCTGCAAAAGCAATTATACCGAGTGCTAGGGTGCAAATAATTATGCCCACAGAGTACAGGATTTGTTCCTTGATTTTTAAGGTAAAGTGTGGAAGCAAGAAGAGCCCAAAATGTGACACCCTTTTATCAGCACATGGGAGTTTGCACAACCCAGAGCTAATGATCTCTTTTAAAGGCAAAGGTACCAAAGTCCTATGACACAGCACTTCTGAGAGAGGCACCTTTAAGTCTTAAAAAGAGGGAAATTCCTTATAATGAGGAACAACCGAATATTCTGCCGTGAGAAACTGCACTGGTGGGTTTTTTACTCATCTGTATGTGCCTCTGTGTGTCTTTTGACTGTTTCTGAAGTCACTAAAACCAAAACTCAGGGGAAAAAGAACACAGAAATACTGTCTGGTTTCTACACAAAACCATAAATTGCTCCCAGCTTCCCCGAAACCCAGCTCCAGGTCTGGGCAGAACACAAGTTTCCAAATCTCAACAACCTCAGTCCAAGCCTCAATTACAATAATGACATCTGAAGACCCCAGAATTTGCTTCTAGTGTGAGAGGTGTGGGACACTGCAGAGAGAACACCAGCTCTTGCCTAGGACTGCTCTAGTTTCTGCCATGGGTGACACGAGGGGGGGTCTCACCTCCCATTATACAGCAGCCCAAGGCTACAAAATGGGGATCAAACCCTGCAGGAGTGCAGGATTCCCACAGAAACCATGGAAAGTGTTCACAGGACAGGTCAGTGCCCGTGGCTGGGTGGAGCTGCTCTGTGTTAATGAGAGTAGAGATTCAGCTTTGGAAATCATCCGAGCACACAGCTGAGAAGTGATAGATTTCAAAAGTGACATCTCTCCAGGGGACGGAGGCCAGAGGATTAATCCGAGGGTGGATAATTTCTTCTTGGTTTGTTTTGGTTCCTCTGCATCCCCATCAGAACATGCAGTGCCTCACCACTGCACAGGATGCTACAAGAACTCCCTAGAGCCAAGATCTTGAGAGACATCTCCTGTACCTGGCAGATGGAGAGCAAGGTGGTAAAACCCATTCACTGCCATTACCAGGAAAGTTGCAGGTGCTGTTATCTGGTGCCAGGGGTTGCTACTGAAACACCTGAAACAGACCCACAGAAACACAACCTCCCTGGGAGGACAGAGAGGGGCAGCAGTGGGAAACTGTTCCTGAGAGGTGAGAACAGAGCGTGCTGAGGGTGACTTCAAAATCTAAGACAGGCAAAGGAGAGCTCCCATGAAACACACACTCCATGAGTCTCTGGTTCTGCCCATCACCCAGAGGCTGTGACAGAAATACAACCCAAGGCAGCTCTGTGATCCACCACGGGTGAGCCTGATGTGTTTCCCACACCACTGGACAGAGCAGCTGGGTTCAGCTCTCAGCTAAATGGGCTTCTGGGGCAGAACCCACCCCTGCCGACAGCCCGGCTCTCCTAGGGACACACAGCTTGTCAGCCTGACTCTGCGAGCCTGGGAAGACAAAAACCACCAGTTCAGTACTGGGGGGAGAGGGCTGAAATCTTGATTTCACCCTCGGAGCACACGAGGATCACATTTCTTCTCCACCCCATCCTCCCCTTACCACCCTCCCCCCCCTTCCTCCTTCTCCTTTTTTAATACTCTTCCAGGGCTGGCAGCCCCGGTGTTTTTTTCCCTCCATAGAAACCGCCATAACAGCGAGTCTGAGCCAGCCTCCAGCTCCACAAACACAGCCTGGCCCGGGGCAGGCTCAAGAGAAACACGGAGACATGGAAAGAAATGTCCAGGATACCCAGAGGCTGCCAAGCACATCTGATCCTGCAAGGTATTGTTCTGAACCTCTGGGGATAAAAGCAGCAGTCCCAGCTCTCTGGGGCTGTGAGGTCCACCCAGGAGAGTGACAGGGTGTTGTGTCCTCTCCACCACACCACAGACACCATTTCACAGCCACAACTGTTGCTCACTTCTTGCTTTTCATCTGCCTCCTGGTTTTTCACCAGCAGTGAGCAGAGCAGTGAACCCTTGCAAAGGAGAGGGAGCAGCAGGTACCCACATGTGGGCTGTACCAGGCTCAGGGGTCTTCTAGACAGGGCTTCTCCACACCAGCAGCTCCAGAGCTGTCTGTACAGTGGTGAGCCAGTGCAGTCTGGGATTTGTTCTTCTCTCTGATAGAGCAAAGCTGCCCACATGAGATGGCCTTGAGAAGCCCTGGAAGGTTCCCTAGAGCAGGCTGAGTGCCTCCACCACGTACAAACCTGGCTGTTCATCCCAGCAATGCTCTTCACATCTTGCTTTGTGTACCAACGAGCAATGGAGGAGCCCTGCTGCTGCCTGGCACTGCCCTTGCTCTGCAAGATGCTTACACAGCTCCCAAGGTTCTCTCTGGGCTCCAATCACACTGCGGGCAAACCCAAACACAGTAAATATTTATCACTTATAGTAAATATTATCTTTTCCTTTCTTACTTTCCCTGACTGTATGGAGATGAACTTAATGAGAGAGCACAAAGGTTGTGATGTGCATTGTACTCCACTGACACGAGCACAGTACCTGAATTGGGAACCTTTACTGCCCAAGTCATCTTAAGAACAATTTTGCCATTAAAAGAAAAAGTAAATAGCTTCATCACCTTTCACACAATCATACACTTCTGCTTTCTAGCTTCATCAGTCTCCATGTGCCAATAGAAACAACAGCTCACTCCACAATCAAGACAATATGGAAGAGTCACACAATGTCAGGGGTTGGAAGGGACCTCCAAAGATCATCCAGTCCAACCCCCCTGCCAGAGCAGAACGAAAACTCAAAACAAAGTAAAAGTCAGTCTTTTTGGCAACTTGCTGCTCCATTTTGGCTCCTCGGTGCTCCCTGGCCCACGGGGAACCTCCCAGAGTATCCCACCAGACACCAGCACCCCAGTGCCTCTGGAGCACCCCTGGCAGAGCCTGCCCAGCACGGCACGTGTGCCCCAGCCTTCCCAAAGCTCCTTAAGCCAAGTATCAAAAAGGACACTGCAAATCACCAACTGACCTTACATTGTTTTATTTGGGTCACATCCTTCTAATGCAGCTCAGAGTAAGTCAATGGTTGCAGCTCATAAATAGGAACAGAAGGGGGGGGACACAGACATTTTCACATCTTGGAAACTCAATTTTATGAGCAGGAACCAAGGATGCCCAGAAGGACACATGAAATGCTCCACTGTCTTCAGCCTAGCACACAATGCTGTGAGTCAGGACTCTGGGGTTATTTTTCCACCCTGCTGGATAAGGACAGATCCTTGAACCTATCCAGCATGTTCTCATGCATACAGAAGCAGAACAATATTATGAGACAGTACCTATCACAGATAATTAAGGGCAAATTCAAACGTGACAGAGAAAATGCTGTGCCCAGGATGGCACTAAGCAAGCAGCAGTCTGTCCTGGTGCTGTACAACATCACAGCACGGCATTCAGCCACAGCTCTGCAGACTCCAAAACCCATGCAAATACAGCAGAGATTTCTGACTGACTTCTGCAGTTGGAGGAACAGACAAAGAGGACACAGTGATTTGCTACCAAATGCCAGCACAGCTAAGAACAAAACTCAATTCTCCTGAATTCTGTTCTGCTCCCTGAGCTGCCATGAATCAAACCAGCTCAGGATGTGCCCAAAGTTTACCTAAGCACCAAGGGTTTCTGTCTGCAAGAGGAGACCCTTTCTGATGCTCAAATGAAGTTCTGAGTGGAGAGACTGTGAGAAATCACCCTGCTGGGTCCGGATCTGCCCCAGCACTGTGCAGCATTTCACTCAAACATCTTCCTACCCAGACTGAGGTGGGAGAGGAGAGCAATGAAGAAGTAATAAATGCAAGAAATTATTTCTCACAGTTTAGGGTTTATGTCATATTTTTTGCTTGCCTTCTCAAACCTTTGAAGAAAGACATTTCCAGAAGATCAGAGTGAGTGAACCCCCAGCCTCACAGTGTTACCATCATTCTCCTGCAATGTTAGGGAAGAAAACCAGCACAAATACAGAGGATGGGAATGCCAAGTGAAAACAACCCCTGCTATCAAAAGAGGCCGGCTCAAAGCTCGCTTGCTGCTCTTCCCCTCCAGTCTGCAGAAAACATTGGTCTTCCTTGCACACCCACTGCCCCCCCNNNCCCCCCCCGGGCACTCAGATTGCAGGAGGGGACACAGAATGTGCTACAGAAGGCTTGCAAGGAGGAAGCCAAAGGAATGCAGGTTTTTGGAGAGGAGAAGAAAAAGGGCAGAGGGTGCTGGAAGCCAAAGCCATTGCCCTGCAGGCTGTGAGAGCAGCTCGTGCCGGACAGGTTTGGTGACTCCTGCTTTTGGGGGGTCCCCCAGGGCAAATGGGGAACCAAGCCCGGGAAGGAGGAAGCTCCAACACCCCCTTCCCCTCTCCTCTCTTTAAGGAGAGGGAGACAGAAGGCTGTAGAGCACCACCAGAGAAGCTGGCATTGCACTAGACCCCATCTGCTCTCCCATGCTGTCAGAGAAAGAACATGATTATGTGGTGAAGGCAGCAACTCGCAGGTTTGGGGGGAAAAGCCCTGGGACAGACAGCTGGATCCTGGGGGGTGCTGCCCACCTCCCCTGCAGGGTGCACTCACTCCAGGGCAGGGGATTAAGACTGGGCTCTCTGTTCCCCACAGGCACTTGCTCAGGACGTTCTGCTACCTCCAGGCACCCCTTTTAACCTTAAAGGCGGCAGAGAAGCAGCATCACACGACTCGTGTGCCGTGGAGTCACGGTGGAGATTCCCATCAATGAGTGGCCATGTGACTTCCAGAAAGTCATCTTTGATTTACCCGAGCTCGAGAGAGATTGGGATCAATCCAGCTGAGCTGAACTCCAGCTCTCGGGCTGTAACCTCGCCAGGATATCATCTCAGCATCACAAGAGATCTCCTCCTGCACCCTCACCCTCCTGCTTCCATGCTTCCTTGTGCCTGCTGCAATCCCTCTGTGACCCTCACAGCTGGGCTCAGGCCAGAACACAACTGCACTACCAAGAAACAACTTTTCTCAGAATTTTATTCCCAACCCCCCCTTCCCCATCCTATGCATTTTTGTCTGAGGTTGTGGTTCAAAACACCCAGACAGAATTATTGCAACCCATCTTTTTTACACACTGTGCAGACTGGCTCCTCAGCATGATGCATTTTTAATAGGTTTTCTAAATGCAGACAACCAGGCTGCTAATAACAAGCTGCTTCCCCCCCTTTTCTTTCCTCCTCCTTTTAATTTTTTTTCACAAGGTAAAGCTGCTGCAGAGCTTTGCTGTCTCACTGCACCTTACCCGAAGGAACACAGTTCATATGGCAAACAACTGCAAAATACACAGGACTTGCACTCTTAACAGTGACACATTCTCCACTGGAAAGATTCTACTTCTTGCTTGCCACTTCTGTTAGGTCCAACCCAAGTTTCACTCTCACAAGCCACCAAAAGGATGCTGCTTGAACATGAATTGAACAAAGGATCTCAGGATGCTGGGCACTGAACCAAGGAGAGAGAGAAAAGCTCCAAATTTAGCATTGCACAGGCAGAGCCCATCCCCTCCTGCAACACCCGGACAGCTTGGGGAGAACTCCTTCTTCTTGTGGGACTGAGATAAGAAAAGAAATCATGCTATCTGGTTAGAACACCTTCCATCTCCTGGCCTATACACATCTTTCCTGTTTCTTTACTTTGCAACCAACCCCTCTGCTCCCCTGGCACCTCATAAATCGTATGGTGGTCCTTGTACTGCTCAGCCCAAGGGTACCTGCACCAGGGCTGATCCTGCACTGCAATGTGTGGCTTTAACGTGTGCCCCAGGTATGACAGGCAGGTTACTAAATCNGGTGGGTGGGTGGGTGGATAGATAAATAAAAGATGGATAGGGCAGGCAGACACTCCTTGCTATGAAAGAAAAAGGCATCACCCTTCTTAAGCCTTCCTAAACCCATTGCAGTTACAACCTTTGAAAGGAAAGCTACAATTTAGCCTCACTTTTGCTGAAAAAGAATGCTTATAAATAAAAACCAGGAGCACTGATGTCACTAACTTCTTTTCCCCCTGCTTTTCCAAAAACGGAACTTTAAAAATGGGCCAAAATTCAGGAGAAAAGGCTCTACTGTCTCCAGAGCTAAAATGTACCAGTTTGCCTTGGCAGCTGAACAACTTTCCACTGATTTGATGCTTTCCCCCTCCTCGAATTCTCCCATCCAAATGCAGCTGGAAATGTCGTTAGAGAAAAGAAGAGGCATTTCCTGTGCGGTTCCCCTTCCCCCACCACATTCTTGGCACAAAAGGCAAGGGAAAAGCTAGAGAGACAGAGTGTGCATGAGAGGGAGAGAAGAGAGGCAGTGTGCAGGGATTCCTGGCTGCTCACCAGGAAACGTACAACAGGAATTGCACGGCTCCAAAGGGACGATTTACCCCTTCTCCAGGGCTCTGAAACCAAGTGGATGCAGCACTTGGTTCAGTGTGGAACAACGGGCAGAGCCATGGGCATGGCACCGAGTCCTGGGAAGGATGCTCTCCACACACTGCAGAGGAGAGATCAAGGATACTTCCCATAGCCAGCCACACACAGCTTGGATATTGACACCTGAAATCCAGCTGTACTTCAGTCCTTCAGTGCTCCTCAGGATAACAGACAGAGTGGGGCAGGCAGGGAAAGGCTTGGTTTAGTGCCTTGGTCTTTGACCACATTTTATCAACTTGTTTAATATCATTGGCTTGACATTCTAAAATCTGACCAAAGAGCACACGTTTTGAGAAAGGCAACAACCAAGGCTTTGCAAACTGTGAGCTTCCAGTGTCTGGTTTTTCAGAACATGTGTGTTCAGCACCCTGAAAACTGAATCCACCCGAGGTATCCAGACCCTGGCACTCCAAGGGTGGCACTTCTGAGAACAGTCTGAAGAAACCCAAGCACTCTGTGACACTGCCTGCTGCCCAGTCCCTCTGCCACTGTCCTAGGTCCAGAATTCATGGTGCCACTCCCAAAATGGTTGTGACATTCAGTGCTCTTCGTGCAAGTGGTCCTGCAGCACAAGCCTTGAGCTGGGCTATCACAAGCTGACTTCCCCTGGTTTCACTTAGTCACTCTTCTCCAGAATGGATCAAAGCCTCCACAAAGGTTGAGTCAATTTAAACATTCAGTTTGCTTCTTGAGCTGTGAATTAAATGCATTCTTTGGTGGCTGGGTAGGGATGGGTGACTCAGTCTGTATAAACATTAACTGACTCTAAAGCTAATGGAAAAAAGAAATATGGAGAGGAGAAAAACAGAATCATACGTAACTTCTTGTTTCAGCTGGCAGCAGAACCAGAGGAGGATGGTGCACAACAGCTTGCATGGACTCTCTACCATTTGGGCTGGTTTTTTCGAGGTAACAAGTCCACCCCTACCTTGAAGATTCTTCCAGTCTCAGTCCAAAATTCACATCCGTGCAGGGGAAGGGAACATATACAGGGTGTGGCCTAATTACTTCCTTCTTTGTTCTGCAATCAAATAACAGTACTGAGCTATCTATACCCCTGCTTCCTCCTTGGCAGAGGGGGAGAATTCTCAGCTCACTGACAAGGCCTTGCTCTAAAAAACTTTCAGCTGATCCCATCCTTACAGCACATTGCAAATGTTTTATGTATCTCAGACAAGAGCACCGTGCTACAAATGTGCATCTACCAGCAATTTGCATCCCAAAAAGAGTTTACAACCCAAAGAAGAGGAAAAGAAAGGCCCCTTTTTACAGATCTGGATTAACACAATTTGGATCATGCTTAGAGAGGATTTATGTGGCAAAGGAATTGAGTTTGCATATCCTTAGCCCCAGCTTCCACTGGAGTAAGACTTCACTATAACATCACATGCACCAGACTGAAAATTGTGTCCAGATGCCAGCAAGGGACACGGGGCACAAGGCCTGGGTAGAGGCCACCTACAGCACTGCAGACACACTGCCTGGCTGCCTGCCTCTGTTCAGAGAGAGAGATGTTCTACCTGGAGCCGGACTGTGCCTCGAGTATGAAAAAAGGCCAAGGAACAGATCCTGTATTGACTTCCTGAATTGGTACTGACACCTCTGCAAACACCGTGCCACCCCCCACGGGCACTGACCTTCCCTTCTCTGCCAGTGGCTGCACTGCTCAGTCCGGGATCCCACGCGCTTGGCAGGCGGCACCGGCAGCTCTTTAATGCTGACTTCAAGATGATTTAGAGGGTCAGCTCCTGCCGTTCTGTTCTGCTACTGCATTTCACTATCATCTCTGTGTTCCATTAGCCAGGGAGAGGGGGTCCTCAGGAAATCAGCTCTGCTGGAAACCAGCTGGTAATGCTCCCATTTGTGTGCTGGGAGGCTGGTGACTGCCTGTGCCGTGTGTTCTAAATTGCATTAAAACCTCTTTACAGCAGCATAAAGGAGCCTCAAAGTAAACAAAAAGGCCCTGCAAGAATAGATTTTATACAAATGGTTTCTGTAATGGTGCAAGTTCTGTTCCAGCCCAGCCACAGGTGTAGCAATATTTGTGTTTGCACACTTCAAGGATGTGTCTGTACCCAGAAACAATAAGAGAGCAGCCCTGAGGCTGCTCTAATGTTCTCATTGACCAGGAAAGGGAGCTTGCCTTGGCACGACTACCAAGGGTGCTGCTTGTGGATGTGCACTGCTCCACACATGCAGACAGCTGAGCCCCCATATCCATCCCCTTCGGAATACTTACAACATTTAAACAAAAATTCAGAACTGAGAGGCGAGAGGCAAATGCTACAAACCAGATCACCAAGGGAGAGCTGAACCAGGGTCATCCTGGGCTCCTTCCTCCACTAAACCCAGCAGCACCCCAAACACTGGCAGCTGGGCTCTGTACCTGGACAACAATGCATGTATTCCTTTATAGAAGTAGTACAAGCTATAGGGAAGCTCAGTAGAGCCTGAGCTTGGAGCATTGGAGGCCTGAGCCTCCAAAACACTTCCTGCATTTCTCTGACATCTCCTGTAGGCATGCACTAAGGAACATTCAAAGCCTCCCACAGTACGAGGCAAAAGACAATTTCATATATTGCTCATTAGAGCCTTATGCATAGGAAAGGAATGCTCTGGAACCAAAGCAAAAGCAATTCATTCTCATTAAAGTGAGGAGGTTTTCTTATCTCCCCCTTCCACAGATTCCCCCCACTGCTGCAGCTCAGCTCTGTCCCTACAGGTGTGTGTGCATGTGGGGCATCCAGGCAACAAGAACAGCATTCATCTACAGTTTGATGCTTTTCTACAAAAGGAAGTAAAAATGCAGTAACACAGGAAGAAGCTTAAGTTAATGCTGCAAACCAGCAAGAGCTCCACCACACTGTCTGGGCGTCTCTCGTGGCCCCAGCACGCAGTATTAGCAAGCAAACTCTTTGCAGACAGCCTCAGTCATGCCAGGACCACGTAAACAACCTTTATCATCTCTGGATGTCCTTCTCCTCCCTTTCCCTGCTTGGAGAGGGGGAGAAGGTGTCCATTCACAAACCACCAGCCAGCTGCTGAAGTGAAACCCTCCTTTTCACTGGCAAATCTCCGTGGTGATAACCAGATGTGTTGGAATTTACCAAGCAGTGACATCCACATGCAAATAAACACTTGGGTTTTGTCAGGATGTTTATCCCTGGTGTGTGGATGCTACTGCCAACTCCACTTGGATGCTCCCAGCTGTTACCACCATTATTTTGTGCTACAAAACCAGGATGGAAACTTCCGAACAGCTAGCCCAGTATCAAATGGCAACGGATCTTCCTCCCAGTGTGAACTGCCACGCATTTTACACCCAGTTACTGGGATTACTGGGCCCAGGTGGACAAGAAGCTGGCCTGTGTCTTCCCATGAAGTGACAGGCTGCAGTACTTGGGCCAGTCACCGCCCTTGATGACTGAGGAGTCTGACATGAACCAGCCTGGCTCCTCTCCGAGCTGCTCTTTCGAAGTCCCTTTTGTTTCCCCACAACACTTTGCATACTCACTGTCTGTCTCTGCTTCCTCCTGCTTCCCCTGCGGTTGGTGTGGGGAGCCAAGGGACCAGGGCCAATTAAATGTGGGAGCAGGTGGCAGCCAGGTGGAATTATGGGAAGGAGATGTGAAATTTCCTCTATTCTCGAGGATCTGCTCTCTCTGCACTGAGATCATACTTACAAAACAGGTGCTGCTGCACCATATGTCTCGGGGAAAGACACGCTAAGCAAATCCTACTGGCAGCAGAAGATTCCCTTCTCCTTTATCCTTGATCCCTCAGGTATCAAAACCCTTTGAAGAGACTCGGGGTTGCTCATGTAAAAGGTGCCAAGAGCACAATATGTACTGGTGACTCTCCCAGTTGAATTTGTGGGTAATGACATTCAGCCCATTACTCTGGATAAAAGATAAAGAGAGCTTGGACCCTGTTGTAGCATCCTATCAACACAGCAAGAGACACACAGAGGGCTCCTGATTCCCACTGCTGCTTCTCCATACCCTTTAGTGAACGAGTAGAGAAGTGGTCCGAAAAACCTCTCAGCCATAACGAAGTTACACGTTGTTAGGAAGCCATTAAACAATTATTGGGGTTGTCAGAAAGGCCTAACTTCAGTCCTCTGCCTGCTGTCCTCTCTCTCACCCCTGTGCTTGGGCCTTCCTCTGGAGATGAGTTATCTTGCACAAACAAAATTACCTTTGATTGCAACAGCCCAACTTTTCTGAGAGCAGTAAAAAGAAGTTTGCTGCCTACAGGGAGTGGGCTGCCCCAGACAAACACAGGAGAAAAACAAGATTTCATTAAAGCCACTTCTAGATAATCAATTTTCACTTTTGCATCATCAAGTTGTGCCATGTATTTGGAGAGTGTGATAGAGCCAACATGAGAGATGAGCTGGTTCTGTGACTGAGAGCAAGGTGGCAACGTGTGAAAAGCATGATCCTGCAAAGTGCTGGACACCTTCAAATCCCAGAGACTGCACCATGCAGCTACGGCAAGAACCTCTCCTACAACACCAAAAGGTGGAGCAGTGAGAACATCTTCCTGTTCCTTTCAAAGCTCTGGGTGAAAATGCAGGAGGGGCAACAGTGCTGCAGCAGCACTTGCAGAGGCCCCAGCAAGGGTTCAGGGGATGCCTATGCCGACATCAGTCACACTTATCCCTCCCAGAAAAGCTCATCATTTGACCTAATACTGCTGAAAGAAGGTGGAGGAGCTAAGGCAGCTTGCTCCATGTCATGCAGCTGGTCAGAGAAGAATTACACATGGCTCCTGTGTCCCCAGCCCAGTGATTTCCGTAGCCTACACCACCCTGTCCCAGAAGAACCAGTAATCCTCAAACAGAATTGAACAGCCCAACATTTTACATCAAATGTTCTAAGCTTAATTGATGTAATCTGAGAGAAGAATTTGGGGTTATTTTTAGCCAGTGGCTGCTACTGCTTTTCATGTATATGTACTAAGTAGACAGCCATCACCAGTACCACTCTGCATTATGCTCGTGCAGAGCTGGATGCAGGAACATTTTTATACATTCCTACAGGCACACACACACTCGCTCTCCCTGCAGTTTATGTACATATTTTTTACATATATGCCAAAAAATAATTATATGTGCTTAAAGTGTATCACCCTGCCACTGTGCTCAACAGCTTATCTGAACGAATCACTTCCATCGATCTCCAAAGACTTCAAATCTGTCACAGCACCAGGAGAGAGAAATTAATCCACAGCACTGCAAAAAAGAGCAAGCACAACGGAGGGAATCTGCAATTCATGGGCTGGGTGGTTCTCGTGTGGGGGGTAAGGGACTGGGGAAGCTGAAGTGATTTGGTTTTTAAACCCCAGGGCCCAGCATTGCCCCTTCCCAGCTCCCCACTGACCCCCCCCCAGCCCTTTTTCCAAGTGCACAGCGCCTGTAAAAATTCCTGCGCGCTATTTGCAGGCAAGGTCACTGCGAAAGGGCATGGCTGGGAGCCAGGGTGTTTTTCAGCAGAGCTGCAGGGAGGGGAGGGGAGGCTCAGGAACTCAATTATAAGTTTCTCCAGTCTAGCCAGGAGGCTGGGAGCCCAGACTGCGGCTGTTCCGGCCTGCGCTCGCACGCCCTGTCTGCCCGGCTCGCCGCCGCCGCGCCAGCACTGACGCATTTCGCAGGCATCCGCGGAGCCGCAGCAGGGAGGCCCAGGGAGCAGAGGCTGTTTTCCCTCAGCACACTGCTAAATCCATCTGTGGTTTTCCAGTGTGACACACGGGCATGCGAGCTGCGTGTCCCATGGCCTTTCATAGGCATCTGTGCTACGCGCGGGGCCACGGCCGCTGCTCCGCGTACCTGGAGACTCCGCTCAGGAATCTGCAGCCCTGCCCGTGCCTCTGCCAGCAGAGTCCTGTGCTGACAGCGCTCCCTCACCCTGTCTGCAGGCACAAGCCACTCCTTTGTCATTTAGAGACAAGCAGGGTCATCCCCAGCCAACAGATCGACGATTCTCTGCAGCCTTGTTTGTCTGGAGGCAGAGGAGCAGCACACACAGGCTCAGTGACACACACAGTGCATCTGAAACACTGGCCAATGTCACCCAAGGGGAACCTTTGCCCTAAAATTGTCACACAATTTCCCTGGCTGGGACTATGTCCAAGGCAAATCCATTCACCAGCACCGCATGACTTCCTCTTGTGCCTCCAGGACAGGCAACCCCCTACCAGTGCTTTAAAGGAGCATCCGCAGGGAAGGAGCTCGCTGCTCGCTGTGTTTCTGTGTGTGCCAGTGCTCGTGGCCACGTGCTCCACCCTGAACAGCACCTTCAGCTGCTTTCAGGTCTCTGACCTGCATCCTCAGCATCCAAGCTAGCAGCAAAGGCTGTTAGCTGGACAGCAAGGCTCTAAAAACTGCCACCACAGAGCCTGAGAACAGTGTTTGTTCCCATAAACACAGTGCCTGCCACTTTTGCAGACACCATGGGCACACACTTCCCATGGAAAGGTTACTCACACCCAATATACCATAAATCCCCCTTCCCCTGCCCTGCTTTTCTAGTTACAGGTTGCAAATTGGACCAATTTAGCACATCACCTGGGAAATGAAATGGCACCTTTAGTCACCCACGGAGTATTTCAGGTGTAGACCTTTTGAATCTGTACCCATATACACACACCTGTGTTCTCCTAAGTGCTCACTCTGCTTGCTGAAATATGGGGAGCTTAAAGCTTCAAAACAAGAGTGTTAATGGACCAGCAGGACTTTTGCTCTTGCCTGAACACTGGGCAGCAATTCCATATTGCACAACAAACCCTCTGCTAACAGACACACACGACAGTCCAGAAAATCCAGAAGCCTGAATTTGCTTTACAATGCAAAGGGCTTTTTCTGTGGAGAGATTGGGATCTCAGCGAGGCTCGGATTGCTCCCCTGAAGCCAATGCATACCAGTGTATCTGAAATTAGAATCCATTTTCTGACGTTTTTAAGGTCATGTCACCTTAGATTTTTTGATAAAGGCTGAGCAGTGCTTGCCTGAGAATGAATCCAGCCAGTCCTCAGAGGCGTTGTTGCATGCCAACTGGAGGAAGTGATTAAAAATTAATGCAAGCTAAGAGATAGAGAAACCTGAAAGGGTGTGCCCATAAAATACACTTTCAATCTGTCTCGTCAGCAAAAGAGAAAAGAAATCAGATTCTTATAATACCAGACTCTTGGGAAGTGGTTGGGGCATGAACTCAGTGTTGTTTTACAGATTCACCTCCAACAGTTAAGAACAAGAAACTCCACATTACCACAGAGAGGTTTTTTTCATACTTTCCGGGTGGGGATGCTGGAAGGAGGGGGAAGGAAGCGTGGGGGTGTGGAGGTGCAGCTGTGGGTGGCAATTACACTGCTCAGCTGTGTAATCCCACTAATTCTATACCATATGGGAGTGAGCTGTCCTTGTACTGTTCACTTCTGGCTGTTTTTTTTTTAATTATTATTATTGTTGTTGTTGAAGACACATCATTAAACAACCTTGAAATAACACAGAATGTGTCTCTCAAGGCTTCTCTCCGTTTGAGCTGCTAGGGCACAGAGAGCAGAATCCGTGCAGAGCAGGAAAAGGAAAGACAAACTTAACAGCTTTTCAGGAAACTGAAGTCGGGGGTAATTTCGTTGTTTTACACCACCTTCATGCACAAACCTGTGTTCAAGAGACTTAGTTTGGCTGGTAATGAAGATCTGATGCCCAAAAGAGCAGAACCTTTGTCTGTACCTAACAGGAGTGCTTGTCCTCAAAATGGAAAGGCACTGATTTTTCCCAGAGTAAGCAATCCTGTTTGGAAGTCTCATGGCTACCTGGATTTTAGTAATTCAATTGGCAGATATGGTTTCTTCTTTGGTGCCCAGAAAACCAGAGGATTCAATCTTATTCTCCTAAACAGACTGAATGGTTTTTCTGCAAAAAAGTTAATTTCTGGTTTGGAAGAACAAATGAGTTAGGAGAAGGGATCCAGTTCATTGGATTAGCAGCAATGTTCACACTGAAGCTTCAGGAGACTTCCCAGAACGCTTGGGCTGCTATTCTTTCCCATTCTCCTCCCTTTCTCTACCCAACATCAAAAATCCCAGTCATTTCATTAGCAAGTTCAGGCTGCTTCTGTGTGTCCCAGTAAAGCATCTTAACCTGTGACCTTTGCCATTTTCAAGCTCTCTTGACTCCTCCATGCACCATCATCCACCCCTGGGACTTCCATTTTCCACTGGTGCCTCTGCATTACTGGCAGTGTAATGAGAGATGGAAATGAAGCACAGAAAGGGATGGGATTAAATGTATGGCCTTTATATGACAACAGAGCTTCTACGCTGTGTCAGGAACACCTTGCTGTTGATACTGGAAGTGTTCACTGGAAGGCCTTGGCAGGAGGTGAGCATTGGGCCCTGGGTCAGGACCTTATTATCGAGCAGAGCTCCATCACAGCACTGCAGTTATTGAAATAAATAAACACACAGATCCAGCAGTGGCACCAGCAGGCCACCTCCTCAGAGCACTCAGGGACAAAGTGTTATGGGCTCTAACAAACCTGCCACTGACCACTGGGAGAGTATAACTGGCACAAAAACACCCCAACAGCCCAAACAGCAGCAAGTGTCACTTGGAGATGGAAAAAAACCAACTAAAATCAACAAAGAAATGGTCCCCCCCATCATTTGTTCTCCTGAGCATCGAGCACACTCTACTTTTCTTAATTATTCCTGATGTTCATTGTAGGTTGCATCATTTTGGAACACTGACGGTATCATTTTTAAAACTCTGGTTGCCATGGCAGCACAGAATGTGGCTCTTAAATGTACTCTGCTTGCACATTCCTCTGACGAGAGGCTGCTTTTCTTTTTCTTTTTCTTTTTTTTAGGGGAAAAAAAAGCATCTCCACTGAGAAACATGATATAATGACAAAAAAAACCCTAGAGAACCAGCATAGGAAGAAAATGGTGGCTTAAAAAAAAATATAAGGGGGGGAAGGGGCAGAAACCAGGCTGAAAAATATAGCCAAGAGGACACTTTTCTTTTAAAGGCAGAATCTAAGCTGTGCATTTTGGATTGTCTCAGGAAGGCTGTAAATTCAGACAACCCAAGCCACTTCCTTAGTGACAGCATTTACAGCACTGTATTCAGCCATTGTTTCCCTTTGTGAGGTCTTACTGGACTGATTACTCAAACCCAGAACTTTAAACCTTGAGCAACCTCTCAAAGAAGTGGTGGCAGGTGATAAGGGACAGGTTTCTACGCAACCAAGCAGACACTCCCTTACCTCAACTGCTGCCCCTTCCTAACCCTCAACTGTCTGCAAGAGCTCCAAGGGCTAAGCAGGAAGTGGGGAGGGCAAATAGCCACTGGGGCAACAGAGCCACAGGCAAAGCAAACCTCATTCCCAGCTCCAGAACACTGCAGCTATGAACGTCGATTCCAGGGGGACACAGGAGCCTTCATGGAAAGAGGTCATTTGTAGAGATCAGGAACAGGGAACACTTGACATCACCACCAAGTCTGGCACTAAAAAGCAGCTGGTACTAATAATAATGATCTCTTAACAAGAAATTTTCCATCTGACTACAGAAAGTTTTGCCATCCCTGCCCTGTGCACTTTGAATGCACTGTATAGTTTAGAGTCCTAAGAGTGTTTTTTCTGGTCTTGTCTCCACTTGGAAGCCTGATCGCTTCATTAGGAACCTGCTAAGCAAGAGCCTTAACCCACATTAGCAGGGTGCTGAGCAGTCCCTGCTAGACAAGGACTGGAGGAACAGAGCATCTTTGGCACCTCATAGGGCTGTGCCTGTGACATTTGTAGCAGGGTTTGAAACTTGGTTTAAATTAGAATGCAATCTTGCCAGTGATCCTCCAACCTTATTCATTAAAAACATGGGTTGCACCTTTTTTTATGGGAACTGCTGCACTCCCTGCTTTCCATGAGCCCTAAAAGCAAAAAAAAAAAAAGCTAGTGAGACTTGCTTTTTGAAGTACTTCTTCCCTTCTGGCTTTCACTAGCAGCAAGAGTGAAAATTTACATTAAAATCAATTTCTCCAAATGTTCCGTGCAGCCTAGTTTTGGCACAAGCACTCAAGCCATTTTATCCTTCCCTAACAAGCAGCCTATCAAAAAAGATAACCCTCTAAGTGCTTCATGTAAGTCTGTAAGCAGCATTATCTCAGCTTTTGCAGATAGGTTAACACAGGCAAGGATTTTGAGTCCATCACTCAGCGACAGACAGAAATAGAACCCAATTATTGTGACCTTCACGCCCATGTCCAGTTCTTGAGATCACAAATACATCATGTCCTAGGTCAGCAAATCAGCTGGAATGATGTGAAAAGGCAAGATATTGAGTAAATGTGAACTGGAATGACATAAGAACCTCCCGGTTTTAACGAAGCCATGAGGTGTTGCTCCAGGTTACACTGACCAGGTCACAGTTTGTTCCACCTGGGGCACTGGCTTAAAATTTGAAGAACAAATGATGATTTCACACGCCCTCACTTCTGGGGGCAAGAGTGAAGTTCAGCTAAGATCAGCTCCTAAAATCGAGATAAAGAAATCTAATTTCCAATAGCTGCCCTGTCATTACTGTCTTAAAAATCCAGGCTCACAGGCTGTCTCAGGTCATCCACTCAATTTCACAAGGAACTTTTGGAAAAGAATGGAAATTCCTGGATTCAAAGTTTATGTGATTTTTTTCTTGCAGATTTTCACACTGCTAGTGCTGCCACATTTCAAATACCCCCCTGCTCACCCTGTGACCATTCTAACCAAGATGTAACCATGACACAAGAATAAGTCTCATCTGACTTCTGTGCTACAATCAATTTTTCTGTGTTCTAGAATCTTCTCAAAGAGGTTTTCCTCGCACAAAATACTCAAGGACCAGCAACCAGCCTTGTTCATATGCTTAAAGAATCAAAGTTTTGTGTCTGAGAGGGGAAGACTCACACAGACCTACCCAGCCCCATGGTTTTCTACATGGCCAACTTCTTCAGAACTTCACCAGTGGGGGAAATGAGGAGGAGCTGGGAGTCATGGCCGAGGCAGATTTTAGCATTTTGGAACTGAAGGATTTCTGAATGAAAGCACCTGATGTCTCTCATCCCCCCTTTTCCTTGCCTGCACAGAAGCTGCACACCACAGGGACAGAGCTCCCAACACCATCAGCAGAGCTTCTGTGGACACCTTCCATTCATGGCCTATTTCACAGGTCTGTTTTCCTGCTTTTGACAAACTGGTGCTGGCCAGAGTAAAATGCATCCCCCAGTCACATTAAGCACAAACATTAAGGTGGCTTTATTTTTTAAAAAATAAAAGGTACCTGGTTCTCTTCCTGCGATTTTTAACCCAACTGTTTGTCCACCTGCAACACTGCAAATGCTGAGATGCACACGAGCACAAGTGGGCAAGGGGCAGTGGTGGTGGTGTCAGAGCAATGGGCTAACAAACCAACCCACCCAACCCCAGCTGCCCTGCCAGAGGGCTGAGTTCCACCACACTGAATGGACTCTGACACGTCACAAGAACACTTCCTCTGGTTGGTTTTTTTTTACACTACTTCTTGAGCCTTGGAGCACGTAAAGAAGAACACAATACCACTTCTTTGCCCTCTTGCCAGGTGTAACAGCCTGCTTGCTTTCTTTGAACAGCTCCAACGGGAGGAGTGGTGTCCTGACTCAGACAGCTGATGCTGCTTTTATTGGTGGAGATTAACTTATAAACTGGATTGTGCCCCGAGTTCAGAGTTCAGCCTTATCTACAGAATCCTTCCCCTCTTTACACATTCCAAGGGTTCTTACAACTTCAAGTCACTCAAGCCTGTAATATTAACCCCTAAACAAGCTGTTTGAAGGAAGAACAGGTTTGGGAATTTTTGGATGATGTATTTTTAAATGCACCAGTTTGCAGAAACGAAACAATTGTCACTTCCTTCAGAACAATCCATATGTCAGCTCTGTGTCCATGCTATCCAACACAAACCATTCTGCTCTCAACTTGTACAAATACAGACCAGGCAGTTGTCACTGCATACACCAAAAGAGCAAATCATCTTGTACCTGGTTCTACAGCCCACACCACCTCTCTGTGACCCCTCCTTTCCCAGATTTCCTCTGGAAGTGCAGCTGGGAATCGGAGGCATTCCTCCTTCCAGCAGCAGAGACAGATCTGATGTGATCTGGATGTTGCAGTGCATTATCCCTGGGACACAATGCCGTGTGCTCACAATGGCCTTTCTGCTTTCTGCAGTTCAGAAATTGCTCTGGCCTGATAACTGAGCAAATGGAAACTGGAAAGTGGGTTTGGTTGGGTTTATGACACATATTCCACTGCATACTGGGGAGTTTTCTTCCCCCACCTATCTACTGCATCCAATTAGCTTTCTTTGGGCTTACATACTGAGCTTCTCAGGAGTGGGAACACCCATTCTGTCCTTAGCACCTCCAATTTCTACCATAACACAATTAAACCAGGACTGAAAATACATGCAATGAGTGAATAATGTTTTGTGGAACACCATGACACAGCTACAAACCTACAGAGTGCTGTCTGCTTCCCAGAAACCAAACCCTTCTGAGGTGCTTTTGGTTTGGACAACCAAAAACAAATACTGACTTCCTCACTTCCAGTGCTTTGTGACAAAAGGGGGAAAGTTCAACAGCAGCCAAGATGCTGAACTTTGATTGGGAATTGCCAAGCAGAGACAGCCACTCATTCCTCTCAAACACTGCAAGCAGCAGCTCGGCGGTTCTGGGACAGCCCTAGCTCAGCTCCGGGCCCACAGGCTGTCAGCCTACAAATGAAAGGAAGAATTGAGGAGGAAAGTTGAGCTCTGACAGATTTTGAGTTTGCCTTATTTTCATTGGGGGGGAGAGCTCATCCGAAATACTTCTGAGCTGCTATCTTTGAAAATATGAAACTCAAGCATGTAGAACACAAAGCTTCATCTGGTAGTGGTAAACCCCAGGAAAGCCCATATTACAAACCTGTGGCCTGAAGTCAACCAACTCGAAGTCATGTTCCACAAGAAAATGGGTTACAATGAAAACCCAAGATACCACAAGGCTGCTGCTGTATGGACTAGCACAGCCTGTGCCTCTCCTCTCTCGGATGCTGCTTTTCAAACAGCAGCTCAGCCAAACCTTTGATTTCAGTGCCATTTGCAAAGCACACCTTCACTGAAAGAGAAAGCCAACATTTCTGAGCAAGACAACTGAGGCTTCCCTAGAAGTATGAGAAGAAAAAGCAGAAAACTGAAAACTGAAGCTGCAGTATAATCCCTCTGCTTTTCCTATGGAGATCCTTCTCTTAATTAAACACAGCTTCATTTTTCTGCCTATTCATGGCCTTTATTTCTTCACAACTCGATGAGCAAGTGTTTCTTTTTGGGCCTTGTATGTTTTAATTTTTAAGGAAAAAAACACTATTCCAAAACATTAGCCTGTTTTTAAGGCAGCATATGAAATTTAAAGACCTATTTCAATATTTAGGCTGTTGTCCATTACATATTTAGTTAGGCCATCTCAGTGAAAGCCCAGGTCTCCTTCCACTAACTATTGAGGGGTTTCCCTAGAAGGAGACTGTACCAGTGAATTATGAGAGCAATGTGCAATTGGGGAACATGCACTTCTCAAAGAGTCCACCTGGGTAAAGTAATCAGTGCTCCTCCATATTCCTCTAAAGATACATACAGATCCTGGAAGGGAGAAGAGCAGCTTTGCTCTATTTTGCAGAAACCCCCTGCCTTTTCCCAGCAAAGCCCTCATGGAAGCCATTGGGAAAATATTTTCCTATATTGTGTACAAAGAACTTAAAATGTAATTTGATTACAATGCATAGGAATGGTAAGACAGATGTCTTCTAACAAGAAGGGGTAATGCACAGCTCTGGTGTTCAAGTGCTTTAATGATCATTTGTTTACATTCTGTTTGTTTGTTTTAAATCAATCGCTAGAACCAAACTACTTCTATTACAACATAAAAGTCCCCAAACCAGGAGGAATTCCCTGGGAAAGAACAGCAGATATGCTCCACCTTTCGAAGGTCACGGTGAGGACAAAACACGTCTTCCAGCCAGAAAGCAAGACAATTATCTGAGAAGAATCTCCCAAAGCCAACATCACAATTTAAATCCGAGGCACAGATTGTGCATGATTTACTTATTCCACCACCCAGCACAGAGAGCAACAAAAGGATGGGAGGGGTGGGGGTGATTCTGGCTCCTTCTCTCCAAGCTTGTTCATGGCTCATCACAATTTAGGTGTATTTCCTTTGTGTCACAGCAAGTCACGTTTCTCAGAATTAAGTTTCACATTTTCAAGGGGAAAAAAAATCCTAAGGGCCCTCAAAATGGTTTATGAATGTACTGGGCACCAGTAAGCAGCAGTGTACAAGTCCTTCACTGGGTACAGAAGGATTCCTGTTGTTAGAAGAGAGGCAAAACCGGTGCCTAGCTGGTTCTCCCCTGCTTTCAGCCCCACTATCTCTCCTACACTCAGGCTGTTGCTGTAGGCAGCCATGAAGTCTCACAATTGCTTTGGGTTTTGAAGTTTTTGTCCTAAAATTAAGCTAAACACTCAGCTTCTCCTAAAGAATAAAACTGTTTTAAACGTTGATAGTCAATGTTATTTCTAGAACTTTCAAAGGAGCTTGTAAGAAACACAAAGAATGACTGCTTCTGCTAGAAAAAACATCCAAGAGCCATAAAGGGAGAGATAACAGCCCTGACCTGCCTGGTGCCCTGGCCAGGACTGATGATGGTCATGAAATGGGACTCCCGAGAACTAAACGGAAGGTAATAAACAGCACACACACACAAAGGAGCTCTGACCTTTTGAGCTTTGCATCTACACAAAGGTACTAGACACAACAGTTCCACAGGGGAAGGATGCTGGGGAGTTGCAGTGGCTACAGCTCCTCAGTCCTTCCAAGAGATCCTTGGGTTTGAGCCCATGGGAGAGGTGGGCAGAAAAACAATAGCCCTGGCCAAGGAGGCTACAAACTAACATCATCTTAATAAATTCTATGGGATTTAAATGCCAGGTGGGATGCCAGGACAATCACAGAGGCAGGCATGCACTGAAGTGAACAGCCTGCACACAACTGCATTAACCAGAGGGGAGAATTCAGGCTCCAGCCCATCATCCCTGAATTACCCAGACAGGATGCTAGTGGATTAGTTTAGCTGTGTTATGTGCAGTATCACCTGCATCCCTCTGCTGCCCTGTACTAGCATCCTATCAGTGACAACCATGCCAGCAGAGTTTGTAAGCAAGCAGATGGTCCCTGATGGTCCCTCCAGCAATCACGGAGGAACCGTTTCTTCCTGACCACTTTCACACTCACTCCCAAGTGACAGGCACTGAATGCTGACACAAATCACTCACGCCTGCTTCCTCTGCCCACCTGCATGGCAGCTCCTAACTGCAAAATGGAGATGTGTCAGCCTGTTTCCTACAGAACCACCCCTCTAGCCTTCTATTTTACAAGAAATGATGTGTCCTGTGCTTTTTACCATGCTTCAATAAACATTCAGACCAGCCTTTCATGCTCAGCAGTTGATTGATAGCAATTAGTTGGCACTGACAAGGATATTGCTTGATGTGACAGACCAACAAAACACACCAATTTGTGCCAAGAAAATGTGTTCAAAAAAGGTGGCACATCTAGAGCTCCAACAGGGCTCCTGCAGTAACAAAAAAAATTATTTAAATATAATAAGTTCAGTATAAATGAAGAGAAAGTGGAACCTCACTGCATGGGTGTATATGGATTTAATAAGCTGTACAAACTCGTGTTACAGGACAGAGGTAATTAAGGTTTATTTTAAATCATCACTATAATAAGAGTATCAGGGCAGAATTCAGTTTCATGCTAACAAGACAATTCATATCACTTTATTTTTATCTCTGCATCCAGCATCACTTCCAGCTAGGCCAAGTCATTCAATTCCAGTGATTTTTATATGCCAATAGTGTTGTTAAATAGCCAGCAGAAAAAGGCACAGTTCAATTGTCATGCATGTCAGGAGCCTGGCACACACTCAGTTGGAGATTTAAACTTCCTCTTTGAAGGAGAGCAATTAAACTGTGCATGAGGAAAGGAACACCAGCAGCATTTCCATGCTGGTTTCAAACCACACTGGTGTCAACTGCAGCACACTCCTGGCTTTTTTTAGTTATACGTAATTTTAAGATGTTCCTAAGTGACAAACCTAAACAAGAAGCCCATTCCCATCAGGTCTGTTTGCACACACAGCAAGTGCAGCTGCACTGACTTCACCGTGTGAGCTTAAATTCATCCATCGGTTAAGAATCACACAGCTTTTCCATGTGGACACAGCACGCTGTGGGTCCCAGACGTGTAAAATCTGGGGTCCCGATTCTACAAAGCACTCACCACTTTACCTATAACCAGAGCCCACCTGGAGCTCCAGTGCCAGCCAGGATGCTCAACAGTACTGTTTGCTCCTCTCAGGTAAAAAGAAAACAAAAAGAAAGAACAAAATCTGAACCCTTCCTTCATTTGAGGTAGGCTTCAGGGGAGATCTGGATACCATGAGCTGTTACACTGACAGCACACGACACTTCCTTCTCCTTGCTGGCTCCTTCTTGCACCCCATGCAAGCATTAACATCAGCAAGTTAAAATATTTCAACCACCACATTAAAAAGTATTGCAGAGCAGCTTTTATCAGCACAATAACAGTACTTTTTGAAGAAAATACAGTGTAAAAGATAGCTTTCCTTTTCTAAAGTGAAGGTGCCAGAAATCCCCTTACCTCCAGGTTCTCTGACACACCTGGGAAAACAGGGAAGAACCAAAAGGCAGCGTTTTTCCTATCACAGATACAACCTGGGAATTCACTGCCACAGGGTATGGTGGGTGCCAAAAGCTTATGAAAGCTCCAAAAGCAATCAGAGGGAATTGTGGAAAAAAAACAATAAAAAATAATTAAAAAAATGGATTGAGACATAATGAAGAAGGCTGGGAAATTCTGGATCTGCATGCAGAGGGAAGGTACCACCTTGCAGTAACTGCACGTGGTGCAGCTACCGAGGCACCCTCAGGGATGGACTGCACTGAATCCACCTCAGATCCAGGCTGCTGAGCCAGGTCTGAGCTCACCAGTGCCCAAAGGAGAACACAGCACTTTTGAAATGGCTTCTGCATCAGAGCCTGTGTTTCCATATTTAGAGCAGGCCCGTGACTGGGGAAGCTGCCACAGACAGTGCTGCAGGCACCTTCCCCTAGGGCACAGCCACCCAACAGCAGGGTGAGCCCAGTTCTTTAACATGTGGGCACATTAGTGAGTGCTGCCCTCCAGACACTTCACATGCCACATGCCAGTGCTGTTAACCACACACACCTCTGCTCCTGCATGTGCAGTGACACCCTGTGTGCCCTGTGCCACCTCCGTGCACCTCACATCAACCTGACCTCCAGGGCAGGGCCAACCTTTGTGTGCTGGAACTGGAGGAGACACTCACACAACTCCCATCGGTGACAGAACCCAGCAAGGATTGTCACATCTACTTGAAAAACTCATTCAATCTCTTCTAGCCAGTCTGGACAGAACTGTGTAGGTTTTCCTTCACCTTCATGCAAACATGTCCCTGCTGTGCAAGGAAGGAAGCAGCACTGGAAGAAGATGAAGGACCTGCAGCCTCTCTGTCCATCAGCCTCCTTCTCTACGGAACAGGATTTTAAGACAAACTAAACCAAGACAATTTATGCCAGAGCAGGACAAACTGGCACACACACTGTGACAGCTCCTAGATCTCCCACTGGGTAAGAGAAGAAAGCATTTGTACAAGGACATGCAGAATTGCTGGACAGGAAGAAACCACTTGGCCAACCCAGCATGTTGTGACTGGACGTCTGCACAGCTTAAGGTGGGTTCTGTGGTTTTCCGGTAGACAGTTGTGACTGACACAACACTAAGAAACCAGCCCTCCTCCTTCCCCTTCCTGTCTCATGACCTCCAGTGCCACTTGTCTAGGTTTACTGGATGTACGAATGTGTGAAGCATGCTTTCAGCTGGAAATACAAACACCATCCTTACTCGAGTCTTCCTTCTTGAAATGTGCTGTGGAGCTTTCCTGCTCCAGCGAGTACCAACTCCAGCTCCTGCTGAATGGTCACACAAGCAGCACAGTTTTGCTAGTATTTATTTCTAACTTTCCACCAGACACCCCCCAGTACACCCAGATGAACGTGTGTGGTGTGGGACAAGTTTCAGGGATGTTTATTAACCCACGTTTCACTGAAGCACACTCCTGGATTTACAGCAGCACTTTCAGACTTGGGTTTGGGAAGCACTGCCAGGCAGGTCAGAACACGACTCTGATGTGAAGCATCCTTAAAGCACATGGTAAATCTTAATCATTTTAAGTCCCTAAGAGAATTATCCTAAGCAACTTCTAAAATTATGTCCTGAGAATTGGGATTTCAAAGTAAGCATTTCTAATCTTCCATGCATCATTAGAAACCCTCCAGCCCTCAGAACTAACCCCTATCATGCTCCCCTCGGCTACTACACATTCTGGTTTAATTCCCCACTTTCAGACTAGAGGTCCACCAGGAGTTCCAGCTCAGTCTAGGTCGTGATATTTTAATTTCCACAGCACTCAGATCTGCTGCAGCATTCAAGTCCAACGGTGGTTGTAATTCCAGCTTCCTTAGCAATCCACTGTGTTTATAACCTGAAAGGCTGTCACGGTGGCAGCAACAAGTGGATGTTCCAAACCCCAACATGGCAGTGTAGGCAAAACCTCGGGCAGCTTCACCCATCACCTACTGCTCTAGTTACTCAGCCCCTGGAACTTGAACAATGGGAGTGAAGCTGTGCGTGGTATTCGGCGCTGCCCAGCAGGACGCTCCCCTGCGCAGAAACTGACCGTTTTAATAAAAATTGCCTGGCAACGGGGGTTTTGTGTAATACAAACATTTCTCCATAAAAACCCAAGGTAGCTTGCTCCATGTGATTACAGCCGGGCCCACAGTAATGCAGACCAGATGTGCATTCTGCATTCCAGTGTATTTGTTAATCTGGAGTCTGTGCCTTGTGCAGGGGGGAGCAGCTTACGGAATGATTCACATGAGCTGCGTACGGCTCTTCTGAAATGGAAATTAATCCAGTGCTCTTGTTTAGAGAAAGCTCATCACCTTAAAAACATTCCACGCTCACAGTTTAACCCCCCTCATATTTTATACCTTCCCCTGGTTTTCAGACATTTCTCTCTGAATTTTGTTGTTGTTACAACACCTTAATCCCCATCCTGCCTGCCCACGGCCCCTGCAGTGGGTGTAGCTGCATGCACTGATGCAGTTACTCATGCTCCTCATTTCCATTAGGAGAAGGAGAATGAGGCCGAATGGTTATGGCATTTGTTAATGCACAAAGCATCTGTCAGATGGTACCCCTGTCACATCTGCAAACTGGAATTTTCACCCTTAAAGTGGGGGTGGCTACAGCACCCGTAAGCAGCCGAAGGGGAGGAGAGATAATGGTGCACAACGTGCGAGTCAGCACAAGAGCAAACCTTATATAGTTATTGCAACTTTTACTTTCCTGGGGGATAATTCAAAGAAATACCAGATCTGCTGAATCATCGACCTGTTCTCCCCTTTAATGTCATCTGCCTCTGTGATGCCCAGGAGCACCCACTGACAAGGCACCGGCTCCTTTGAACAGATTTTGTGTGTTACTCTGAACAGCAGCCCCCAAAATCAGCTCCTTGTTTTCCTCCAAGGTCTGGTGCAGCAGCATCACAACCTTTTATAAGCTACTAATTGTGTTCAGGAAAAAAAAGAAAAGTAACCGAAAAGCCTGAACTTGCCAGTTCATTGTTTGGGAGGCTGCCTGGCCGCTCCATCTCACTGCAGCGTTTCACAAAGTTCAAGCTGTGTTTAATTTCTCTGTTGCCCAAGCGCTGCCCAGCCTCCACCCACAGCCCAGCAGCGCCATACGGGAGAGGAAAGAAAGGGGAAGGAGGGGCTAGCGAGGACAAGCCATTTTACAGTCTCTCCGCATTCCAGTTCCCTGCCTAATTCCCATCTTTGGAAGAAAAAAGAAGGGGGAGAGGACAGCCTGAACTTTTGACCTGCAGTGCAGACACCCAACCAGAGCAGAGAGGAGCCATGAAGGTGTCTGCGCAGGGCTGTGAGCTCAGGACAATCGTCTGCAGCTTGTTTCCTCACCATCCTCCTCAAAAAAATGTTGATTACTTGTTTTATGATTGCCAGATGGTGGACTCTACTGAGAGCCTTCCTCCATCCACAGTGACTGCCTGACCCCACATAAAACTGGAAGGGGCCGAACCTTTCTTCTGCCCGTCCCACCACGGAGGATCAGGGACCTTCCAGCCCAAGGCAGCTGATCCCATCTGTACCCATGTGTCTGCAATTCCCTGCACGGAACTCACCCCCAGATTTAGCATCAGCAGCAGGTTGGCTATTCATAAAACATTTACATTGTGCTGGAAGTATAGAACATGTTTAAGAAGCTACTTCAGTTGCACACAGCTCCTGTGCCTGGTTTTGCTTTGACTGGTCAGATTCTTTTCCCGGGCCCTTTTTCCCCACCACCACAGCCATTCTGCTTGGGAACACACTGCAAAGGGCAGACACCAAAGACACTGGAAAACCTCCCACTAAACCCCCAAAAATCTCATGGACTTATTTTCCAAAGAAGTTTGAATTGCCACGAGGCAGTGACTCCACTTTAACCAATCTCTTGATGCACCCTAGCCCTAGTTCCTCTGGCCACCTCCTCACCTAACCCATGTCATGTGCTGCTTCTGCTGCCAGGGCTGCTGGAGACCAGCACAGCTCCTTTCAGTTAATGCAGCTGCATGGATCCTTACTACTAACAAAGCACGGACACCGAAGGCTCTTCCTACAGGGACAGCCAGGATTGTGAAACTAAAGGAACCAGTATCACCAGTTCATCTGCACTGAAGCAGGTGGGTGCACCACTGCCCCACTGCAAAAGCCAGGAGGGTGACACAGCAAACACGTTTTGTTTGAGATCCACTCCCAACAGGCTGGGATCCCACGTGCCCACTGCTCACCCCAGCTCAGCTGACGGGGAGCTCTGGCAGCTGAAATGCCAGTGGCTGTATATAACTTGACTTTCCTATTTCTCAACCAGAATGAGCTTTCCACTGGAGACACCACCATGGATACAGTGGAGTACTGGAACTCAAGGAAGGAAAGTCCCTTAAGGCTGTTAAACACAAAGACACAACCTCCAATTTGGAAGCTCTTAAGCCACACACCGCTGGGGTACACACTGGGGCAGGTCTCTGGAGGCTTGGCCAAGTCTCTCCTCTTTCCTTCAGCATTTACTGTTGTGCCCTTTCTGAGACAGGACACGGGGTTGGATGGATGCACAGAATGAGCACTCTGAAACACCACTGTTAAGAAGGTATTTTTTTCCTCCTACGCCAGCCCACAAGCAGCTCACACTCAGGGCTGAGTCACTTGGCCTTACTCTTATTTTGTCCCCTCCTTCTTCCATTACTCCCTCTGCCATTTCGGCTGATAACACCCCAAAGTTCACAACCTCACTGTCCTAGGATTCCCCTCAGATATGGCATCCTCCCCCACAGCACACAGTGATAAATCAGATTTACAGAGATGCTGCCTGCGTCACCCTCTCGTCACCCTCTCATCTCACCCCGCCACACCAACAAGCCATAAAGTTTAGTGTGCCCCCCTCTCTGGTGTTGTTTACAATGCAATCCTGCTGCAGCTTCTGTCTTGAATAGCTATCACGAAGGTCAGTTGGACCTAATTGCTCCGGGTGCCTCCTAATGACCACAAATAGCACCTTTTTAATGAGCAGAGAAGGGAGAGAAAGAAAGAAAGTGAAAAACAAAAGAATTCAGCCTTTCAAAGCCAGAGAAAGCCTCAACTCCACTTCTCTCAATTACACACATCTTAACTCCTCCTGAACCTTCCTAGGAAATGCACAGACAGGAGCTCAGAAGGTATCTTCATTTTTACCACCTAGATTTCATGCGGGGATGGATTCCCCTCTCACATCCTTCAGCTGGATTTTCCTGCTCTCTCTCCTCCCCTAGGAGCTCTCTTTATTCCCTGGGATACAGTACACAATTGGAACACGGGACACGTTATTTTGTCCACACTGAGTTCTCTTGCAATTCACTGTAAAGTCTAGACACAGTTGAAAAGTAAATTCTTAGCACACCTTTTTTCTGCTATTTTTGATTTAGGGTTTTGCAGTCTGTTTTTCTTTTCATCTCACATCTGTCCAGCAGAAGGGCTGGGACATCCCCTCCTCACTGCATGCATGTAACTTCCATCCCAGCACTATACAAAGCTCACGTGAATCCTTCCTGCCAAAGAGTCAGATACCTTTCAAATCCTTATAATAAAAATGCAGGAAGTTATTTACTCAATTCTGCATGCACTTCACCTATAAATAAGTGAACACCAGGGCAAAGGGGTTTTTTATTAACACTGCACTAGGAAACATTTACTGTACTTATCTAGAGCAGTACTGATCAAAGCAATCCAAAAAGTTCCAGTAGTGTCTAGGGAGGGAATCAAGTCACAGGGCAGCTCCCAAGTCCAGACTCAGTTAATCTAAAGCTGCAGCAGTTCAATGGGTGCTGGCAGGGCAACCTCCCACCGACTGCACTGCTTCCTCCGGGCATCGCACCACAGCTCGCTGCTCAAACCAAGAGACTGGTAGCCATGACTCCCAGCCTTTATCCTCAGGTCTGGAGATACAATAAGGAGGTCAGAACACCACACTGGAGGTAAAGGCTCACTGGTCCTCGGCTGCATGCCAGGAGGAAGAGCTTACCAAGTCATCAGAGCCTGGGCTCGAGGGTTCTAATTGCAGGTCCTCCAGGAACCTCCTTGTGTGGCCACAGACAAGCCATCAGGCTGTTCTCTATCTCGGTTTACTCCTCGAAGGAGCAGATAAAATAAAACTCTTTGTCACAGGGTCACACAATGGCTGTTTAACATATGTAAATGATTCTAATAGTCTCAGGCAAACTAAGCAGGAAAGGCCAAGCACTGCTGGTGGTATTGCTGCAACTGCAGTCCTGACAGCGTGTGATGGCACTGGGCTGCCAATCTGAATGCTGAGCACACAGAAGTTTCTTTAAATGCAAAAGCAAAGCCCTGTGAAAGGATTGTATTCCTAATCACGCCTTCTGTCACAGCCCTGCCTTCCATTTGCCCTGAAATCCCAGCGCGGCAGCACCGTGTGCCAAAGTGCCTGCCCACCTGGCCTCTCCTTTTGAAAACGGAATTTAATGAACCCGTCCAGACAGCAACAGAGAGGAGACACGGCAAGATCAAAACAGCCACCTGAAGTGACCCCTCTGCTGCTTCAGAGGCAGTTGCATAAGCTTCATGCAGGAGTGGGGACCGACAGGAATGCAGCACGACAGAGCGAGAAAGCACTCTTGCCCTTCAGCTGATCACAGGCAGCACTTGAGTACACCCTGGTGCAATGGGCCTGCCCTTGGAGAGCAACCCCATCAGCTGGCCACCCCACTCCAGGAAAGTGGCACCACAAATGTACGAAAGGACACATTTCACAGAGAAGTAACTATGCTTTTGAAAACGCAGCAGACCTAAGAAGTGACACCACAACAAAACACAGCCCAGTGAATGTTCAGGCACACCAGAAGTATCCCACATTCAGCCATCAGGAAGCCCCCAGACAGAAACAATAAAAATAAAAATATCTACAGCGTGTTTATTCCCACTTGGCCCAGCTCCTCTGCCCAAGTGCAGTGTTTAAGAAATGCTGTCTGAGGGATGGAGATACATGCCAAAGTTCCGGGGCTGATTAAGCTCCTGACTCGGGGAGTAAAGGAGCCACGTGGAAAAACTCTATGCCAGGATCAAAATAATCTCTGGGGGAAAAGAAGTAACGCCTTTTGAACTCATCCATGGGAGAAAAGTGAACAGGCTGGACTGAAACTTACCAAGAGTTTTGGTTTATTCATTTTGTTTTCTGAGTATCTCCACAGTCTTAATGGAAAGTGGCAAAGGGCATTCTGGAGATCTTAAACACTCTTTATTCTGTAGGGACCCAAAATAGCATCTTGTGATGTACTTGTGAAATTCTAAAGAAGCCGCACAAAAGCCTAGAAGCCACAGGCAGTGGAAAATGGAGCACAGCGATGCAACTTATGATCACACAGACCACAGGAACATACAGAAGAGGAGAAAAGAGAGACATTCATTCTCTAAATGAGTAGTGAATGGGAGCCTGGGAACTGCACGTTTGGGAGAACTTTAAAAGGGACTTTTAAAGAAGGGGCATGGGCTTTCCCAGCACTGACCTGCCACCAGTAAATCACCGAGTTTGCTGGCTTTTTACTACCACTAGTATGGCCCTGTTCAAGAGCCTCAACAGTTTTCATCAGTATCTGCCTTTAATTGCAAGCTGCTCCCAGAAGATACCAGGGCATAGATGAAAGAGTGCTGAACACTTTGAAAGGCTTTAGCCAGGGACCTGTGCTGTGGGTAATTTAATTAACAGTTCAGCATCCAGCACATGACCGCAGCCAACTCTGATACTGCAAGTCTTCAGTCCCTTGGAGAATGACTCCAGAAGAGAGAATACATCTCTTGCTTACTGATTATTCCTAGACAAGGTCACTAAGTGGAATACCACTGAGCTTCCTCTCCTAATTCTTCTTACATTAAAAGTTTTTCCTTTATTACATGAAGGAAGTGTTCTCTCCCTGAAGATGTTCCTCAGAGGACTGAGAGCAAGGCTGTACCACTGCCCATCCAGCTGCAGCCATCCAGGCTCTATGATGTTAAATTAATACTCAGTGTTATTCAGAGGGGCCCTGAAACATGATTTAGAACACCACAGCACTTCCAGAGATGTTCTTAAAGTTATTGCCGAACCAAGACTACTTACAGGAATGGACCATGAAGTATTTCTCAATCTTTTCAAGTAGATTTCACTAGAACCTGCTGACCTCTTCGCCTAAAGAGGAAAGAGCAAAATATGCCAATAAAAGAAAGGGAGGAGAGAGTTTTTCTGACAAATCCTTTTTTTTTTTTTTTTTTTGCAAAAGCAGAACTGGTTCTTTGAATCTGCATTCAGGTAGTTCTGCTTTTGCTCAGTTCAAATGGGAAACCAACAGAAAAAATACAGACAAACAATATGAACAGCCTCTGTGAATCCATAGAAGAGCCACCTACCAGGCTCCTTCAAACACCTTTAGTCAAAACTTCATTTCACTATCACCTTGTTCAAACAGATGATGCTTTACCCCACCACATCAATTTCAAAGAACAAAGCAAACCTGTAAAAAGAGGTTGAAAAATCTGATGGACCTTGCTCTGCACTCAGCTATCCACAAGCATGTCCATCCACACCAGCAGAAACAGGTGGTGGCAGAAAGGACAAGCTTGGGCTGTCACTGCTCGTCAGAAACAATTCCAAAGTTTTCAAAAAGTTACTTTATCTTTTGGCATTTTAGAACTGAAGTGTTTGGTGCTTTCCAAAAAGCAGGCCAATAGCAGGCATGTCCAGACACACGCCCAAACTCACTGAGGTCCTTTGAAAACCACAGGCAGTGAGCAACTTATGCTCTAGTTCTGTCAGTGTGCATCCCAGATCAGTGGAGTCACACAGGCTTCTCACTGAGAGCAGGCTCTGCCCTATTTACTGCATCAACCACACACCCAGCACAACTGACATCCCACTGGCAGCAAGGGGAATGAGAACTATCACAGCCAGCCTTTAGCACCGGAGACACACGTGAAGATGTATTTCAGAGTTACTATTGTTTCCTCTTCCCTCTAAAGGGAAGAGATTCCCCATCCCCCACCCTCTGCAACCCTCTCCACCTCATTTCCATCTGGCTGACACTGCATTAATGCTAAACCTCCAGCTGGATCCCACAGCATTGTCTTGAACATTTTGTTCCAGCAGAGCTGAACTCTAGGAGACTCTCGGCTCGAAACACAAATCACAAGGCTTTATGTACATACAAGAGCAGCCTCTCAATAACAGCCTGTGCCCCTGGTACCGTGGCGGACAGGCTGGAAATAGGGCTGGTTCATGGAAGGAGGCCAGTTGTTGTGCTGTGGGGTTTTTTGTTTTGGTTTTCAGACACTGCCTCTTTCACATGGAGCAGACAAACAGGGCAGACACTCTCTGCCTAATGAGAGCGGGTTTACTCTGCAACTCCTGAAGCCTTCCCAGACTGTGGTTGGAGGGTGGGAGCCACCCTCACACAGCCTTGCAGCAACACGGTATTTTTAAAGCAGGATTCATGGAAATAGGTAAGTGAAGTGAAAGAGCCCACAGCACTCCAGTCACAGCTCCATATATTTGCATTTTTCCTCTCCTCCAGTGAAATGTATGACAGCCAGAGGCCAAACCACAGGGCTGGCTTGGAGAGGCTTGATCTCCGCATCCCTGGCTCGGGTCCTACGGGTACCAGTACAGACCAAGTGGAGCAGGCTCCCAGTGAAGTTACCAGAGAACATCTGTAGCAGGCAGTGCTTGGCATTCACCAGGGCAGGGGTTCCCCATGGCTGCTTCGGGCAGCAAGCACGACACCTCGCTGCAAGAGTTAACAGGACCGGGCTGCTCTAATGCTTTACCCTCATCGAACATGGTAAGAGGCCTCCCATGCTGGAAACTCCTGTGACCCAGTTAAAAAAGACAGTGACCCAATTCTGTTATGACAGGAATGAAGCCCTTCTCATTCTCTCCAACAGGAACTGTTTCAGCTAAACAATTCCGTTCCATCAGGAGCTGCCCTCGCACAGGACGGATTCACAGAATTCCTCTTTCACTGCCACACTCACCCTTTTCAGCACCATTCATGCCAGGGTGCCTTCAAGTGCTTTACAAATTAAGAAAGCACATTTAATACAGAATAATTGCCTCTATTCAAATTCCCCTTTTGCTTTCAAAGGTAAGAATTCCAACCTCAAACCAGTGAGACTTTTCCCGTACCTGCCTGCACCAACTGCTGCTCTCAAGGCATTACTACTCCTAGTAAGAGATGCACAAGCTATTTCTCATTTGCACTAAACTCCCTTTATCACTTGAGTAGAAAGGTAAGGCCAAAGTGCCACGAAATGCATGTAAGTATATTGGAAAGTATCTTTTGTGCTTCATAGAAAGCTACTTTCGATGAAATCTGTCTGAGGAGACCTTTGCATGGGAGAATCAGGTGCTAAGTGACACACATCTCACTGCAAGTACGAGTATGACAATGTGAAAAAGTCAGCCACAAATACAGAGAGGAAGTGTTAATCACTGTGCTCGTGTTTAAAACACGGGAACAACGTATTTGCCTTATGTGAAACTTTGTTACTGTTGGGGAAGGTTTTGATTTACACAGGTCCTCAACCCGAAGCTTGCTGGGTGCAATTTCTAAACTAATCAGATACACGAAGACTTTTCAAACCTACCCCGACAGTACAAAGCAGAGAACGAGTTGGGGGGGAGGTGGGAGGACCAAGGAACAGGATAAACAGATTTTTTTACCCCTCTGAACAGCTCTGTAACATCTGGCTGTTTGGTACAGCTTATCCCACTGTGACCACACGACCCTTACAGGATCAGGGTTGCATCAGGGGTACAAGAGCACACAGAGCCACGACAAACAACAGAAACCTCCCAAACCTTAAAATGAAGAGAATTCAGCCAGTAACTTCTGCCTCTAGTGAAAATGAAGCAGACTTTTCCCTTTTCCATGTAGCACGTTGCTTGCAATCTGGGAAAGGTATGTTCTGTGCCTAAGATCTCTTTCCCTCAAACCTGTTTCCCTCAAAATAACAATTAGCAAGAAGTTTGAATTTCATTCCATCTTTCACCACTGAAACCAGCTTTCCCTTCTCCAAACACTTGCAAGACCGAGTCCCAGAAAAGGGACAGGGACATGGGTAGCCATGCAAGCCCAAGTATTTTCAGCTACCACAGAAATCTACTTGTATAGAGGTTTGGGGAGTTTTTGTGGGGGAATAGTGAGCACCAAATGTTTTGCAGTATAATTAAACCTAATTATTTTATCCCCTAAAATGTGTGATAATCCATTGCATGTCTTGAACCACTCAACTTGATAGGACTTGTGGAAGAGACAGGGCTATAACACTCCAGAAATCTCTAACAAACTGATCAGAACACCAGTGATGCTTAAGCCATTCTGCACCAGTTTCTTTCACGTCACAAGTTCACTTTTAAATTAATTATACCCACAATGTGTGCAGTTAATATGATGAGATTTTAGAAATGAGTGTTGACACCCTGTCCAAAAAGCACAAACTGAAAGACGTCAGCGGGAGGAAGCACAGTTGTTATTCAGATCAGATCTTCTGACAGGTTTCTATCTGACCTAAGCTTGCCTTGCCAACACAGTAGACCAAAACCTAAGATTGCTGGCTCTGAGCAGGGACAGATGTTATCTGATGGCTGTCATTATACAATTGACTCATATCACCTGAGAAGATCTATGAACTACACGGCTGGAACGTTTATTATAAAGCACTTGGTACTCACACATGTCTGTCCTTCAACAGCTTCAACATGAACATGAAGATCTATGCAGAAGCCAATGCAAAAAGGCTCCCCTACCCTTCTATTTTTAAATAGACAACAGAATCAGAATGAAATACTGGAAGAGCTCAAAAGTAACATCCATAAAACCTTAAAAAAAAGTCACTAATTCTTCACATGGCATCTGGGAACACATAGATACGATAAAATAACCAGTGTTGAGCTGTATGGACATCAGCACCACCAGAAATCAGTGCAGCAATCCAAACTAAGACCATGGCCATGCCAGGTCCCTCCGAGCCACATCTCGATCCTCAGCACATTGTAGTTTGCCAGAAGAGCATACAGTGCAAGCTTATGGCCATGCTGTTCAGTTCCTGCCTAGGAAAACTCTCCCTCAACAACCCAGGTCTGCTATGGTCTCCTCTGCAACGTTCCTGCCCTTTCTCCACTCTGTGTGAAAGATCAAATGAGCCGAGGATCACATCCTTGTTCCCTTTGCAGACTGGAAACCCTCCCAGCTATGACCACTCTTTCAGATGAGCACAGCTGCACTGTGGCATTGACTAAGAGGAAGTTTTCCTTGACACCACCAGAGTGACACCCTGGAGACGGTGCTTGTGCAACCTGCTCATGGGTCTCTGTGCCACCGACTCCCCTGTCAAAGCCCAGTTGTCAGGGTTCAAAAATAAAACCATCGCGCAATGTTTCATCATTGCTTCTCCCCTTCTCCCTCAGCAACATGAGCTGTACTGTAGGATCTCACAGAAAGGTCTACAGAAAAATAATACATAGTTTGACAGAAGCCTTCCTAGGGCCCATCCCAAAGCACTACCAAAAAGGGCTGCATACTCAGAATATATGGTTTTTTCTTTTAACACAGTGCTAATTAGAGGAGAAAATGGGTTTGACACTTTCTCTTCTGAGGATGTCAACAGCTTCTGAGGACAACGTTCCTCGTCTCTTCCACCAGCTAAATTCAGAGTAACCACAAGCCTGCAATGAGTTGCGTGTGAAGGCCAAGGTGAGGTAATGTCTTAGTACCTTTCATACATATTCATAAAGAAACAACAACTCTCAGCAATAACAAATCCTGTATATATGTAAAATGCTTCACAAAAATCCTCCCCACACCCCTGCTGGGCAGGGAGGTAAGCACTGTTAGTCCTGTTTCACAGCGAAGCAAAGTAACTTGCTCAAGGTCACCCAGTTAAATGGTGTCAAGAGCTGGGACTATAAAAAAGTTCTCTTGACTCAGTTTTCTGCCCTTCCCACTAAAGCAGCAGTACCTCCCTGCACCATAACAAGGGGAGGACAGCTCCTTCCCCACCACCCATGGACGAGTTATACCTAGCAAACACCAAGCAGTTTCAGAGGAAAAATGAATGAACTCCTGTGCAGTTGATTCCAGGAGCTGATCCAGCCCAGGCACGTCCACAAACAGAAGGAAATTCTTTCACATACAGGGGAAGATGAAGACAGACAGAAGAGGAGGAAAGACAAAAGTCAAGTGCTACATATGGAGCAAAGCTTTGTAATCTCTGGACAGGAGATAAACCAGATTGAGTGCCCCAAGAACTGAGCTGCCTGAACAGGGACACAATTTTCAAAGTACACAAATTTCTTGCTAACCTGACTTACCCTGCACAGCCTCCAAGGTGTGCTTGTGGCTTTAAATATTTTCTTGTTGCTGCTTTGAAGGCAAGAACAGACACGATCTCCAAAGCATCCACTGATATGAAGTAGGGGGCGGGGAGGAGGAGGAGGTGAATACTGTAGCTAGCTGAGAACTGTCAGATTGTGTTTGCCATCAAGGAATGCCATTTCCCAATGCCTGAGTTTAACTCTGGAATGAGATGCACGCTGCTGCTGACCCCTCTGCTGACATTCTATAGACTCCCTTATCTCATCAGTCCCTGAGCATCCCATCCTCACTCCTCCGCGTTCATGTTCCCAAACTGTCAATCTCTCTGCAATGACTCACAAGGTTCTGAACCCACCATTCGCCTCTATGAGTCTTACTATTTTTTCATACATGTCCTTCTGGTTTAGATTGAGAGGCGTCTTATTCTTCCTCAACGTTAAAAACAAAATTAAAAAGAATCACTGAAAGCAATATGCCCTCAGCACAACAGCCTCCCCGAGAGCACTGCACACTTCAAAGAAAAACACAAGAATCTAATTCTGCTCTCCAGTTAGAGTGCTGTAAATTAGGAATAATTCTACTGAAGTCAACCAAGCCACAATCATTATAACAACCACTGTGAGCAAAAGCAAAGCAGGGCCTGCCTGTGGGCAGATTTCAGGAGAGACAACAGATTAGAAAGTGTATTGGTAAGCCTGTATTAAAGTTTAGGTCAACTTTCCAGATTCTCTATGTACTCCCCTTACAACCCACTTAAAAGTAGAATTTTCTTTACCTACATTAAAATCCTCATCATTATATGTGTCAGTTGAGTTCTTTATGCATTTACTAGATCAGATATTCAAAGCAGTGGTGCCACCACCACCTGTGCATTACTAACACAATTCTGAGGAAGACAGTGGTTCGAGATAGATGCCAACCAAAATTCCACCACAGGCTTCATCTGCCATACCTACGTGACATCAATGTATCATCCACCATGGAAGGCTCCAGTTCTTCACCTTCTCTCACCTCATGATTCAGAGTATCCCACATTAAATCAAAGGCTCCCTTAAGATGGCAGTTTTAAAACTGGGAGAGTTCAACTATTGGTAATGGAACTGGTTTATACCTTCTCATCCAATCCCAGTGCACAGAGCAGGAGGAAAGGAATGGAATGCAGTAAGATGGATCTCCTCCAACCATTTATTTAGATGTTCTGATATTCCTTAAACCACTGAGTAACTTGACCCAAATGGAAAGGGTTAAAGAAAACCTAGCATGCTTATTTTTCAGAGAGCACAGAACCAAACACAAACATGCACATCCACAGATTATTGGATTTGCTGGTTTAATCAGCAAGTACCAGTGACTCAATTAGCCTCTTAGCAGTGCCTAAATGCCACTAATTCAGCCCGCTGGCTGCTGCAGCATACATATACAAGCTTGTCCCTTTAGATTTAGCGGTAACAGCACCGCTATTCTTCTCATGACAGCACCAGGGGCCCAGACAGTCTCCTTCTCTCCCTCTCTTTTTCTCTGTTCTGCCAACCACACAGAAAGAAAAGACCCCAGGGCTGACTGTGTGTGAGCGTTGAGTAGGAGGAAAAAGGAAGAGGGAGACACTATTTCTATTCATTCTACAGCTTCATCCATCAAAAGCCTTTCTGAAAAAAAAGAAAAATGCATTCCCAGAAGCTCATGGTTTAGAGCAACAGCCTAATAAGGTGTTAAAGAAAAGATACTGACCTAATCTTTAGCAGCCCCGTCTACTACGCAGAAGTTTAACAGATAACAGAATCCAGGGCTGAAGAAGTGCTGTTTGGTTCTAGCTAATTCACACTCCCACCATTGCTAGTCTGTTCCTTATATTGTTTGTTTTTAGGATAAAGGATGAAGCACCAACACGTAAGCCATGCTTTCAACTAGAACTTTCACACCTTTGGCAATCTCAAATAATAATGCATAACACCAGTGAGCAAAGCAGCCAACCAACCCCGACCTGCTTTTGCTGTGCACTCAACAGCACAGTTGTTCAGTTAATTTTTGTGACTCTCCCTTATATAATGAGTAATTTTCAGGCAGATTGATTCCCTGGTGAGTTGTTGCACATTGTGCAGCCATAAAAGCACTAGTGACAGTCAAAGAAGGTGACAGGAACAGTAGGCTGGTGTTAGGGCAGAAGCCAAAAGGAGTTTTGGCAGCCAACTAGGTATATGTCAAATTAAAGTGACCAAGCAACTACAGCTTCAAAAGTATTGACTCAGTATGAGCAAACTGTGCTGTCAAAACACAACATGTCAGAACTGAGCCCATCAAATCTATTTTATTTCATGACTATACATAGAATTACAGGTCAGGAGAAACACAGGAGATCCCAGAGGAGGAAAAAACCTTTGCTAATTAACTTTAAATGTGGAAAGCAGAGTATTCTTACCCAGAAAACAGAGCAAAAGACACACGAGCTCTTCTCTCCCTTCCTTACAATCCTTGGCATCATTTAAAAATGAAGGCTCATTAAGAACCGGTCAAAGGTGCATTCACTCTAGGTTTGAGAGCCACAACACTTGCAAAAGAGGCAATATTGCTTTAAATCCCCCCCAGCAGCTTCCCAGCTGACAATCACTTGGCATCCAAAGGCTAGGTAGGAACTTGGCAGCCACACAGGATTTCTACAACAATATTTGCAATATAAAATGAAACAAACAAACTAAAAAGAATACCCCTTTCAAGCATTAGACAGTAAACAGGCCCTGCACTCCCACTCCCCTTTCTCCATTAATATTCAACAGTTTAAAATAAAGATGTACCAAAAACCCACCGGGGAATCCAGGGAATTCATTAAGTCCTCAGTATTCCAGTTCACCAGCCTCTGATTTCCAATCAGCTGAAGCTGGAAAGTCATTCACTTCAGCTGCAGCCCAGGCCAGAGGAAAGACCAATGTGACTCAGGAAGCTGCCAGATTTCAGGTTCAGGATGAATGCAGGGTGGTTTGGGAATTATAAAGGGCTAAGGAGAATGCAGCATCTTAATTAAGGAAAACCAAACAACCTGTCCCCAGCAAAGGAGGACAGACACTCAGCTTGCACCAATCAGTGTTAGCAGAAGCCACTAGAACCACACAGTATGGAAACTGCAAATAGCACAGCAAAAAAAAAAGGACTAAGCTTCCCATTCTTGTACATTCACCTGGATTTGATACCTCGGTTTGGGAGATGATGAACACGTAAATATTACACATCCTCCACACCTACCACCCAAATCCAATCACAAATACCTGGCTATCATCTCAATACAGATACTGCCTCCAGAAGCAGCACCAGCACAGTTCATGGTGCAGAACTGCCCCCTGCACAGGAGGTCACAGCATCTTTCCTGCACAAACTGAGAGGAAATTGTTGCCATGTAGGGGAACTCCATGGGAAGAGTGTGCAGAGGCAGTATCCTGCTTGGTGAGTCCTAGGAGCCAAGCACAGCTTCTAAAAATGGTCACAGATTCTCATGGCAACTCTGCCTGTGTTGCTGTATCCACTGACCATTCCCTAAATCCCTTATGCACTCCCCAAGCCAGCTGCTCCCAGGGCACCCCACCCAGCAGAAACTGCTGCTCCTGGTGCAGCCTCACCTTTACACAACAGCAGATCTTTGGAGCTGGTTTTTTTTGTTTGGGGGCTGGAGTTTGTTTTGCTTTGGTTTTTAACCACCAGAGCCCAACCACCCAGGGTGGAGGCAAAGTTCAATGTGTGGACACTTTCTTTTTCAAAGGGGTCACAGAAATTATAAACTGCAGACTGATATTTGGTAAAAGCTGCATTTCTCTAAATGCTGGAGTGAGCAGGCCAGGCAGAAGTTCTACCCAAATGCAGAGAGATCACAGTGAGATGAAATGAAACCAAAGACTGCTCCAAAACGTTATCATGAGTAGGTGATGTTACTGCAGCTCATGGACATTTTGTCTTCCCTCGTCAGAAAAGCTGGCTTGCTAATTTATGGGCAGAGTGGGAAAAGCAGAGGGATACAGACAGACACAGAATACTTAAAACAGGACTCAGAATGGAGACAAAGCTCCCCTTTCACCTCCTGCTGCTATTTACCATCTGGGATCCTGAAAAGCGGGTGATGGGGAGTTTTGTGCTGGGTTTGGCAAGGGGCAGGACATTTAGGATTTTCTGTGTGTAACGAGGTCATGTGTCAGCGCCTTCGCCGCACATGGGAGCACCAGCCAAAAGAAGGTTCAACAAAACGGCTGCCCTGGCTGAACTGGAAAGAAATTCTATTTAAAAATATCCTGGCACCAATGCAGGATCTTAATAAGATTAATAATAATAATAATAATGAATTTGAGGAAAGTGCCTCCAAAACCTAGCTGGGAAAAGCACTGAAAAAATGAAGTAATGAACACACCCAGTTAAAAGGTGGATGCTATTTATTTATTATTATTATTACATTTTTAGAAGTGATATATTTAAAATGAAAATCCTGAATGTCAGCATTTACACTTCTGTTGGGAAACTGAACAGCCCAACTGACTCCATGTGTTTGTTAACTTTTGCTTCCTTGATGCCCTCACGTTGCGATTAGGAAGTAAGACCTCAACAGGATTATACAAAATGTACTGCGACTCTGTGGAAAGGGAAAAGTATTTTGTATTGCAGTATTCTTTGACATTTCCACCAATATTTGGGGTGGTGGAGACACAGCAAGGACTGAAATCCCAAGTGTAAGGAGTGTAGTATTCTTTTTCTTTCTTTCTAACCTAGCTTTGCATCACAAAAGCCATGTACAAAAAGCAGTTACATCAAGTGAGGAGTTCTGCTTTAGAACAGTTTCTTCTGTTTCCACAAAAATAATTATTAATAGGGTGAATTTCCCATCACGTGGGGCTACAGTAAATCTTGTTCCTGAAGGAAACACGAGCATCCTCACCTTTTGCCCAGACTGGATGTCTGCTGACTAAAGTGATTCTAACAGCACTGCTACTGCAGACTGGAACCTGGGTGTTGCATTATTTAAAATCTATATTCTCCAAGATGCACAGATGTGAGAACCAGTCACCAGAACTAATGCAGGACTTTCCCATCCATGTGGCTCAAACTACTGATTGGTAGAAACCCTATTCTCCAGTCCAAAAGCTTTCAAGTGAGGATGCCACTCCTATACCATCTACAGTGAATTTAAGGGCAGTCTGTGCATTATGGAAGACAAGTGAGCAAAATTCCTGTCTGTACTGATGGAAAATCAGAGTTCCAAGCTAAGTGCATGTGAGTTAGCTGGTGTTTCTCCAGAGCCAGCACACCTGAACGACAACCAATGATAAACTGCTTTGCAATCCATATCTGGCTTTGATACACCTGCTATCACAAGGATAAATACTATTTGTTGATGCAAATGGGTATCAAAGCAGTAGAACTGCACCCAGTTATACTAAAAATTGTAATGTGCCAGGAATCTTTGTAGCTAGACCATCTGCTGTGCTGAGCCAGGGGGAGGCAGGGTCACATACCCGTATCTGTCCTGGGATACATTCAAATGTGATTTGGGGTTATTAAGGGAGGAATTTATAGACATTAATCTTGTTTCCTCTCTCTCCTAGGTTTTTGCTTTAATTCTACCGTTCCCAGAGATTCCCACATTGGGGACAGGGGGAGGGGGGAATTAAAGACAGAAATGGAGGAGGAGAAGCAGCAACATCTAACTGGAGTCTGGATGTTTTAAATCAGGTGATCTTGGGCTGCAGTATGAAGGGATTCAATCGAACTCAAACTATTTTTCATGTGATTTGCCAATCTGGAAAACAAACTGGGCCTTTTGAACAAGAACAGTCCTCTTGCTTGGCTTCTCAGTTCAGGAATACAAAGCAATCATCCATCTAAAACTGAGAAGAAATAAAATACAAAGCTACAGCAATCAATAATCTGCCTTACAGTCTTGATGTATATCCAAGTCATATGGTGGTGATACCACATCATTCCACAGCACATTTCCCAACCCTTAATGCTTAGAAACCAAAGAAACCAAACACAAGGCCACAGACAGCACCACCCCACTATATCAATCAGAAAGGCAGGGGTGTCCCTCTGAGCACCACAGAACTGACCGGTGTCACTCTCACATGCTCAGATGTTCCAAAGGAGAAGATGTGAAACAAAAAACCTGCACCCTCTGCACCAGCATGAAATAATTGTTTGTGTTAATATTGAGTTACTTGCATCACTGCAACGCCACTGACACAGCAGCATCCTGACACTCTGCAGTGGGGTAGGAAAGCAACTTGTCCAGGCAGAACGTGAAACAAAAGCACCCATTTAATAAAATGCATGAGAGCCATAGCAGGCAGCTGCACAGATCCTGCTGCACTGGTGCCATCGAGCCACGAAGCACAACAAATAAACACCCTGGAACCTCTCTCTCCACATTTTAAGTACAAAAATCTTTACTTTTTTTTCTGTTTTTAATGTATTGTTCTATTCCGAGACAATAAATCATAGCTTTGCTTCATCCCTACAGCTTTGGGAAGAGCTTTCCAAGTAGAGGGCTGCACGCCCACGGAAGCAGAGCAGGGGTCAAAGGCACTGGCAATGATCGCAATTGGGAAATGTTACCAAAAAAATCAAATCACAGTTTTGATAGTTCTGGGGGAAAAAAAAACTTAGCAAATTTGCAACAAAACTGTTAAGTAATTAAGGCAAGACACTTCACACATGAACTTAAACTGCTAATTAAATCCCCCCTGCTTAATTGACTAGATTTGCATATCATTCAGTGAGGAATGGGAATGGCTTGGGCATTACCAAGCGCTTCCTCGTGCGGAAGGCAGCGAAGTCAAGTAAAGTAAATCCAGGGTAACAAGAAAACACAGTGACAGTTTCTGAATGAAACACAAATTTTCAACTGAGATTTTCAACATTTTCTTGATAAGAACATTAGAACATAACCGATTCCAATCAGTTACTATTCCAATAGTAATATTCAGAACTAACTCAAATGTTTTATATCCATGCTAGCTACTCCCCTACTTTAACCTGTGATCATCACTGCCTGCTCACACACACAGCTCTCAATAACCCTCAAAGATGAATTTATGTCCAAGAGAATCCATTTCTGCTTTAAAAAACCCAAATAGCTTCATTTTAGTAACTGTAGGACAAAAAGTATCAACATCTGCCCCTCTCTGTCACTAAACTCGGGGTGAATTTAAAGAAAGGTTTAAGAAAACTTTCAGGAAAAAAACAGCCCTTTGACTCAAATAACAACCAGAGTCAAGGAAAAGCTGTGATGTCTGTCATTGTTCATGCACGACCCAAAGTGTGCAGGATGAAACTGGTCTGCCAAAGCTCTGCCCTGAGGATGTCAGATGGTAAGAGCTGGAGTTTTGCATCTGCACTACACATTAAACAGGATTTAACACTAATCGTTATATCTTGAATAAGACACACAAGCAAGGCTTTGGGTTTTTTGGTTGGCTGGTTGGTTTTTTACCTTTAATTTTTTTTAATTGATCTCCATACTTCTTCAGTGTTACAGAAACCTTCCCATCTGATTCTTGATCAACAATCACGGATTTTCAATCCTGGACTCCTCACTCGTTACACAGATTTTACTGCTCCCAGATGAAACACCAGTACATTAAGATCAGAAAAGAGACTTTTTTCTCTTGCTAGATCACTTATCAGGCCAAGCAGGAAAAACTTACCTGCAATCCAATTACATACAGCTAACACTGATGTGAGCAACTGAAGAACTGGGGCTATTTTTACATTCAGATCTCAGAAAGAAGAGAGTAGATCATAACAACACATCTCACGGAGCTCATGACTCTGCTGTGGAAGTTGACATCACATCAAACCATAGCACATTCCATTCACAGATACTGATAAGGAGGGGTTTCTTTACCTCAGCTTGTATTTAAATTAAGAAAAAAAAATCCATCCTTTATCTCATTTTTAAAAGGTTCTGTAAGTCTCTGAAACATTAATATTCTCCCTAACAAAGCCAGCAGCTGCTCTGCCAGCCTGTGACATGGATGGTTTTGTTAAAAGGTTTTCATGTGGGGGTTTTTTTTCAGTTCAGTGTGCTTTGCATGTGAAACAGGACATTTCCCCACCCTCCACCCCCATTCCCTCCTAATCCAGAAGGGACCTTACTTCCTCCCTCTCAAACAAGCAGCTCATTCAGCAAAAGGGAAATCCCAAGATGCATCGGGCAAGAAGCCTACAGAGGGAGCTTGGAAAAAAAAACAACAAACCAACAAACCAAAAACACTCCCCAAAAAAGCTACCAGTGTGTCCAAAACAGCAGGAAGAGGAGCAACTGAGCTGGTAATTATGAACTTACTTCTGCAAACTGCTACTTCAGGACATGGATGTGCCGTGCCAGTCGCTGGGAAAGTTTTTGCAGGGTAGCAATTCAGCTTTGGCCCCACAGTAGGAGCACCCACAGACTGCAGCTCTGCCCTGCCCAGGCACAAATTATGGACAGGCACTTTGGAGAATCCTGCCCATGGTTACTGGGGCAGATTCAGGGGGGTGAACCCAGAGCAACTTCACTGTTACCTTGCAATTACAATGTAATGTAAACTTTGTTTCTGTTTTTAAAATGAAAGCAAAAATGAAGCAACCTTTTCATAGTTAAGAAATTTGTTGCAAACAGCACCCAGTGTCCCCACACTTCTCTTCCCCGAGACCTAATGCTCACTTTGTGACATCCAAACTGCCCACAGCAATTAATCCTGATGACACAGGGGATTACAATTCTGATTGGGGGAGTAAAAAAGTTCAAGAGGGAGAGGGGGTCTAATTAATAAAAGAGATTTTTTCAAGAAAAAGCCTCACACACAAAAAATACGGAAACTTCAATGTAAGTTTTTCACATCTGTCAAGATGGGATCCAGCTGCTCTTTAAGGATGCTCATGAATGAACATCCCTTTTAGAAATAAATACATGAAGTTTCATTACTGTGAATCTACAGAAATAAAATCAAATTTTAATAAGAGAAAACCAATAAATTAGTCCAGTTAATGAGGGCAAATTTGATGAATTTTTAGAAACCTAGATTATAAATTTGCAGGTAAATTTGTAAGAGCAGAATTTAAATGTAGAGATAGACTTCTGAAAGATAACCTCCACTGAAATCTCATTAAATACTCCAAATCTTCACTTGTAAAACCTCGGGAGAATTTGACCCTCCAGTTATAGCCAGTGAGCAAAACTGGCTACATTCAGAAGCCATGACAAGTGATTTCCACTCTAAAATGCATTTTGATAAACTTGGACCAAGTCCATTGACTTCACCGGAGTCAAACCACAGAGCAAAATGTTGCCCCAGTGACCTTCCCTGAATTAAAGCAAGGCATTAGGTCCAATTATGACTGCACTTCAGGGTCTTTTTCAAAGAAGCTCCCATTTCTTCCATTTACTCGAATCAGTTCCTGGCCCTGTTTGCATGACAGCACAACTACACTGATGTCAAGTGGATTATTCTTACTGCATCCCAGGCAAAATAAACTGATTAAAGACCCGCAAGGTCTAGACCACAGAGTCATTTAGAATAGCTCTTTTCTGTGATGGTAGAGGTTAAACCCCATGTACACATCTGTAAATACACAAATATATATAACCCCACACGCTACAGCAATTCAGTAATGTAACACAGACTATGGATGCTTGGACAACACTCAGCAGTGACACTGGGGAAGATATTCCTGCTGTTATCTTCCCCACACACCGTGCCCTCCCTTTGTGTTAGTGGAGCTTCTCCTGTAGCCACACTTGAACTGATGAAGCCTTTACAAACTAAACCAAGCTCAAGTGAAACAAAGAGAACACTGCAATTCTCTCAGCAATTTCTGTCTCATGGACTCATTTTGGTTTTAAAGACTGGGCTGTCCTCTGGTTCACAGAATGAGAAGCTGCCTGTCAAAAAACCCCTGAGTCAGTTGTGCAGCACAGCACAGGAACTACAGGTGGGGCAACAATCCCTAGGCTGCCCTTACCAGTAATGCAGTGGAAATGTGGAGGCACAGCTCATGCTCCAGCCCCTTGCTACTCTCGCAGGGTCGCACGCATGCGGCACGTAGCTGGGAAGAAGCCGTGTAACATTTTTCATCCCGAGCACTGAACTGCTATACTCAAAATAAAGCAAAGCAAAGCGTGACGATCTGTACAAATGCAAATGGCCCAAATGCCAAGACTAACATTTCTAAAACCTAATTCAACTCTTTCATTTCTTAGCTGCAGGCCGTTTACTGCCACTTCTTTTTTCCACCCAAACAAAAGACGAAAGGGATGACTCAAAGCAACTTGAATTTCAAGCTAAAGCCACAAAGCAGTGAATGCCTGATCTTTAATATTAAGCAGGTGTGCAGATGATATTCATCCAGCCCCATCACAGCCAGGTCAATTGTTACAAAAAATGCAGAAATGACCAGATTTACTTAAAAGACACATGGATAAGTTAAACAGTGGCATAAATAATGACGCAAGTCAGATGGCAAACACAAGCAAATAGTAAGAAAATTGCTACCACAGTCTCATTTCTGCCACCCAAACTGTTCGCTGCCAGAGCCCGGACTGTGAGATTCAGCCACACACCCGGGCTCATGCAGGAGGTCACATTCAAGCAAAAAGTCACTTTGGCCTCTCCAGGTTCAATAAACGCACCTGACTGCAGTGGCTGCTTCTCCCGTGTTAAGTGACACAAACCAGCCTGATCTTGTGGAAATTTGTAGCACAGGTGATGAGGAAGGGGCAGGGGAGTTCATAAAAATGCAGGATGTGACAGTGAAAAGATATGAAATGGTTTTTCTTCCAACCCTAACAGATGTTGTCCAATTAAGGATGCAAATAAATCACCCTCTGCATTGCGAGTCAGAAAACACACACATAAAAGCTTTCTAAATACATTTCAGCTTAAACTTGCATAATTCTCCCACTGGAGAAATCATCTCCAACTTATGTAATCCTTAGAAAGAGACATTATTACGTACAATTCTGTGCCACTAAGAAACAAGGAAGGCACATTTCTAGAGAAGAGGTGCACCCACACACAATTAATTATACGGGTGTGAGGGAACAGAGGGGAAAGCTGTAACAGGGACGCGAGGACCGAGTCTGCTGTTTCCACAGAGACCGAGCTGTAACCGAGCTCGAGGGGCTGCTCCCCTTTCACCAGCCAGAACTGGCTGTTATGCTTAACCCAGACTTCCTAACACTTGATATCCTGTCTGCTGTTTCAATGCCCTTACTCAATGTTTCAGACAGACATTACACAAACTGGCTGGTGAAAAGGGTTGAGAAACCAAGAAGCCATCCAAGTCAATGACCTTATTCTCTAAAACGATACCATTGACTGAGCAGAGGGTGAAGAACAAAGCACAGGGGTACACATTCTCTGAATACATCCCTGAAATCTTTCCTAGAAGAGACAAGCACGAAGCTGTATCTTATTTTGTTCATGTATCTTATTTTGTTCATGTCGCTGCTGCCTTTTGTCCTTAAAGCCTTAAACAATTTCTGTGCTTCCAGTACAACTGATTCTCATACTAACCCAGAAACAGCTCCCATTTAAACACAAAAACCCCACAGAAAACTCAATATAAAAGTTACATTTTCTACAAAGTATGTGCAAAGGTAACTGTACCTAAATCAATAAACAACAAAGCCAGAACCCAAGTTATTGATTAGCTCCTTTGCTGTTTATCTCCAGTATACAGAACGATGCTGCAATTCTTACATTCACACAGAATCTCTATCCTCATGGAACTTTTCCCTGACCTTTCAAATAAGACTGTTAAAACAAGCAGAGACTCCTTAACATGAGTAAGGGTGGCAGGACCTGTCTCATTTAACAGAACATATGACAGTGCAGCTTATCAGGTTGTTTTAATGTGCATCCACTGCTTGGAGAAGCCCAATTTTATGTGATAGCAACCAAACCATAGATGGAGCCAACGATAAGAGCTCCACATGGGAATTCCCATTGGCTTCCAGAAGAGCTCTGTCCATGAAACACCAACAGGATCAGAGCCTGAATTTCTGTCAAGTGTTTTTGTTACCTCATCCAACCAAAAGTCAAAGCAAAATAATTAGCTCCATGCAGAGGGGCCAATCTCTCTCTGCCAGCGGGCTTGCCCAACACCAACAAAACCGGCACGCTCAAAGAGCTGCACCTGCACCTGATGCAACTCTGAGGCCAAGTTTATGGGCCTTGAATTTGCATCAGAAAAAAAGGCTGATCCTCACCCCAGCTTTAGACAGGCTTCCTCGTCAGTAAAAAAAATAAAATAAATTTAAAAATTTAACAAATCCCAAATACAGGAACAAAACCTCCCACCTTGTTGGCTACCTGCCACGATCTTAAACCCCAACCTTGCCCAAAATCCCTCCAGCCTGAAGCCAACTCCCCCTTGCAGAAACTACTGCCCCACTCAGCACGATCTGTCAGGGTCAGAGCACCATCAAGCACCTATGAAACCAAAACCTCCTTAATAAGCTAAATTAAAATACTGCAGTAGCAAAACTAGAGCTTCTGCTCTCAGCTTCAGCCCAGTCCTATAAGTGCCAGGTAAGGCCACAAACTTAGTGAACCTACTTTGTCCCAGCACAGCATATTCTGGTGCAGAATCTGTCCCTCTGCTCTGTGAAGGCAAGCACTGCCAGCCAACACACAAGAAGGAGTCTGATACACATACAAGTCTTCTGTGGTTTGTGGGTGAACTGGTTCCAATTACTATGTTGGCTGATTGCTTGAGTGAGAACTGCAGAAGTAGCCCCAGAGCCTCAAACCTTCAAACTAACCTCATGTGTTCCAGAAGATACAGGAGCAGGTGATTTTAGCAATGATCTCTACACTGACACTGAAATGCAGAAGACGTACAAGACCACACAAAGTGTAAATGAGGAAGCCAAGGGACCAGAGCACATCTTTTCAGAGCAAACGTCTTTCTCTGTAATTATTTTCCAAGAACACATACTGACCCTATTAGAGACTGAGAGAATCAAATAGCACTTAAAAAAAGCAGTGCAGATTTATTAATGTCTATTACCCAGACTCAGTATATGCAAATAAATTAGATATTATCCAATAACATGTATGATTAACACACATACTATAATTGACAAATTTAAAGCAAAATCACACTATCTTACTACGTTTTAAAGTAATGCTTCCTGTACGTGAAGATCAATTTGAATTAAGTGCTCTATGGCCACTCAGCTAAAATAGATTAGCCCAGTAATCGGCAGTATTTTATCGACAGATTCTCTACAATTCAGTCTAAGTTACTTTTGTCTAAGCTCCAACTTCTTTCCAAGAATCCCGTTTGATTTAGCATAACTGTTCAGTTCCCTCTGAATAAGAGTCACAGTGTCAAGTACAAAGTTCACTTTTCTTTAACAAATAAACAAACAAATGTGAGAATTAAACAATTTTCTGGGTCTGAGTACTGCACGCATTGAGGCAGCTGTCAAATGTGATGGCAAAGCAGTCTGGCCAGCTAAGCCAGCAGTGTGAGTTCTGATCATCAGCCATCACTGTAACAGACAGCCGGCCCACTCCTTACTGGAGTCAGTACCATCCAAACGCCTCAACTCTGGCAAAATAACTTTGCTACCAGATGAAAATAACACGAGTTTTCAGTAAGAATGGACAATGCATCTCTTTAGATACCCAAATCTTGCTTGGGCCCAACCACCTGGATGCAGCCCCAGAGTTCCCCCTGTTGTAGCAGCGTTAAGGATCAGGGGAGGTGTAGATAAGGCACAACTGGCCACCCGAATTTTAACCGCTGCGTTGTCTAGACATGCTCTGAGCAGCCTCGTACAGACGCCTCCAGATGCTTTTACAACACTGCTCTAAAGGCACCTCTCAGCAAGTGAAAACACACCCTCCTCGGCCAGTCAGCTCGGGCTGGGGATAACCAGGTGTGAGGCTCCTAGCACATCCAAAGAATAACCTGTGTTTACGTGTGTCTTCAAAGCACGCTGCTGTTGGGGCAGAACACACGCCCAAGCCCAAAACCACAGAAACGGAGAGGTGAGACAGCCCAGACAATGAAGGGAGAGGCAGATATTAAAATATTTTAGGCAGTGATTATCAAAAGAAGAGAGATTGCATGAAGTTCCCTCCCTAATTCAGGAGGACTGCGTTCAGGAACTTAGGAACTATTCTGGGGCAAGAGAGAGCCATCGTTGACTCAACACCATTAGCTCATTCTTTGCAGCATACTCTTTGTCTAACACACATGCACGTACCTGCTTCTTTGTTCTCGATCTACAACATCTGTAAAACTGTTTGCACGCTTGGGAAAAAAATGCTGATGTCTGCTTAAACACTGACATCTCCTCAGGAACACGGGACTTGGTTTAAGCGTGGTATCGTTCTTGAAGTTCACCTTTCAAGCTGTAAAAGGATTTTGAACTAACCTACTGCCTCGAGACTTCAACAGTTTTGGTTTAGGGACTTCAAAAATTTTACTGCAGAATCTCCAATATGATTTGTGAACATCAGGTGAAAGAACAAATTACTTCATTGATCCATGGAATAAACAACTGAGCCATCAGCTCTTAGGCAGAATCTTCCCAGAGTGTTTATGAAGTCAGTTTGTACCAAAAAGAACAAACCCATCCAGCAGTTTGAACACCATTGCCTGTGAATAAAACCAGACCCTCTCTGCTGTACCTACCACAGGACACATACTATTAAATAAAGGTTATCACTGCCAGGAGGCAGGACTTCAGGGTACAGAAGGAGGAAGCTACACATTACTATTGCAGCATTTCAGGTGGCCAGAAAGCACAGCACAGCACGGAGCAGCACCTACGAGCCCAGGGCTGCCCTGCAGCTCACTCAGGACTGCACGATTCCACTTTCAGCAATTTCTGTTCTTTGATTTGGCTGCACACTTGACCTGGCTAAACCTTACTCCAGCTGAGAGAGCTGCATGTTGTGGCAGCACTGGGTTGGTAGGCATTGTGAAATAAAGTGGGAGGCCTTCTGTGCTCATTTGTGTGTCAGTACCCAGAATGCTGCTTCTAGCTTCCAGCTACTTCATAGAAGTGCTGCTGGGACTTGAACCGTGGGAACACTGCAGTGCTGGCGTGTGTGGGTGTGTTCACACGTGTGCAAGGAACGCTCTCACTCTCTTGGTGTCTGATCACACAGAGTTCTGCTCAAAGTACAGATGTCTGGCACACAGGTAGGAAATATGAAAGCACTGTCAAACGCTGCTCAGCTCAATATTGAAAAAAGGAAAAAAGGGTTCAAAAGAGACAGAGTCGAACCCACCCTCCTTTACTGGAAATAGCAACCAACAAAGCCTTCAGGCCTGCTTTCTGAACTAATTCAGTCCCAGTGGAGGCACACTGATGTTAGGAAAGCAGAGAGCTGTCTGTCACACAGAAGTGGAAAGGCAGTGTGATAGACACACCAAGGCCATATCTACACCAGCAAGCGAACACTCAACATGCACCAGCTGCTGAGCTCAAGAAAAAGGCTTTGGCACTGACCATGGATTTCTAGGACACTGTTTTGCAACCTTGTCAGGTTATTCACATTTTCAATTTCTAGAAATTCCCCAGAATGTAACGGTTGTGCTCCATGGCAGCAATGGTGGATGCAGTGAGACACGTAGGGAAACAGGACACCCACTCAAGTAAAAGCTGTGTTGGTGCATGGAGACTCTGAAAGACCAGAGAGAAAACAAAGCAGAAAAAAAAAAACCTGCATTAACATTTGAGAAAGTGAAAAACCCAGTGAAGGACACAAAGGAGAATGGCTCAAGAAAAGAAAGGGCTTTGGGGAGTTGCAGGGAGGTGAAGAAGCTTATGGGATGTCAATCACTCATCCAGGGATGACCAGGGAGGATATAAAAATCAAAATTTTAGAAGAGGGTCAGGAAAGAAGCTGAGGCCCCTATGGGTCCTGCTCTAATGGGGGCCCCAACTGACACAGATCCCTCCCATTTCAGGTTAGGACCATTTGCTCACTTCATACAGATCGAGACAAGAGCTTCTCCTGCAAGTGGCAAGACCAGGCAACACACATCTTGTTCAACCAACCAGGCTGACAGTGCATCTGCACGTATGTATCCACCTCCCCATACAGATTGATAGATATGCGCAATGGATACTTGATGCACATAGAAATGTATGTTGGGAATGAAGTATCTAAGTAAAACTATGCCTTGTAGCACTGCTTTGAAACCACATGAAGGAAAAAAGAAGGGAAAAGAGAAAGAGGCAGTTTTGCCAGTACTCTGAATCTGCCACAGGGGCTTGTGCCAACCCAGCTCCTCCATTTAAGTCAGACCCTTAAAAGGCAGAGCTGTGCTGGCAGCAATCTCCATACCTCATCACATAAACCTCGGGGAGAGGCACAAAAAGAGGTCAGAAAACTCACTGCTGCTTAAACAGCCATAAAAATGGTCACAGGCACCCCATGCTACCAACATACCACCAGAGCCCCAGGGAGAACACAACACGGAGCAGAGCCCCAGAGATGGGAATGGGGAACTGACAAACAGCCCACTCCTAGGAGCAGGAGACCCAGGAGACAGGGCAGAATGGGCACCCAGCACACACAAACACCTCTGTACCAAACAGAACAAAGCAACGCAGAGATCTACATCAAAAAGGAAGACCACCACAAAGACACATATGCTTCACCCTTTCATCCACAGAGACAGACAGACACGGAGCCCAACAGACACACAAAACCCACACAGACTGACAATAATTAACACCAACACGCAGCCGCAGACATGGGACCATCCTTTCATCTCCTTACTAGGCATCTAAACTTTACTCCAACGTTACTCGCCCCTGGCCACAGTCTACCAATCTTAGAGCCTGATTAAATCTCTCTGTAATTATCTGCACACACTGCTACAACACAAATGACCTTAGCATATGATATCCGTTGGCTAAGCCCGATGGAAAAAGGCTTCAGGAAAAGGAAGGATAAGCATACAAAACCCTGCCAGCCCTGTCAGGGTCTCCTCAGGACTGCACCACGTTATTAGCAGAGCCCCGAGGACAGCTCAGAAGCCTTGAAACGTAAGCCCAGTTCTGCATGTGATGTATGATAGTGTTCTTTTTTCTCCACCCCACCATCTGAGCACACACTTGGCACTCTGTTCTTCCCCACCAAACTCCTTGCCACCCCCCGAATGAACCTGTGCAGGAGACTTAACGCTGTATGATGACAGAATCTGGGCAAAATTTTCTGAGAAATAGGTGGCCACAATTTCCTTACGTAAGTTTTGGCACCCACTATTACATATCTGGAATTCAGTGCTGTGCTGCATGCAAATTTTGGAGGGTGGGGGAAGAGTGCTTGCATGTTCTGAACTGGGTCCTATTAAAAGGTCACCAAAAAAGTAAGGCAAAGCCAAGATTTAGTGGTCTTTTCCTGTGCTCCATCTGCAACGCTGGATAAATCCTACAATTGAATAGGATGCCATAAAAGCCTTGTAAGAAAATGAAAGCACCCCTCCACTAACACTCATTTTAATTAAACTCTGGAAATGACCAAGCGAGGGACACAGTCCCTTCCCGGAGCAAGAATGTGGAGATTTCTCAATTTTGCTTCCCGAACAAAGCATGCCCTAGAAAATTCATTTCCCGACCCGAAAAACGCCTCCACTTGCAGAGCAGTGTCCTCCTCTTGCAGACATTCATACACATGGCTCCCACCATTCCATCTTAGCACATGACTGACGGAGAATAGACAAGCCATTAAAAACACATCCACCTCCAACCACGGAGATAATGTGGCTCATTACAGCCCAGCTTTGTCACAGCGGTTCTGACACTCAGGCGGGAGGAAAAGGAGGGGTGAGAAGGAGGACTCAAGCGGGGGCTGAACACAAGACCAGGAGAGAAACTGGAACCTGAAGGAGTGAGGCTGTGTTCCTCAGCCAAAGCCCACCACACGGGTTAACCAGGCCACTCAGCTGGCAGGGGGAACCTCTGCATGGTTTGTGCAGGGGATTTTAAAAACCCTGGGGTTCGTTTCGGTATTTTTGTTGTGTCTTTTATAAATAAAACCTCCGTGTGTGTGCCTGCCCCTTCAAACAGCTATTCTGTACGTTAATTAGGAATTTTACTGAACATCCCCCGTGGGCTTTAAACGTCTCTTTGAGGCTCGTGCCGTTGTCCTTCCACTCCAGACACGTTAAACCAAGGAAGAGTTCAGAGACCTCCGACTGATGAGGCAGAATCCAGCCAACAGTGTAAAACTCAGGAGGGCAAGAGTTTGCTCTAACCTTGCGGGGGGGGGGTGTGGGGAAGTGAACTGCTCTTCACCCCACCAGCTGCACCACGGCCAGACAGACAGACAGACACACAGACACCCTGGTGTCTGCGAGCAGGTCCTCAAGGCCTTGTGGCACGGCTGCCCATTGAGCAGGAGCAGTGCCAGATGCCAAGGCAGCCTCCCACCCACACACCAGGGATTCTGGGATCTAAAGGCAGCTCAGACGGAAAGAAAAACAAAAGACACCTAAAAAGCTGGGCCCTTCGCTGCCCCGGGTGCCTGGTGGGGCTGCTGCAGCTGCCCTAGGACTCATTCACTGCATGTGTACATCACCAGCGCACAGAAGCTGCCTGCTAGGGAGACTCAGGCTCCACAGGGATGCTCTAAAAGCAGGGACTTCTCCGTTCCTGCTCCACGCACTCAATCTGAACACCAGTAACCTGCATCCCTGTCAGGATTTTTTCTTCACAGCCACGTTTTATCCCAATACAAGCCTTTAAACAATTTAGCCCCACCTCCACCCCTGGTAGCATGCAATTGACCAAAAAATTGTATATATTTGCATCTGGAGCAATCAGTGACTTATTCTTTTCTGGTTTCTTCCTTGTCTTAACCCCTAACTGAAGCTCTTCAGACCCGAAATCAGACGCTTCCTGCTGAAGCCTGGGGCAGCTGATGGGTTTCAAAGATCAGGCTCCATATACAGTGAGATACACAAACACACAGATGCAATTCAAACAAACTCCAACTACTGCGCTCGGAACACAACCGGAGGAAGAAAGGTGCCATCCCCAACACTGCTCCTCTACATTAACACACACGTGGTGGGAATTAAGAACACGATTAGATTGCTAAATGACTCAAAGGCAAAGCAGCTGGTAACAAATTGGGTATATCAATGGATGCTACTGAACTTGTCTTCCCCCCACCCGACCCCCATTTAAAATTAAAGGCATCACTTACCCTGGGGGCTTTCCTCTTGTATTTGTTGTTATAGTCAAATTTTTCTTTCATTTCATCTAAGAGCTGGCCCAGTCTAGCTTTCTCCTCTTTCCCAGTGTAATCCTGGCTGAGGAGGATATAGGATCTCCAGTTTGCAGAGTCAAAGCCCCAGTGGCAAGTCCTGTTTTCCAGAGATTTGTGAGAGTGGACCACAAATTTGTGAGGTGGGTACATCAGCCTGCAGTCCAAGCACTGGATGCAGGCTGCGCTGGGGTTGCTGTAAAGCTCTGGCACCAGGAGTCCCTTACACTTCCCAAAGCACTCATGATACACCTTGAAGCTCTTCTCCGTAAGCTCCAGCTCAATTGTGCTAGAGAATTCCTTCTTGCAGTGGGGAGGATAGGTGCCACCATAAAGCAAGGCGTTACAAAGCCTCTCAGCATCAGTTTTAGTGATGAGCCCGCAGGAAGGAGCGGAGAAGGGCAGGATGCCCATGACTTTGAGGATTTCCAGCTGGTCAGCAGTGCATCTGGAGCAGTAAATGTGTAGCTCATCACACACGGAATTAATCTGCTGCAGGGAGAAGTCCCTGAGCACTGAGTTCAGGATCTGGGGCAAGCAAAGCCGCTTTTCTCCACCCACCACGAAGCAGGAGATGGTTTCCCCTTCCAGGATGGTCTCGCACCTCTCCGTGGATCTGTCCGAGGGCATGAAGAAGGGACCAGGCATTACCGGAGGAGGCTGGATAGGGGGCAGATGCAGTACAGGTTCTGCTGGGTCTTTGCTATTGTCTTTCTTGTACATCTCCTGTGCCCATCGTGCTGAGAAAGCAGCAGGGCCACCCAGGGAGCTCATAGAGCTCAGATGAAACTGTTCCAAGGTCTTCTGCAGTCCTGGATGAGGCTGGAAGCTGCTTCTACTTACAGTCTCCATTTTTTAGTTTCTATTCCCAAAACAAACAACAGAAATCCCCAATTATCTTCCACCCTGGTACAAATCCGCTTAAAGGATTTTTTTTTTTTAGGAAAAAAATTATGAACAAAATAAACCAACCCACCCTTGTTTCCTTCTCCTTCCCGCTCGGGTTTAACAATCCACTACCGAATAGGAAATAAATCCTTTTGTATGCGTGTCTCTCTCTTCTTTCTTTTCTCTTGGTTCTTGGTTACAATTTCAAAACCTCCAAGTCTCCAAGCTGCCCCGGCGGAGCAGAGAGTCACGGCAAAAAGAGGTCTTCATCCGAGCACTCACCCCCTCAGCCAACCCCCCAGGCAAACCAATCCCGCCTCCCACACCTCCACCGCACACTCACGCACACACACCCGCCACCCACAAACACACAAAGTCTGTGCCACGCTCCCAGCACCGGCGGCTCAAATACGCTCTGGCGGCTGCTGCTTCTCTGCAGTGATCGCCCTCCTGTCCATATCCACCGAAAGGAAGGCGGGGGGAGGAAAGCAGAAAGCCGGAGGCGGCAGAAGGCTGGGGCTGTGGCGGGGAACAACGCGAAGGCCCCGATCTCCGGCTCCTCCACGGCGCGGGGGCTCCGGGCGGCGGTCGGCGGGTCCCTTCCCCCTCGCGGCCCCTGGGCTCGGGCTGGGAGCGCTCCCGGTCTCTCGGCTCGCCCTCCTTCCCTTATTCCGCCCGTTCTCCTCGGCGTGCCGTGGGGAGCCGCGGTCTCCGAGCGCACATCCTCCCCGCTCCTCTTTCCAGCAGAGACTGAGAGTGCCTGAGAGCTGAGCTAATGCGGGCTGGCTCAGCCTCCCGCACTCCTCCTCCTCCTCCTCCCCCCCTCTGTTTGTTGGTGTCTGCCTCAGTCATTGAATCCCGGCCAAGAATGTGACCAACTCCCCGGGCCGGGCTCTTCCAGGAACCGCGGCCGCCTCCC